>JBCNJP010000012.1:4883461-4987314 GCA_039602395.1 Deinandra increscens subsp. villosa | reverse complement strand
TGTACCCATAGAGTTCCCGCAGTCCAGATCAAAATCAGGTCCAAATACAGTAAAACTCCAGGCGGCAAAACAGGATGCCGTGGTCAATGTGGTTTTGCAAACCGACCCACAAACACAGCAGCAGCTTCCAGTAGGACTTGGTGGCCGAAACTGGCCCCTCTTTTATATTGAAAACAAGATTGAACCAGGGAAATGGGTGGTTTTTACACACCTTGGAAGTGACCACCACCATAGTCACAACTGTGGAGTTACTGTGTTCCACAGCTGGGGTATGGCACTGTATGAAGATCCCGAGCATTGCTGTCCACTGTCCATGCCCACACACGTTCATAATGATGACGCTCCACATTACTTCAAGCAGCTGTCAACATATAACGTGGATACCCACCTACTGGTACTTTTACTAAGGAGAAAACTGCTTTGTTGTTTTTTTAAATGCATGGTTATCATTAACAATTGCTTCAACATTCGAATAATAATTTCCTTTTGCAGTCAATCCCAAAAGCACTGTTCCGGCAGCACAACATCCACATGGGCAATGAAGCAATTCTGATGTTTGGACTGGTGAACTTCCCGGTAAAAATTGTCTGGACGGGGCACGATGGCATGCATCCTCGGCTAAGAATGCGAGGAGATTGGGCACTTTTCTTCCAGCTGACGGGTCTCCCACGCCACAAGCTGTTACGGTTTGAGCTTCACGAGGACCATGCCCATAGAGGTGGTGCCACCGTGTTTTATGTCTGTTAAGCTTTCTTATGTCATAAACCCAACCAACTTTGTGAAACTTAAAACAACTTCTAACTTACTTTTGTGGGCATATCGTTAACTATGAATGCTATAGTGATGATGGTTCTAAACCGATAACTATTTTACATACAATCTAATTCTCACTTTAAACCATTCAGGTTCATACTAATACCATGTATATGGTATGTTGGTAAATTTGGCCGATGGCCCGTACTGGAAATCAACTACTAATTTATGTTTGTCACATGCTGTTCTTTATAAAATTAAAATATAGGACCTTCACATCTAATGTTTACTGATTTAGACAAAACAAAAGGAACACCAATGTTTAACCATAACCATGTACCTAAAGAAATTACATATTCTAGCACAATGAAGACCTGCTTAGAATTAGCATTGTACAACAACCACCACGGTCTTTCGACTAATTCACTTGCCAACAAACTTATGACAAGCATTTATCATAAGTTCATGACTAAATACGCACGAATAAACTCACGTATACACGCAGGCTCTATATGTAGAAAGAAACTTGCAGCAACAATCATATAACAACACAGCAGCATTAATCCTTTCAAGTAATTAGATGTTCCCTCCTGAAATTTTATTATTGTTGGTCAAGATTTAGTGAATATGCTGGAATATAAGGCCCAATTTTAAATACTGTCTTTATCCCATAAGAAAAGTTCACCTAAGCAGGTCAAACTAATGGGATGGCAGAATATGTTTAACAATGAAACATATGGGAATAAAGGGTTGGCAGGAGCCGCGGTCTCAAAAGGTTCAAAATCAACATCCATTGGGCATCCGGTTATCCCCAATTTTATTTCAATGAAAAAAATAGGTGTTAGAAAGTAACTTATGTTAATCGTTTATTTAATATAAGAACAATATATATGATCTTAGATATATACTTTCTTTCTATCACAAAGTGTTAAATCATTTATAAACAAATTGGGTTGTAAACGAGTGCCCAACTGGCCCTCTGATGATCTTCTAAAACGCCAGGCCCAGGCCCAGACCCTATAATTTTGAACACCCTTCTTAACCCAATACAGACATTGGGTTTTCATCCCATTCGTTAAAAACGGTCCCGGCAGACAAACGGTCCTACAGGAACTGAAAGAACCATTGTCTTAAAAACACCTTTTCAGTCTCCGCCTATAACTCCCCTCTACACAACCGTCAGGAATCCACAACATTCCTCTCACCGGAAAAACGTAAGGCATACGTTATTCGTTCATCGTCTTCATGCAATAACTTCTTACAAAGAAAATAACAATCTGGTTTTCATCATTGCAGGCACATCTTACTGCATACAGGCGGTCCAACGGCAAGTAATACAAACCATTCCAACAGAAAAAGGTAACAGATTACAGACTTATGTCGACGCTGATAATATTCACTTTCGTCCCAGCAATTTCTCTACGTCATACAGTCACTACGTTTATGAAAGTAGTAATCTTTCCTTCATCTGTGAACGTAATTTAACTTTATATATTATTTCTCTTTGCATGTACCGTTTAATTCTATGCCTATGTACCAACTATCTTTTCATATGTGATCTCAGTCTACATTTAACATGTTATATCAAATGCAAAACAATATTTAATCGTACTTTCTTGGAAACAACTTAGTGTTATAAAAACTCTATCCAATCCATAAACATATGTCTCACGGGAAAATAATTTTTGCTTCATTATTTTACCTTTAAAAGAACAACCAAAATTGGCCAATGATTTCCTGCATACTGGACGTTCGGTCATACAAACAAACTCTCCATTCATAAGCTTTGACTTAACAGAAATAACATAAGTGTAAGATTAAACTAGTTAGTTATGATCTTTGACTTTGTCATTTAAGTCATTTAGTCAATATTTGGCAACTAAAAGATAGTGTAAGTGTTTAACACCATTTGAACATTTATAAGTGTTTAGTAGATCTAATGATCATTTTAGTCCGTATGCTTATTTTGGGGCTTTTGGGTGACCATTTTTATTAACATAAAATCATAAGCATTTTGTGTATTAATCTCGGGTTTAGATTCTTGTGGGTACACCATTCGGCTCATCACCCGGTTTTTCCGTTTCGAGACTCACAATGTGACAATATTAAGCTCCGAGAGCATCATATTGTAGTTCGATTCAAGAAACATAAAAAGAAAAGTAAGAAAGTTCATCATTTTATGTGGGGTTTTAACCCGGAATGAAAACAAGATCATCAAGACTCTCTGGATCTTTCGGGTGAACTTTTAAATCAAAGATTTGTAAATGAAATGAGTTTTAGAAACTTACTACTAGCAAGCTAGGAGAAAAGGAGGTGGCGGCCGATGGTGGCGGTGGTGACGGTGGATGGTGGTGATGGTAACCGATGATGATGATGATGAGTGTTGATGATGGCGATGGTGATGGATGATGGTGGACGATGATGATGATGATGGAGTGGTGATGACTTGGCGACGGGAGAGGTGGTGGCCGAGAGCTCCAGCGGCGGCGGCTGGGGTGGTCGGCGTCGGATCTGCGACGGCAGAGAGGGAGGTGGACGGTGGTTGATGGTGGTGGTGACGGCAGTAGATGGTGATGATGGTGATCGGAGGTGATGATGACGGTGGTGGTGTTGATGAGGATGGTGGCGGTTGTGAGCCGCGGGCTCGGTGGCGGCAGGTGGTTGGCGACGGGGCTGTGGTGGCAACAGCAGGAGGTCGCCGGTTGTCGAGGGCGGCGGTGGTGGTTGGTGGGTGGTCGCCGGCCGAGAGAAGGAGGGAGGGAGTGGTGGTGTTGAGATGGGTTTTCATGTGGAGGTTGAGTGTGGTGGTGGTGAATTTAACATGTGGGTATTTATGAGAAAATATCTAGATATTTTAGCTAACCTTAGTTAGGTTAAGGTTTAACCTAGGTTAGGACATGAGTTAAGTAGATATTTTGTGGGGTTAGGTAATTAGGTGGTATTAGTTTTATAAAAACTAGCAATTTTACCCGGATATTTTATAAGAATATAAAATATAAAATGTAGTGTTTTCATAAAATAACCACTAAAAAGTTGACGGAAACTTTGAATGGACCGAAAATTAGAAAACGGTTATTAGGCCGGTATAGTTCGTGTCAGGCCGGTATGCGAGGCTTTCTCCGATTTTCGCGCGGTTTGTTTCGTTATTCACCAAAATTAGTCGGGATCGATACGTTTGAGTTTTAAATTGTTGGTTGACTTGTCGGGTCATGTTTTTAGGCTCGGTTCGTTCGTTTCACGTTATTGGGCCGATGTCGGGCCCAATTCGGTATACGGGCGATTCATACCGAATCGTTCTTCCGTTTTGGTCGAGACAAGTTTCTAAATTAATTACGAGGCTTCAATATTGTTAAACAATTATTGTTTTGGTCGTAAATTAATTATTTAGAAATTTTAGTCTTAATTATTTTATTTGCTCGTGTATCGCATTCAGAAAATAAATAATTGTTTTGATCCGCTTTAAGCTCGAATATTTTACGGTGTTAAAACTAATTAAAGTTTTAAATAAAACGTTCGCTCAAAGACTTTGTCAAGTGTCGGTGTGACTTCTCACGACACTGTTTCGGTAAAATATAAAAGTCATTTTATATTTTTATTTTTTTTTGTTATTAAAGTTCCACCGATCTCGTGGTGAACTTTTGATTTTGGTATGGGTTTTGTTCTTCCAGTACAAACGTGGGAATTTGTCAAGGGTGGACGTTTTACGTGCACAATATTTACTAATATCACTACTAGTTCACGTTAGGCACATGTATATACGTATAATATATATAGTCAAAGTATAGGTTTGACCCGATATTTTCGGACGGGTTGTCACATTCTCCCCCAGTTGAAAGAATTTCGTCCCGAAATTTAGTTCTGAGTACTGGTGGAAGCGACATTGTCGAACAGACAAGGGTATTTCTGACGCATCTGATTCTCACGTTCCCAGGTGTACTCTGGGCCTCGTCGAGAGTTCCAACGTGCTTTCACGATGGGAATGCGGCTGTGCTTTAAGTCTTACGACCTTGCGGTAAAGGATTTTTGTAGGTTCTTCTACGAAGTGAAAGGTTTTGCCGACTTGAGTTTCGTCAAGCGGGATGATGAGTGTTTTGTCAGATAAACACTTCTTCGGATTACAGAAGTGAAAGGCGTTATGAATACTACTTAACTCGGCGGATAGAGGTAGTCTTTAGGCGATTGGGCCAATTGTTTTAGTGATTTCGAAGGGACTGATGTAACGAGGATTAAGTTTTCCCTCGTTTGCCGAATATGATGGCACCTTTCCAAGGTGACACTTTCAGCATGACGTGGTCTCCTTTTTTTTTTTGAATTTCAATGGTTTACCGTGATTGTCGGCGTAGTTCCTAGCGGCTTTCGGGCGGTTTTGACTAGGGATATTTTCTTCTCGGTTATCTTGAAGTTTAGCTCGGGACCTGTTAACTGGCTGTCACCAATTTCAGTCCAACAGAGCGGTGATCTGCACTTTCCTCGATAAAGTGCTTCGAATGGAGCGGCTTGAATGCTCGTGTGATAACTATTGTTATAGGAGAATTTTGCAAGGGGCAGGTGGTCATCCCAATTGGGTCCATAGTCAATCACACATGTTTGCAACCTATCCTCGAGCGTTTGAATGGTAGGCAGTACTCACGTCAAGGCGAGTACCCCAGGTTTTCTGGAGAGATTGCCAGAAGTTGGCAGTGAATCGACGGTCGCGGTCAGAGATGATAGAGATAGGTGCTCCATGTCGTGACACGACTTCTTTCATATAGGTCTTGGTTTGTTTCTCCATGTTGTCGGTCTCCTTGATTGGCAGGAAGTGCGTTGATTTCGTTTGTCGATCTACTATTACTCAAATAGTGTCGCATCCTAATCCACCTTTTGGTAGCTTGGTGATGAAGTCCATAGATATCCCTGATGGGGTCGTGGGAATGGTCTAGTTTGTGATAGCTTCCGACTTAGAGGGATCTACGTGAATACCTTTGTTCTGGATTACATGGTCTAAGAAGTGAACTTCGCGTATCCAAGCGTCGTATTTGGAAAATTTTACGTACAGTTCTTTCTTCTTTAGAATTTCAAGGATAAGCCTTAGATGTTGCTCGTGTTCCTCCTTACTACGTGAGTATATCAGAATGTTGTCGATGAACACGATAACAAATTTATCCAAGTAAGGTTTTGCACACGCGGTTCATTAAGTTCACGAACGCTGCTGGTGCGTTGGTCAAACCAAACGGCATTACTAGAAACTCGTAGTGGCCGTAGCGTGTTCTGAACGCTGTCTTTGGTATGTTTTCGTTTCTTACTCGAAGTTGGTGATAACCTGATCTTAGGTCGATCTTGGAGTAGTAGTTTGATCCTTGGAGTTGGTCGAACAAGTCGTTGATTCTTGATAAAGGACAACGATTCTTCACGATTAGTTTGTTCAGCTCTCTGTAGACGATGCACATTCAGATTGTGTCGTCTCTTTTCTGAACAATACAGGTGCACCACAAGGGGAGTGGTTTGGTCGGATAAATCCTTTATCTAACAACTCTTGTAGTTGGCTAGATAGTTCCTGTATTTCGGATGGTGCAAGAAGGTAGGGGGATTTGGCGACGGGGGCGGATCCGGTCATTAAGTCGATGTGAAATTCTACTTGTCGAAGGGATGGTAAATCGGGCAAGTCTTCAGGAATACTTCTGGAAGTTCGCGAACCGTTGGTATGTCTTCAACACGTTTCTCCTTAGGCTCCGTGTGCTAAGATGGGGTGGCATCCTTTCGGAAGGAATATTCGTGCTTACATGCTAGATATGATGTTTAGCTGGGTTTCACTCCTTTCGCCTTGCACGTTAAGAGGGTTGTCGTCTGTTAGTGGCACTCGGACTATCCTTTCGTGATAGACGATTTTGGCATGATCCTTAGCTAACCAGTTCATTTTGATGACAACATCGAAGCTTCCTAACTTGTCTTGGCATCAAGTCGATGTCGAACGAATGTTCGAAGGGTTCTACTGGACATCCTTTGTAGATTTCTCCAGTTTCTATAATCTCACCATTCGCTAATTCTACGTTGAACTTAGTCCTAAAGTAGCATAGGTGATTTTGAAAATTTGACTAAAACCGGTAGACGCGAAGCTTCTATTGGTACTAGTATCGAATAATACGGATGCATAAAGGTGATTGAGTAGAAACGTACCCGTCACTGCGTTGCATGATTGGAGTTCTGGTTCTTTGCCTTCGGGCAGTCCCTCTTCCAATGACCAATGGCACCACAATTGAAGCATGCGCGATCTGGGCAATTGCGAGTAATGTGGCCCTTGGCCTTGCAGTGGTTGCAAAAGATATTTCCGCAGTCGAGGGTGTGGTGAAGGTTGCACTCGTTGCACAAGGGTGCACCACCAGTGTAACTTGATCGTCTATGCTTTTGTACGGGGGCAGTAGCAGCATAGCTTTTCACTGGTTTCGGGCTCTTCTCAGGAACCTCTTCCGAGTTCCTATCGTTTCTGCTCTTCCAGAAACCTCGCTTCCTTTTGTTGTCTTGCTTCTTTCCTGATGAGGTGGTCGCATTGACCTTAGTGGGTTTGGTTTCGGGATTCTTCTTGGCGAAGGCTACACCCTGGCGGGTGGCTCGGTATACTAGGCTATGTGCTAGACGCACGACTTCCCGAAATGTGGCTGGCTTAGAAGCAAGAATGTTTCCTTGAATGTGTGGTGCAAGTCCCCAAACGTATCTTTCGATCTTCTTGTAGTGGCGGCGTAACCATGGTCGAGCAAAGATGGGCAAGTTCGCGAAATCGTTTGGTGTATCTAGCGACGTCCGAACCGTTCATGGTTAGTCCCCAAAACTCTGCTTCGAGCTTCTGAAGTTCTTTTGCGAGGACAGTATTCATCTCGCAGAAGTTGTTTGAGTTCATCCCATGTCATAGCATAGGTTAGGTTTGTTCCCATGGCATCGGCGTGGGAGTTCCACCACGTTAATGCGCCATCGATAAACGTACAAGTGGCGTAATTGACCTTGTAGCGATCGGGACAATTACTGATGCGAAACACAGACTCGGCCTTCTCGAACCATCTGATCAGGCCCACGGCACCTTCCGTGCCTTTGAAGTTTGTGGGTTTGCAGTTCATGAAGTCCTTATAGGAACACTCACGTGGACCTGAAACGTTAATTTGTGAAACAATGAATATAATTTCCGAAGGGCGGTCTATATTCTGTTTTCAACGTTTTTGGTACACGGTCTTACCGCGGGGTGAGTTGTGTTGCCTATCGTGTTCTCGTTGTGTTTCACTAGCGGCGACTGCTTCAGCGACTCGTTGAGTGATTAACGCCTCGACGTCGGCGACATTCATCACTGGTGGGGGCGTGTTGGTTCTGACACTGCGTCTAGGAGGCATGTTCTACTTTAGGCTTTACTAAGCGATGAGATATGGGGTGAATTAGATGGTATATATATATACATATAATAATTAGGGTCGTATATATATAAGCGTAACATCACATCATCACAGCCAAACAACCAAACAACCAAACAACCATAGCATAACCATAAGCATTACCATTAGCATTACATACGAATTTTACATATAAGAAACAAAAATATTCGAGTAGTCTGACAACATCATTTATATAACGTAAGTAGTGTTAGGGGTGCTCTGACCCGTCAAAACATACATATCCGAATTGTTTCCCAAAATGTCAAAATTTGTGGAGGTACGTCCACAGTGATGTAATACCTAAAAAGGTCATGCTGGGGGTCCTGGTGGTGCTAGAAGTGCTAGGGTTTGGAAGATGGTGGTGAGGTAGGCCTGGTTGGCGGCGATGTAGTTCTCTAGTGAGACGACTCGATGCCCCAGATGGTCGTTTAGGATGAAGGTGTCGGCGTCTAGACTACAAACTGCAGTAAACTGGGCCATCATTGTGTCCATATCGGCAATGGTAGAGGCTAGGACCTCTTCTACTAAGATCACTCGCATCCCAATCTCCATCAGATCCTCAGAAGACGGTGCCTTGGTGGTATCGATCTCCATCGTATTCAGTCTGTCCTCATGGCGGCAGATGCGGGCTACGAGGAGCGGGACTGTGTCGGTGACAGGCTCCCTGGTCAGAGGTGGGATACTTAGGCGTGTGGAGGCCGTGGCGGACGACTCTCCGACCTCGTGAGTGCTAGGGATGCCCTCACTGATATGCCACTCTCGTAGGGCGTCTAGGAGATATCCAAAGTCTTGAGAATCGGTCAATCGCTTCCGCTTTGGAGCGGGCTGGTCAGAGTGTCCAGTAGAGGCGGCGCGTTTCTTGTGGAGTTCCATAGTTTTCTGTGGTGTGGGACCCTGACTACCGCCGTTAGGGATACGACGATAGACCCCATGTGCTCGGGTACGGCTAGGCGAGATATCCGGGTCCTCATGTACGAGAGGAACCTTGGTGGAGGTATGGAGTGTAGTGGCAACTGCTATAACGGAGTCGGCTTCAGCTATGGCAATAGCGTTGGCGGAGAGAGGTGCGACGATGGCCCCAGAGGCAACCTCGATAGGCTCCTTGGCGGTGTCGTCTAATGTCTGATGATGAACCGCGCCGGTAGCGGGCTTGGCGGGTAGGATGTATGTGGCAGCTGGTGAAATGTCGTGTAGTGTAGTAGGTGTGTGGTCTGGTGTAGACGCACTATGCTCTATCCCGGGAGGTATGCAAACGACTTGCTCTGAAGTCATCTCTGCGATACCTGTTCCAAGACAACATAATGTCAGTAACAGTCATATATATATATATATATATATATATATATATATATATATATATAAGCAAGGCAATAAATATACACATAATTATAGTAAAACTACACGTAAGTAATCAGTAAGGCTACACATAATTTTATGACACACATTTTTGAATATGTGTACCTCATGATGTTGGTAGCGAGTCTCGTATGCAAATGGAAGTCTCGTAGAGCGGGCTATAGTCTAGGTTTCTTTGTTTTTGTTACCTAGTTCGCTATAACCACGGCTCTGATACCAATCTGTCACACCCCGATGTTCCTGATTACGTGGGCGTGTGACGTCATGGGGTCATAGTCGTGGATACAAAGAACGACCTCTAACAGTTCCGTTTTACGTTTGAAAACCAAGTATGTTATCAAAGTTGCAGCGGATTTAGATTAAAGATAACATTGTCTTACAATACTGAAACGAGAACGTTACGATACGAAATACGATTGTTCATGATTTATTTAGATAGTAAAGGTGACCATGACTCCATTCCTAATGCAGGCCCTGTTGTTTGATAGACTTCCCATTTGCACACCGAGAGCGAACTTAGTTACCTGAGAAATACATGAGTTTGAAAGGGTCAACGTAATGTAGGTGAGTTCACAGGTTTAGGACTCTACAAAATGCATTTGTAAAACAGTTGATGATATACAAGATATTATAATGGTTCACTCGTCGTTGCATTGATCTACATGTTCCTTGATTTCAAACACTAACAGATTTACCCACCTATGGTAACTTCCCCTAAGAAATACCAATGGCGTAGAATAACTGACATGTACCCCCAGACGTGTATGCATGGAGTCAGAACTGGAGCGACCAGTTAGGGCAGGGTTGTCAACCCAAATAGATCTATTCACTAGTTATCGTTTCGTTACAGGAATTAATTGAAATCAATAGATGGTGGGATTTGTAGCAATATGTTGTATAACAGATTACTATGATAGGGGTATGAAAGAACAGATAATCAATAAGGCGTAACAGTTGTACCATAATATCAAGTAAAAAGATTTGTTTGATCATGATTTCTCCCCCTATAGTATTTAAACAGTTTTAAAAGAAAGGGGCCGTGAAACTCACCTGTTCAAGGTGAATGATCGTGATAGCTGATACGAGCTGTAAGTAACCGATGCCCTAATATTGATAATAATAATAGACATGATTTAGTTCCTTGGTTCAGTTTAAATAACGTTCAGTTACCCAATGATCCTGGTCGAGTCTTGACAACTTATTCCCGTTTGTATGTTTGGAAAACCCGTTCGTAACGTTTATTAGTTGTATAAATATTTAGTCTTGCTATGATATTTAAAACAATAAACATGTGGATTCGAAGTAAATAATTATTAGTCAAATAATTATTCAAAGATTTGAAAGAATATATATATGAACACATATATTTATTTTATATCTCAAATATTGTGATAAATAATATGTATTATTTATTTCGTTGTTTAGTTTATATTTGGTCCTACGCTCGTAGTCATTGACGGGGAACTACGCGTATAAGTTATAAATTATTATTCAAATAATTGTCATAACTTGTGTAAGAAAATTCGTTTGTTTAAGTCATCAAGGAAATTAATAACTTTATGATGGAACATTGATGAAAATAAAGTTAGCTTATTATTTTCGAGTTCGAATGTAAATATATACTTGGTGAAAATAAAGGTTTTGTTTTCCATGATTTGTGTCGTTGGTTCGAAGATTTTTAAAAATAATAAGTGACTTCGAGAACTTTATTTGATAAAGTTTCTAATGGTTTGACTTATATACATTTTCTTCGAAATCAAATGATAAATCCAAAACTTTCAATGTTTAATCAAAACTTATATATTTTCAAGGTTCTTAGAAAATATAACCATTACACAAGATTTAGTTAAATCTTTACGACGAGATAAGATAGAAGAGTTTCGATCCGTCGTGTTTGTTTAGTTATCTTGTCCGATCTTTAAAAATCTACATTTGTTGTTTTAAACAAGATTACTTGTTTATCCGGAACAACACTTTATAAATCTTTTATTAAACCCTTTGTAATCTATTTTTATCTTGTAAAAATGATTAATATTTTTAGAAAATTTTCGTTAGGTTCCGCCTATAAATAGGCTTTAATCCATGTCTTCGCGTCGTTTATTCCATCAACAAATCAAGTCATATAATGTCGTTTAATATTGACTTAACAGAAATAACATAAGTGTAAGATTAAACTAGTTAGTTATGATCTTTGACTTTGTCATTTAAGTCATTTAGTCAATATTTGGCAACTAAAAGATAGTGTAAGTGTTTAACACCATTTGAACATTTATAAGTGTTTAGTAGATCTAATGATCATTTTAGTCCGTATGCTTATTTTGGGGCTTTTGGGTGACCATTTTTATTAACATAAAATCATAAGCATTTTGTGTATTAATCTCGGGTTTAGATTCTTGTGGGTACACCATTCGGCTCATCACCCGGTTTTTCCGTTTCGAGACTCACAATGTGACAATATTAAGCTCCGAGCGCATCATATTGTAGTTCGATTCAAGAAACATAAAAAGAAAAGTAAGAAAGTTCATCATTTTATGTGGGGTTTTAACCCGGAATGAAAACAAGATCATCAAGACTCTCTGGATCTTTCGGGTGAACTTTTAAATCAAAGATTTGTAAATGAAATGAGTTTTAGAAACTTACTACTAGCAAGCTAGGAGAAAAGGAGGTGGCGGCCGATGGTGGCGGTGGTGACGGTGGATGGTGGTGAGGGTAACCGATGATGATGATGATGAGTGTTGATGATGGCGATGGTGATGGATGATGGTGGATGATGATGATGATGATGAGTGTTGATGATGGCGATGGGAGAGGTGGTGGCCGAGAGCTCCGGCGGCGGCGGCTGGGGTGGTCGGCGTCGGATCTGCGACGGCAGAGAGGGAGGTGGACGGTGGTTGATGGGGGTGGTGACGGCAGTAGATCGTGATGATGGTGATCGGAGGTGATGATGACGGTGGTGGTGTTGATGAAGATGGTGGCGGTTGTGAGCCGCGGGCTCGGTGGCGGCAGGTGGTTGGCGACAGGGCTGTGGTGGCAACAGCAGGAGGTCGCCGGTTGTCGAGGGCGGCGGTGGTGGTTGGTGGGTGGTCGCCGACCGAGAGAAGGAGGGAGGGAGTGGTGGTGGGTCTTGGATGATGGGGGTTTTTTTTTTTATAGTGGAGGTTGAGTGTGGTGGTGGTGAAAAAAACATGTGGGTATTTAGGGGAAAATATCTAGATATTTTATCTAACCTTAGTTAGGTTAAGGTTTAACCTAGGTTAGGACATGAGTTAAGTAGATATCTTGTGGGGTTAGGTAATTAGGTGGTATTAGTTTTATAAAAACTAGCAATTTTACCCGGATATTTTATAAGAATATAAAATATAAAATGTAGTGTTTTCATAAAGTAACCACTAAAAAGTTGACGGAAACTTTGAATGACTGAAAATTAGAAAACGGTTATTAGGCCGGTATAGTTCGTGTCAGGCCGGTATGCGAGGCTTTCTCCGATTTTCGCGCGGTTTGTTTCGTTATTCATCCAAATTAGTCGGGATCGATACGTTTGAGTTTTAAATAGTCGGTTGACTCGTCGGGTCATGTTTTTGGGCTTGGTTCGTTCGTTTTGCGTTATTGGGCCATGTCGGGCCCAATTCGGTATATGGGCGATTCATACCGAATCGTCCTACCGTTTTGGTCGAGACGGGTTTCTAAATTAATCACGAGGCTTTAATATTGTTAAACAATTATTGTTTTGGTCATAAATTAATTATTTAGAAACTTTAGTCTTAATTATTTTATTTGCTCGTGTATCGCATTCAGAAAATAAATAATTGTTTTGATCCGCTTTAAGCTCGAATATTTTACGGTGTTAAAACTAATTAAAGTTTTAAAGAAAACATTCGCTCAAAGACTTTGTCAAGTGTCGGTGTGACTTCTCACGACACTGTTTCGGTAAAATATAAAAGTCATTTTATATTTTTATTTTTTTTTTGTTATTAAAGTTCCACCGATCTCGTGGTGAACTTTTGATTTTGGTATGGGTTTTGTTCTTCCAGTACAAACGTGGGAATTTGTCAAGGGTGGACGTTTTACGTGCACAATATTTACTAATATCACTACTAGTTCACGTTAGGCACATGTATATACGTATATATATATAGTCAAAGTATAGGTTTGACCCGATATTTTCGGACGAGTTGTCACAGATTCCGTGCCTAAAATATATATTTTATTCTACCCATTCGGATCCGGATCTACCTGTCCAAAAAAATTCACGCCTGTACCCATATATCCATTCTCCAAATTGACGACCAACCTCCGGTGCGTGGGGTAGGGGAGCGGTAGTGGAGGCGTCGCTAGCGGCGGTGGAGGAAGGAGCTGGCGAGGAGGAGGTGGAGGAGGAGGAGGTGGAGGAGGATGATGGCGGCGAGGCCGATGAAGAGGAGGAATAGGGATAGAATAAGGGACATGACGATGAATTTGAGGAAGATGGAGAGGAGTTTGGGGCTGCGTTTGGGTGGCGAGGTCGCCGGTACCGTCCTTCTTGACTATTGTTGATTGCCTCACCATTTCTCTGGTACCGTCCTTGGGTATGGGTTAGGTAAGAAGACGATGGTGTCTTGATGTTATATGTCTCTACCTCCTCACTTTTTCGTTCGTCTTTCATTTCTTCGAATTGAAACCGGGTAAGAAATCTAAACTCTTTTCTACGACTTCGTTCTCTAATTGTTTGTTCATGTTTGTGGGATTTCATCATATTGAATCTGATTATCTCTGCGTTAGGCCAGTGTCTGTCCTATTTTAATCTTATTTTGTTGCTTGAAGAGGTGTACCCGTGGTTCTTTTGTTGGTTAGCTAAGATTCTGTGGTCTTTTGCTATTATTCTCTTCTTTGAACAAGTTTTGGGCGCGTTATTATCTGGATTAGCTTCTTTTGCTGTTTCGTTTGTTGTTGTTCCGATTTCATGGATTTGTGCTTCTTGTGTTTTATATTTATACTGCTTTAATGTTTTGTTATGGGTTTGCACAGCCTAGGTGCTTGTGTTAATGCATTTTTACACTGATTCCTTTTCGTTTTTGGCCTACAGGTGTTTGAATCGCTGTGTGCTTATTGTTTATGTGGTTTAAGATTGAATCACTGTGTGCTTATTGTTTATGTGGTTTAAGGTAATCTTTTTTTGTTAGTTCGCTTTTATTATTTTGCTTGATGTTCTGTTAGGTGGGATGGATGTTTATCTTATTTTTTAGGGGTGTTGCATGCTAATAAGAAAATGGCTATTGGGTTAGTTATTATGATTGTGGTGTCTATGTTAGTTCCTTTTTAATATTGTGCTTGATGTTTTATTAGGCATAATGAATGTTTATCTAACTTTTAGGGGTTTTGTATGCTGATAAGAAAACAGTTATTTGGTTTTTCCATGGGTTGTTTTTGGAAGGGTAAATGTGAAAATAGTAGACTATAGACGTTTAATATAGTATAGACCAGTTTTTCTGAATGTTTGTTGTTGGCATTTTAAAAAATAAAGTATTAATTTGATTATTCATAAGTGAAGATTTAGGGAAAAATTTCAAACATCGACTCCACTTGGTAAGCATAAAACCTAATCTTTCTTTTCACATCTCAGGTTTGCCTCTACGATTGTTTTAGGTGAAAATCTATAGATCATATGTTTTTCGTTTATCTATTTGAGGTAAAATGTTTATCTATCTGAGGTAAAATCTCAAAACTCATTTCAGAAAGATTTAGAAACAGGGAAGAGGGATATGAATCTTGAACTTACAATAGTTGACTAATTGACTAAATATGCTTCTTTGAAATGTTTGATCTTTACAATTATATAGAGAAAATGGACTTACAGCTGGAAGTGGTGACCCTGAGTGTATGGAAACAGATGTACAAAACCTCACTGTCTAGAATCATGTTTCATCATTGAAAATGCAAATACCATATGGTCCGGGTACTCCCACCTTTACCCAACTTTGATTTGTAGTATACATATTACGTGCATGTTAATAGATCTAAATTATCTGATGTAGCTACGTACTGGATTCAATATGTGAATTTCATTGGTTTATTTAATTATTTGTGAAGTAGGATTTATTGAAACAACACTAAAGTTGCATACAGTTGATTATGTTTAATTTTTTTTCTTTCCCAAAGGAAATCCATAAGAAATGAGCAAAGAAAATTGGAATCACCACTGTGGCTCCATTAGCCTGATGGTCAAGCGTTCATACAGGACGACAAGGAACTGGAGAAACAAATAGACAGGTTCATGTACGCAATATTTGACATCAACACCGAGGTCAACAACCGAATGAAGAACGCATCAAAATATGGTACATTTGACCATGACTTTGAATATATATGAACTATTATTATTATTACTGTTTTCATGTGATTTGAATTTGATATGAAGGTTTCAAGATTGGGGGTAGTGCATGTTTTGGTAGTGGTCCTTTTGGAGGCATAGATAGCTATGGTGGAAAGGGGGATTATTTCGTGCAAGTTATTATGTAGGAATCTAACATTTTAAGATCACAAGAAATACTTTTTTTTTGAGAAAATTGGTAAAATCTCTTCTCAAGTTTCAATGGAAAGTGTCGTAATAGGGTGACCAATAACATGTTAAGCAATTTGCATCTCCATATAAATTCATTTGTTTTAGTTGTTTGTGCAATTTTACCTCCAGGTTAAGCTCAGAGAATAACACCCTCAATAAACTTGATGGTTCTATTTTTTGGGCTGTATGTGTGCAAAGGACTTAGAGAATAGTTATTTGATAGTGAAAAAGGTCTACGATATTTGATTTAATGTTAAACACATTAATTAGTGGTGATAAGAACCATGGAAGCGTGCATGATGGCATACAAATTATTTTGTAGGAATGGATGAAGCCCAGTAATAACATTAGGTTTTTCAATTTAAAAGAAAATCAACATTTAATGAATTATGTGAAGGCTTATATAGGTTTGAAATGAAAATACGAATAAACGTATTCTGTGCAGATAAGCAAGATATCTTTATATTAGGTTTGAAATGAAAATACGAATAAACGTATTATGTGCAGGTAAGCAATATATCTTTATATTTTGCCTTTGCTTTAGTTGTGCGGGCGGTAGTGGAGGTGTTATGTTCAACTAATTGTGCAGGTGGTAGTGGACGTGTTAGACAACTTCACATTCAAATAATCACAGAAGTGTTGGTTCTCCAATCTCGAATCGACCCATGATTCAATATATCTGCAATTGTAATAAAGCACCATTAGCTCATGGTATTCAACAACCTCACATTCAAATAGGTCTGAAAATGATGTTTATGAACTAATATATTTTGTCTATTGTTGCATAAATGAATAATTATCATGGCAATTGATGAATTGCAGGAGGTGGCAATGATGTTTGGGTCTTCATCTGGATCAATACTTGACATGAATTGGAGCAAACACACAGGATTTTCAGGAAATCCCGGTCAGATTTATTAGATGTGTTAATTTTATGAGTTAGACTTTTCAAATGGGTCAGATTTTTTAAAATCTTTAAACATACGAGACTTATTAAATGGAACAATATTTCTATTAAAATAACTCACATAATGGGTCAGATTCATTTTTTAAATATCTAGATTTTTAACATGAGATGATAGGTGGAAATATATTTATGCCAAGTTATCTGATTTACAAGATCTTAGCAGAAACTATAGTATGTTTAGCTGGAGAAATCGGGTCGAAAAAGGTGGGTCACACTTGGGTCAACTTGATACAAAAAAGAGGCATGAATGATTTTGCAATAACAACTCTTCCACTTTTGAGACCATTCTTTCCACTGTTATTTAATTCTTGGCAGATTAAGTGGTGATATGTTGACTCTTTAGTCAATTTGCATGGTGATTACTATACCGTGATTAGAGATTGCCTTACGAATTTAGTTGACTGGTGTTCATTTGTATCTCGATTCCAATTAGTTGTATCGTTATAATTTTTCAGATAAATATAATTTTTTTCAGATAAATTTGGTTACTCGCTTCATATAACGCTTCACCATCCGCGACAACATATCCGGGATTTCAAAACATAGAATTAAACAACATCCGCTGCAACGCGTGGATCGCAACATCTTGTATTATATTATTGTTGTAAAAATTTTATATTTAAAAAGGTAATCTATTGCTTATCGGTTATAATATATTGCCGCCCTTTTAAAAAGTAGTAATATTAATATTATCAATTATTAATAGTATTTATTTAGACAAAAAATCAAACCTCACTTTTATATTTTTAAACCTCATGTAAGAAATATAGTAAAATGTTGTTCATTCTTTACGCATATTATTACACGATATGTCATTCATTTTTAGGTTACTTTGTCCTCCTATCTTTGTTACAAACTAAAATAAACCGGATTTTTAACCCAAGCTTACCTCAGTTACCTTATCTGAAGAAAAAAAATCCACTGTACAACTGTTTGCATTCATATATTAATTTTGCTCCTCCTGCTTTCAAAATTCTTGTACATAACTCATTTTTACACAAAACCAACTATCTCTGTTAATAATTTAGCTCTTGCTGCTTTAAAAATCTAATTACTAAATCAGTGCTTTATTTTGTTACATTGCTAATAAGAGTCCTTTATTCACATGACGTAGCATCACCTTCAGCAGAGAGAGAGCCAAGAAACAACATCATGAATAATCTCATCTAGCATCACCTCCCTTTGAAAAGACTGATGTTTGTAAAATAACTATACTATAACTTCCTGTTTTATTTGTAAATTTAACTTATCTCTATATAATATTAGGTTTATTATCTTCTTTGTAAGTTGCAAACCTATACACGTATGACTTTCTCCGTCTATTATAAGAACGAGTTGTACTAAATTGTGCTAGGTTATTGGCACTGAACCATCCTTACCATAGAAAAATTTACCGTCTTTTGGCGGCTCAAAGTCGGAACGGTTTAAAACACTTTAGGTCCATTTAACAAGCAAATACTGCGACCAATCTCCTACATTTACAACCAATAACTTGCTACAACATTTCCGCGGCAACACGCGGATGATCTCTAGTTGTATACATATATTAGGTCTAAGCATTTTCATATATGTATCTGTCATGCAACCGATGACGTATAGGTCAAATAAGTAGGTGTGACACTAGATGTTACGTAGGATTAACGATTTGTTTAGTTAACTTATTGGTTAAAATTGATAGATATTCCAAAGGGTTTTTGGTAGTAATTAACAATGTTGTTCATTCTATACCTATACCTATATCTATATTCATATCTATATATAATTACTTTTTTTATTTGAACGGCAAATTAATTAAACGAACAAAACCAGCGGGAAGCTGGAAACATATCTATATCTATCTATACTATTTAATCGACGAATGACAGTCAATATTCCATCTCATTTTTCGAGTACTTCACTCGCTGAGGCCTGACGGATGACGAGTTGTGACGCAACTTACTATCTATTTACCCGTCACTTTATTGTAATTTAATCTTTCAAAGTTAATTTAAACATTTCTCGGTTAAAGAAAAAGAAACTATTATGATAAATATTCAAACTCAAATTATATTAAATAGTAACACATGATTAAAAAAAAAGAGATCTGAGCTTATTTGTATTGCTTTGAAATGACTATTATGGTTGAAAATAATTCTTAAAATATCTTTTAAAAATATCTAATAAAAATATCTACCACCATCAAATTATGTTGCCCATAAACACTCATCGTCGAGTATCAAAATCCAACTTGACAAGCTGGTAATGTGTCACGTCACCCGTTCTCCACGTGGAAATAGATATATATGCCACCTGGAAATCAGATAACCTCAAAAGATACACGTCAGCCCTGAGTGTCTTCCCCCCATAGGCCAGTTTTGCCCTTCCATTTCCTGATAAGCTGGTTTAGTGGTTTATGGTTTATCCACCTGCCACGTCAACACTCCTCCATGGGCATTTCTGTAATTTAAAATTCAACAACATGGCGATAATCGACGGCCGATATCTCATCTCATTTTGAGATTGTCACGCGCTGAGGCATGGCGCGTGGGTTAGAACTTGGAAACTATTTGGTTTCGTGCAGCACACTTTTAGGACCTCATCGTCTATAAATTCGAAAAGTATATTCAAGTAGGTAAGCAATAAGCCCTGAACACTTTTCTGTAAAAAAAAAAAAAAATACAATTTAACATAACAAAAATCTCACCGGCGTTAGTAATTTCCGGCGATATGTGTAGAAGCCCTGTGTCACCTCCGGTGCATAACTCCGATCAATTTACCGGCGAATCTGTTGATGAGACTACTCTCTATATTGTAACATCCGGTGGTCGTAGAATTCCGGCTCACGCTAAAGTTCTGGTACTTAATCACCTACTGTTTACGGTTAATAAATGTCAAAACGATCGATCTGAAAACTATATGAACAATCCGTCGGAATTTTTGTTTGAGAAAATGATCGAGTTCTATTTCTAGATTAGTTTTCCCGTGGAGATGATTTTGGATCTGTTCAGCTTTTCTGTTGATTAGATTTGGTTTATACTTTGTGCAAACTTTTATATCTGAATCAGAATCTGGAATATTGAATGTTGAAATGTTGATTGTTTCCTTTTGATGTGGAAAAATTCAGGCATCAGCGTCGCCGGTGCTGGAAAGCATAATTGATAGCCTGCAGAATCGCCGGAGCTCCGGGAAGACTATTCCGATCGTCGGCGTTCCGTGTGACGCCGTAGAAGCCTTCGTTAGCTTCCTCTATTCCAACAGGTCAAATCTCAATTCTCAAACACACGCCACCGCTTTTTCTTACTTTTTTAATTCTTAAATTATTTTATTATTATTGTTAAAAAAAATTTCTTAGTTTTTTAATTGTTATTGTGAGCAGATGCAACGAAGAAGAGATGGAGAAATTCGGGATTCATCTGCTAGCGCTGGCTCATGTTTACATGGTACCGGATCTGAAAACACGGTGCACCAAGGGATTGATCCAACGGCTGACGATCGAGAACGTGGTGGACGTCCTCCAACTCGCTCGCCTCTGCGACGCACCTGATCTCCACCTCAAGTGCATGAAACTGATCTCCAACAGATTCAAGTCCGTTGAGGAAACGGAAGGATGGAAGTTCCTTCAAAACAACGATCCGTATCTCGAACTCGAAATTCTCAAGTTCATAGATGATGTTGAATCGGTACGCAAACTCAAATTCACAAATTGTACCATAAATTTGATCAGATCTAGAAAATTAATTAGCCAGTTAGGGTTTGGTTTGCTAACGGTTGAATTTGGTCAAAATGTGCAGAGGAGGAAGAGTACTCGGAAGCATTTACAAGAACAGAGTTTGTATTTCCAGTTAAGTGAAGCCATGGATTGTTTACACCATATTTGCACAGAAGGCTGCACAGGTGTTCGACCATATGACAAGCAACCAATTAGCAAAAACAGAGCACCCTGTACCAGATTCTCGACTTGTGAAGGCCTCCAGCACTCGATTTATCACTTCGCAAACTGTAAGAAGAGAGTTAATGGAGGGTGTGTTAGGTGTAAACGTATGTGGCAGCTTTTCAAACTCCATTCTTCCATTTGTGAATCACCTGATTCCACCTGCAAAGTTCCCCTATGCAGGTAATTAGAATTAACCATCCATTTATCAAACTGGATTCAAATTTGATCTAAAGTTTTACTCTTTGAAAGCTTGAATCATCTTATTAATTTGATTGTAAATTGTAAATTGTGTTTAATTACAGGCAGTTTAAAACAAGAGGGCAACATGTGAAGAGCAAGAAGGAAGAAGCAAGATGGGAATTGCTAGTTGAAAAAGTAGTAGCAGCTAAAGCCATATCTTCACTATCATTACCAAAGATCAAAGTAGAGCAAGAAGAACAGCCAAGATCATTGAGAGAAGCAATCAATTGTCATGTGAGTGTAGCATGTTAATTAAACAGGGATTATGATCCATTTAGTTAGTGCTTCTTTTTCTTTTCTTTGTTGTTTAATTGGTTAAGTTTAGTAGAAAGAGTAAGAATGGGGCTTTAATGGGTGTTTTTCCTCCTTGTTTTCCTTGTTTGTTGGGTAGGTAATGATGATGGTGAGTATGGTGGGGTGAGTTTAAGGGAAATAGTATTTATTAATGAGAAAAAGGTTAAGAGCTTTTATGGAATTTTCTGTTGTAAATTTTTAATTTTTTTCCACAATGAATGTGATTTTATTAGTTAAAGAAGGGATAAACATTTGTATCCATAGATATAGGATGATATCGTTATGCTACTAGAATTTAAAAGAGGAATCGAACATTTAAGGTCTTTAACGTCTTTAACGTCTTTAACGTCGTGTTTTCAACGTCGTGTTTGGCGCGTTATAAGTTAGCTTATAAGCTAGTTTTTTAAAAGAAACCCATTAATAACGTCAAAAAACTAGCTTATAATAAGCTAACTTATAACGCGCCAAACACAACGTTAAAGACGTTAAAGACACGACGTTAAAGACGTTAAAGACGTTAAAAGACCTTAAATGTTCGATTCCTCTTTTAAATTGAAATAAGCTAACTTAGACATAATACATTAGCTAATATAAGTTAACATTCAAGGTCATAGTTAGAAATCTAATTATCCTAGTACAATTAACAAATTAAAAATAATAGTTACAAATATAATTAATCCAAAATAATATCATAAATATCTAATTTTCAAATAGCTAGGCTTTTAACGAGCTATAAAAATTTAAAGGAGTAGAGTTTTTATTTAAATAACCAAACATAAACGGACATATTAATTAACATAAACAAATATATTACCAGATATATACAAACATAATTAAACAAACATGATATTTTGTTTGTATTCGTCAATTTATTAAACGAACGAATGTAAGCTTACTTTGTATCAACGGTTTGTGAATGGTTTGCTGAATGTTCGGTTTATTTAAAGCCCAATCTAATTTATTGGTTTTGGTCTTTTCTCTCTCTGTGTGTTATAGGTAAATGTTCATCATGAACCCCTAAAAAGTGTAAACCCATAGATATCTTTATTTCGCAGGTGAAATTCGCTAAAAAAGAAAACAAAAAAGCAGGAAAACTAAGAACAAAAATTGATCATAACCATTAGATTGACATGTCCAATGGTGAAAAAGTGTAACACCCAAGTTGATATTTAGCTTAATAACGTTTAAACGTTAGCGATAAGTTTGGCCCCAGAAAAGTTTTCACAAAATAAGTGGTGTTTAAGTGTCAGTTATTCAAGTTCAGACTACCAATTATCATTCTTGACTAACTAATACAATTCGACGACCACATTTAAAAAGATCAAATCTTATTTAGGAAAAACACTAAGTTCTTCGTTGAGCGTTCGGTTCTTGAGCTTCCATAGGACATCCATTTATGCCGGCCGCTTTCCTGCGTTTCCCCAACCAAATTAGATAATGTATAACATAATGGGGTCAGTTAGGATACATTAGAATGCACAAAACAACAAAAATCAATACATGAGAATGGGGGGGTCCACCATAAGCTACGGTGGCCCTGGCTACCTTACGGTAGCTTGGTGCTGACCTACGGTGACCTTTTTGTGCCTGTGGCCACCGTAAGCTACGGTGACTACAGGTCAAGTTGTCCTTTTTCTTGCATTTTTAAGCCATAATCACACATGGAGCAACCTTGGTTCGCCCGTAGGACCTACTACCATTCAAAATTAACAACCAGACATATTAATAGCTTATGAGGTGCCACCATGCCCCGAGGGCATGGTTCACACATCGGATCCTTACCCAACTTCGACCCGTTTGACCCGTTTACCTTGACTTACAACATTTTATCCCAAGGGTTATGCCCAAGCCAAATTTACCCAATGGCAACCTGTCCAAAACATGTATCCCTACACACTTTACTAAATGTTATGATTTATATTATAGGAACCATTGTAGTCATCAACGGTGCCTTGTACCCACGCTTGTGATTCCATCGAACCCGTTGGTCACAACACCACTTGATGGACTCATCAAGGTCCCTATAACACTTTAAATCCCGGTTAGCCTTCACCTAAGTTCCTATGAACCCTTGTGGCGAAATTGGCATTTGGGGACGTTACTTACTAATATTAATACGTTACCAATGAATGTGCAATCCCTTGGCTTGCCATGACTCCTACCAGTCATTAGCTTGCTCAAGTATGCACTTAACTAAGGATTACCATGTCTATTCCACCACTACTAAATATGGTTATCATGTATCATAACACGTAAGGCGTAAGAACATGTTACCTCGAGAGTTTTCTAACCTAGTATTTGATAAATATCCATAAAATAGAGAGGTTTCTAACCTAGTATTTGATAAATCAATACAATTTACAGTAACTTCTTAAATCTTTACGAATACTAATTAAACAAGTAACCTAACGACTTAAACTAAGAAACCAAGTAATAAACTAAATAATTCAAAATATAAATATACCTACTAAAATTCTACTAATTAACATTTAAATAGAAGATTAATTGGTGTAATTATCCGTTGGACTTGATGTAACTTGATTCGCTTGCCCGGGGGTCCTTGGTTTGAGGACAGTTTTTGGCGTTTTGAATGATATTTTCCTTTCAAAAAAAAAAAAAAACATTTAACTAGAAGATATTTATAAGATTAAGTCTAAGTATTTTTAGAATTTGATATACTAATTCAACCTTCCACTGTTCATTTTGAATCCGTCTACTAGTCTATAAAATCCTACTTTATAGATATTTTATTTTTTTTAGTTGGAGGTTCGGAGTTTAAACCTAAATAATAGAGTATTTGATGTAATAAATATTTGTGGTTTTTATTAATAAAAAACGTAGTTTATAAAATCATGTTGCTAAAAGTGCAGGTTGACAAGTATTATTTATTGTTGACTTGTCTACTTTAATGTAATTCAATTCCATGTTTAATGTTGATTATCCGAATATTATAAGCTTGATTGATGTCTAATTTTTTTTTTAATGGCAAATACTCGGTTACTCGGGGGTCTCATCATGGCAAACGATGCTCCTCACGACACACTGCGACCACATGTCGTGCGAGTAACCAAGACCCTCTATGTTGCACATCCATCTCAGAGGAAACCCACCGCCTTAAGGCCCACTGTAGTAAAACCTGACACCCACAATATGATATCTTAATTCAACCTTTAACCTTGTTCATTTGTTATCATATTTATTTTGAATCTGTCTAGCAGTTTATAAAATCATGTTGGTCAAAGTGTAGGTTGACAAGTATTATTTATTGTTGACTTGTCTAGCATGCAAAGTTAAGATGGGACACATGCAATAATTACACCTTCCACTCTGATTCCATAAATATGCTTGACATCATCGCACTCGTACCCCTCCACAACACTACATATTACATGACGCCAATGGTCAACACCATCGATCTTTTCCTGATTCGTTTTGAGACTTTTCTACATAAAAACATATTAAAACAAAATCCTCTTGAGGTAAAAAGAAGAAAGAATACAAAAAAGTAAGGTGAAATGTAACTATCTACTTAGGGTATAAACATGTGGAATCAACACATATGTATTGAATACAAATGTAGAGAACAATGAAGACGAGAACGTCGAAGAATTTATGTTGTTCGAGACATACGTTCATTTGCTACAATCAAAATTCTTTTATTGTTTTATGTTTAACAACTTTCGCGATACTGAATTACAAGTACAAGCTATAGTGACGGATCCAAGAATTTTATTCAGCGGGGGCAAAAACTTTTTTCGAATAATTGTTTTTTAATGTTGCAAGACCACTCCCAGTGGCAAATTTTTTATTCTTTTAACTTCCAAGACCACTTCTATAGTGGCGGTTTTAAGAATTTTTTCAATGAAGTCATTATCTCAGGTTTTTAAAAGTGTACATAAAAAAGTATGAGTCGGGTAAGCTTGGATCGATCTTAAAAAACAATGAGAGAGAGAGCGGGTGGAGGGTTTTCAAAAGGTCACGGCGGAGATTGGCAGGAGGTTCGACGGAGACAACCAAAGCTGCACAAACGGAGGTGGGAAGATGAGAGGGCTACAACGTTCTATGTCTCTAATTTGCCTGAAGGTTGTTCTTCGAAGGAATTACAGTTCCATGTCCAACAGTTCGGTAGAATAGCGGATGTGTACGTGGTAAACAGGAAGAACAAAGAGGGTTCTTTGTATGGTTTTGTGAAATTCCTGGACGTAAAGGAGAAAGACAAACTGGAGTTGATGTTGAATGGGGTTTGCTTCAGGAACATGAAGATTCAAGCAAACTTGGCAAAGTTTGACAAGCTTGGGAACCCAATAAATCGGGTTTCAGGTAATCGTCCGGCGGCACATGGGGTTCTTGGCCAGAGACCGGCTCAGTTCCAGGGACCTCCGGTGGTACAAAATCAGCAGGGCTCCTCGTGGAGGTTGAAGGGGAAGGAGTCTTTCGTGGACGTGGCGTGTGGCAAAAGAACAAGGAGGAATGTTGATTTGGGAGACCTCCAAATTTCGGCACCGGAGTCTTGGATTAAGAAATCACTGATTGGGAAAGTTTCTGAGATTCGGTTTTTAAACGAAACTGCGAACATTATAAGTTGGGCAAAAAAACATAGTTTGGTGGTTAGATATGTGGGTGGCCGATATGTTTTACTAACTTTTTTCAACCGGCAATTCGCTGAAACTTTTCTTGGGGACAATAAGAACTGGGAGAATTTTTTTGTATCACTCGAGGTATGGAATGGCCAAGAGGTCCCTTTCGAAAGGGTTGCATGGACCAGAATCCATGGCCTACCTCTACATCTATGGGATGGTGAGGTGGCAAACAGGATTGGCAGCTTATTTGGGGAGGTTGTTGATATGCCGGTAGTCTCAATGCTTAACGCGTCACTAGCATATATGGAAGTGGGGCTAATTGTCACTTCTAAAGTGAGAATCAACGAGGAGGTGGATTTGGTTTGGAAGGGCCTCTCGTACACGGTAGCAATTTCGGAGGATTGGTACGACTGGAGACCGGAGTGCTTGGAGGCTTTTTTGGATCCCGACGGAGTTACAGGTTCTACCAGAGGAGGAGGGCATACTCTAACAGGGCCTGGGGTAAGCGAAAGGGCACAATCGGCGGTGGATCCCTCTTTGGTAACACCAAAACATGGGAACAATCAAAGTTCAATGCATGATAAGGTAGGTGGACGTAGGAATAATGATGGGTGTTGCAATTCTAGAGCATGCGCGTCTCAGGTGCGTGAATCTTCATCGGGTACGAGGAAGTGGGCGGTCAAATCTAGGAAACGGGTTAGAATTAGCTCTCCTGGATCCAATCAAAATAACCCGGCCCATAGTAATCCCAGTGATGCTCACCTGGCTAGTAAGGAGGCCCAATAGGCCCAACAACCGGACTCGATGTTAAAAGAAATTCCTGGATCATCAATTAGGGTCCTATTGAGATCCCCAAATAGGACGGTGATACCTAAGACTAATGAGGTGGATATGGAGGATGGGGAGATCCCCCATGATAGATCGGAACCTGCGTGTTCTCCGGTGGTACCTTCAGTTGTTAATGATGGGGGTTCCTGCAATTTGGTGGAAACGACGGTGGAGGAGACACAAAACGAAGACGAAGATCTATCAAAGGAGGTGAATGATACGGTGGAAGTTTGCCGGTTAGATGGTATGGGTTTAGAGGGATTCCAAGATCAGGTGAGGAAACTCATTGAGGTGGAGGGTAAAAAGAAGGTTTCCCAATGAATTTTCTAAGTATCAATTTGAGAGGGGTGGGCAACGACAAGAAAGCCCAGTGGGTACGTTGGCTACGAGCTGTGCACGGAATTCATTTTGTGGCTATCCAGGAAACACATTTTGCTGATCCATCTACGGTGAATGTGGATCTCTTTTGGGATCGCTCTCGATATCATTATGTTATTACGGCAGCTGCAGGGAGGTCTGGAGGTCTGATGTGCCTTTGGAATCCATCAGTATTCTGTAAGTCTGAGGTGGTAACACATCAGAACTATGTCTTGATCAAGGGTAAACTTCTGGGTTCACAACTTCCATTGTCGGTTGTAAATGTTTATGGGCCTCAAGGGATTCTTGAAAAAAGGAGAATTTGGGAGGAACTTTTGCTTGCTAGATTGGCATCTGAAGGGATGTTTATGGTTTTGGGTGATTTTAATGTCGTTCGTAATGAAGATGAGAGGAGAAATTCAGTTTTTAACAGCACCATGGCCGAAGACTTTAATCGTTTTATTGCTGAGGCTGATTTACACGAATACTCTATGGGTGGGCAGAAATTTACATATGCAAACAAGTCAGGCGATAAAATGAGTAAAATTGACAGAATCCTGGTGTGCAAGGAATTCCTGGATAGATGGCCGAACGCGGCTCTTACTGCTCTACTGAAGGAAAGGTCGGATCATAGCCCACTTATTTTTGGTCACGAACCCAGTGGATTTTGGGCCCAAGCCTTTTCGTTGCTTTAACTCATGGCTTGAGATACCTGGGTTTGTTGGGATGATCGGGGACCGGCTGGCTGCCTTTCAATTTAACGGGCCTGCTGATAAAAGACTGTTGGCAAAGTTGAAGTGGTTGAAAAATGGGGTTAAGGCCTGGGTGACCAACTACCGTAATATTGAAGGACAGATTAAAAGGAATACGTTGGATCAATTGAGAGATCTTGAAGGTATTGCTGAAATCAGAGGGTTAACAGAAACTGAGCTCGACACCCGAATAAATCTTCAGAGAAAGTTGTTGGAGATGGAAAGGAAGGAGGTATTGGACCTTAAGCAACGAGCTAGGGTGAAATGGGCGTTGGAAGGTGACGAGAATTCGGCATATTTCCATGGCATCATTAATCGTAACAAAAAATCTAATAGAGTTAATGGCCTGATGTGGGAGAATACATGGCATACAGAACCAAGTAAAGTGAAAGAAATTATGTTCTCTATGTTCAAAGTAAGATTTGAGGAACCAGAAGCTAATAGACCAAAGTTAAGGTGCCCCGGATTCAATTGCCTTTCCACGGATCAGACCGTTAGTTTGGAGGGGCAATTCACTATGGAGGAGGTTAAAAGTGTGGTCTGGTCTTGTGCCGGGGATAAGGCACCTGGTCTTGATGGTTTTAATTTCAAATTCTTAAAGAAAGTTTGGCATTGGTTTGGTGATGATTTTCTCCAGGTCCTTCGGGAGTTCTACCATTCTGGCCACCTGAACGAAGGATGCTTGTCATCTTTTATTGCCCTTATTCCCAAATGTAATGATCCGATGACCCCTTCGGATTTCGTCCAATCAGTCTCGTTAATTCACTAAACAAGGTGATATCCAAGACCTTAATGTTTCGCCTGAAACCATTGATGGGAGATTTAATATCGGAAGAACAAACTGCTTTTCTAGCTGGGAGGAGTATCCTAGATGGTCCACTAATTCTAAATGAAATAATAGGATGGGTGAAAAAGACTAAAGGGGAGAGTTTTATTTTCAAGGTGGACATTGAGAAAGCTTACGACTCTCTGAGTTGGTCTTTTCTGGACGATGTTCTACAATTACATGGCTTTGGAGATCGATGGAGGAAATGGATTAGAGCAATCCTTATTCCTGGGAAGTCATCAGTTTTGGTGAATGGTTGCCCAACGGAGGAGTTTAAGTGTTTTAGGGGATTCAAACAAGCAGATCCATTATCCCCATTTTTGTTTCTCCTTGCGATGAACGCACTGTCGGTAATTATAAAAAAGGCGCAGTCTTTGGGTGTTTTTCAAGGGATCCAATTACCCAATGGGGGTCCGATGATTTCTCACATACTATACGCCGACGATGTCGTGTTCTTTGGAGGTTGGTCGACTTTAAATGTTAAAAATCTATTGCGAATATTACGGGGCTTTAACCTAGTCAGTGGGTTGAAAGTTAATATGTCTAAGAGTGTTGTATACGCTCCTGGCCTTGATGCAACTAGTACACAATCCCTTGTCCACGTTTTGAAATGTAAGTGTGGGGAGTTTCCGTTTAAGCATCTTGGCCTTAAAATTGGCGCCAATATGAATCAACTGAAGAATTGGATGCCTGTTATTAATGCTTTTGAATCAAAATTGTCGAAGTGGAAGGCAAAAACCTTATCTATGGGGGGAAGGATGATATTGATAAGGTTCGTTCTTAATGCTTTGCCTCTCTACTACTTTACTCTACCGAGCTCCCAATAATGTTATCGAGAGGTTGGACAAGATTAGACGGAGGTTCTTATGGGGTGGAACGGCTGATTCCACAAAGATGTGTTGGGTCGCATGGTCTAGGGTCACCGTCGCGAAAGAATTGGGAGGTTTGGGAATCGGAAATCTTAAAGAAGCCAACATGGTATCCCTTGCTAGGTGGTGGTGGAGATTCAAGGTGGAGAAGGATAAGCTATGGCGGAATGTTGTCTGGGCTTTGCACCATAGGGGTATGGCATGGTCTTCTATTCCGATCAGCATCTCATCTTCTGGTTCGTGGAAAGGTATCGCAAATGTGGAGAAAGATTTCGAAAAAGTTAACTGCTCACTGTCCTGTTTCATCAAAGGTGTTGTCGGAAATGGGTTGGAGATCAAGTTCTGGACGGATAAATGGCTTGGGGAGGAGACTTTGGCCTCCAAATTCCCATTATTGTTTAAACTAACTTCCTCCAAATCATGTTTTATTGCACAGTGCAGGGTAAATTCTGGAGATTTTAATCGGTGGCAGTGGAGTTGGAAGCGTCCGCCGACATCACCTGAGGAGTTGGGGGAATTGAGTGTATTGAGGGCTTTGGTTGATCCGATTACCTTAACGTCGTCCACGGACACTTGGAAATGGGAAGCATCAACGGAAGGTTTTTTTCTCTGCTAAAGAATTGAAGTGGCGTGTCCATTGACAATGTAATCAGGTTCCTTTCTCCCCATGTCCCTGGAACAATTGGCTGCCTTCAAAGGTAAATGTTCTTGCTTGGAGATTGGAAATGGGGAGGGTCCCGGTCAGAACGGCTCTGCGTGAGAGAGGTGTATATGTCCAGGATGTTGAATGTCGGCTATGCGGTCTGATGGAGGAATCCGTCGAGCATCTTTTTATGGATTGCAACTTGATAAAATTGGTTTGGCTGGAGGCATCAAGATGGTGTGCCTTTAACTTCTCTTTGTACCCAACAAAAAAAGACAGATTCCTTGCTGTAAATGAGATTGATGGATCGAAGACTAGAAAGAGGTTAATTCAAGCCGTTGCGATGGTGGTTTTTTGGAGTATATGGCGGGGCAGAAATGGCTTGGTTTTCAATGGTATTCAAATTGATGCGGGGAAGATTATTGACGAGGTAAAAACGATGGCGTTTCTATGGATCAATGCGAGGAGGAAGAAAAGGAAGATCTCATGGCCACAATGGTGTAATTTTGATATAGGTTGATAGCATTGTAACCGATTTCTTTTTGGATGGGTTTTTTTTTGTAATTTTTTTGCGTTTTGGGGTTTTAGACACTTGCTAGCCCCTAATAAAATTTTTGCCGTTTCAAAAAAAAATTAAAAAAAATAAAAATAGGGAATTCAATGCCGTCTTCACATTTATTACTGCTCTAAGACTTTTTTTATTAAAATATTCTCCCAAAGGTGTATTTAATTATAAGAATTATAAAAAAAATTATAAAAACTATAAAACTTTATGTGGCATAATTATTATTATTATCCTATATATACAAAATACAACCCATTTGTACAACCTTTAAAACACTTTTTACAACCATAACAGCATAACCTTTGAAGCTGTCTTTTTATGCTATCTGCTTAACCACTTTTCTTGCCTAAGGTACAATCTTTTTTATACTATACATCTTTAGAGGTTAAGTGTAGACTGCAGTGACGTGCTTCTTCCTCGGGTAATCGGGTTTTTTGGCTGATGGTTTCCGGAGCCGTACACACCTTTTGATGATTCGTCAATGGGTTGTTCAGTGGTGATTGTGGTGTTTCGTTTTTGCCGCTTGCTTTGGGTTTAATTATTTTCGCAGCACCTTGGCTTCATTCTTCTCACCGGTAATTCTTTTGTTCTTTTTTCTTGCGATCGAATGATCTACTGCTTTTATGGTTCCATCTTTGGTTGATCGATCGATTACATGTTTATATGCTTAAATTTTTGTAACATCCCGAATTTTCTTTTCATCATATTTTATTATGCCGTATGTGTGTTGTGTGGAGGTTCGGGTAGGGGTGATTAAAATAATTACCGGTTGAAATTAGCAAGCAACAAAAATAAACTAGTTACTAGGCCTTGTTTTGGTGGCTAGTAGTTTTTTTTTTCAAAATATGGGGGTTAAGTGGGTAAATTTAGAAATTGGGCATGAAATGATCTAGAAAGCTAAGATGGGGGGCTGATTTCGTAAATGTGGGATTAAAAACCAAGAGCTGGGAATTTCCAACCCTTAGTTTACGAACCAAGAGGAAAGGAGGAGCAAGAGGCTAAGCTTTTGTGTTCTTGGCCAAAATTGAAGGTGTTAGGGTGTGAAATCAGTAGTGAGGAGCTAGAATTCGTGATAAGAGGGTGTCTAGGCTGCGATTTCACCACCAATTTCGGATTTCTTGCATCAAGTAAGTGTTCTTCATGATAGGTGAAAGAATGAACATCATCTAGTGGTGTATTTGGCATGGAAAATCAGTTGTGTGTGTGTTTATACACAGATTAAGCATAGATTCACCATGCATGTTCATGACTATGTGTTTTTCTAGTGGGGTTGTGATGGGGGTTAAACCCATCACAAGAAAATCGAGAATTATGAAGGGAGGGAGGTTGGGCTTGGATAAATAGACCATATGAAGCACTGATTTTGTGATGATTTAGCTAGTTCTCATCATGTATGTGAATTGGTACCTTTATGATTAAAGATGGGTTGGATTGGAAGATGGGTTGCTACATGTTAGTAGGAATGGTAACTATGCACTCTAGGTGTTCGACAAAGGGCCTAAGTGAAAGTTAGTGAAACCTTCATGAGGTTCTTGGTGCCCAACTTGTTGTGTTATGTTAAATGGATGCAAATACGTATGTAGGATGTAATAATGTCAATGAAATGATTAGATTGAACAAGGTTTAAAGTGTATGTGACAAAAAGTTAATATAGAAGTATGGAGTCAAGTGTATCAACACTTGACTAGAAAATTGCGGGTGTATGCTAGTGATATGTGTAGTATGTGAACCTTCATGGTTAATCTAACAACCATGATAATGTAGGCGACGCAAGTGGAGGCTCAAGCCACCAACGCGAAGGAAAAGGAAAAGCTTAAACTCTCGAGGTAACGTAAGCTTGTTTAGATTACCCAATGATTAAATGGGTATTCACTATATGTTGATATATGTGATATTATTACGAGTTAAGTAAGAAACATGGTTAACAAGGTGAGTGGGTTGGGTTGAACAACCCGTATCTAATAAGGAGTGTAAAGTGGGGATGACCCGTAAGGGTAAGCGAGAAGTCGTATGACTAAAGAAGTAACAACCTTCGCGTAAGATGGGAATTATATTAGATATAATTCCGAGTGTGCACTCTTTGGGTGAAAGTAAGTAAATAAAATTGCATCTACGTTATAACGAAAGACAGGTAGGATAGAAGGTAAGAGGTAAACGAATGATTTCGTTATAGTTGGATGTAACGGGTCAAATGGGTTGGGTTTTTGGTAAATGAAACCCCTAACGTTTAACCCCTAGATTAGTGCGTGAAAGCAAGTAACTGGTGGTTGAATTTCCTTGGTTATTATGTGATTAACAAAGATGGGAGGAGTAGGATTTTGAGTAGAAACTTGAAAATTCCCCAAATTTGGCTAAATATGAAAGTGACTACGGTCACTGTATCATATGGTGGAATTGGGTGTACGATACGGTGACCTGATTAGGGATACGGTGGAATTATTCTATTTTACGGTGGACCATACGGTGAAAGTTGAAATCTTTTCTTATGTTCCAAACGTAAGATGTACATAGACCCTTCATGTCTAACATGGGTGATCATAAGCATTGTTTTCTTGTTAATTTGATAGGCATGAATAGAATGTGGGTTGGAATAACCACCCTAGAAAGGAAACAAGAATTAAGATGTGAAATTGACCCGTTTGGGTAAGATGGAAATTGACCCGTTTGGGTAAGAAGGGAATTGACCCGTTTGGGTAAGAAGGGAATTGACCCGTTTGGGTAAGATGGAAATTGACCCGTTTGGGTAAGAAGGAAATTGACCCGTTTGGGTAAGATGGAAATTAACCCGTTTGGGTAAGATGGGAATTGACCTGTTTGGGTAAGAAGGGAATTGACCCGTGAAGAAGGGAATTCACCCGTTAGGGTAAGATGGGAATTTGACCCGTTTGGGTAAAATGGAAATTAACCCGTTTGGGTAAGAAGGGAATTGACCCGTTTGGGTGAGATGGTAATTTGACCCATTTGGGTAAGATGGAAATCGACCTGTTTGGGTAAGAAGGGAATTGACCCGTTTGGGTAAGATAGGTAAGAATAAAATTAGCATACTTACCCGTTTGGGTAAGATATGTAAGAATGAAATTTGCATACCGACCCGTTTGGGTAAGAATGAAATTTGCATACTGACCCGTTTGGGTAAGATAGGTAAGAATAAAATTTGCATACTGACCCGTTTGGGTAAGATAGGTAATAATGAAATTTGCATACTGACCCGTTTGGGTAAGGTATGTAAGAATAAAATTTGCATATTGACCCGTTTTGGTAAAGTAGGTAAGAATGAAATTTGCATATTGACCCGTTTGGGTAAGAAAGGCAGAATTGACCCCCTTGGGGTAAGAGACGGAAATTATAATTCAAAAAACACATAGAAATTTGCATATTGATCCGTTTAGGTAAGATGGGTAGGATTGACCCCTTGGGGTAAGAGTCGGAAGTTATAGTCCGGTCTTGTTTTTGTGATCATTTATGCTACTGTAAGTGTTGAATTCTTGTATAGGTCATCATTTACTAATGCGTTACTGGTAAATGGTGACAGGTAACACGGAAAAGTGGGAACAGGTCTAGATTGAGCAATGCTAGTTGAAGAACCAAACACCAAATGGGGCTTTTGTGAAGCGCACACGTTATAAAACATTTTGTTAATATCAGCTGTGTACTCTGATATAATGACCTATGGATGAATCACAACTAACCCAATGGATGTTAATGATTATTTTGGTCAAGTATGGACCCGTTTAAAAGAATTTTTTTTGGGTCAACTTTTATATACCAAAACACCTTTAAAAGAAGTAGTGGGGTGTTACAATTTCGTTCTAATGGACCAGATTTACCTTGTGAATGGTAGCGGTGGTGCCAATGTGCCATTACGTGCAGCGGCGACGGCGGCAGTGGTGGTTGTGTGGCGATGGTTGTTGCTATTTTAGTATAATTAGATTAATTATGGATCAGTACGTCTTCTAACTTATATTAGTCGGGTTCGGTGGTGTGGGGTAGTGCACGACCGTATTGATAAGGTTAGGGGGATCCAAGGGGGCAACGTCCCCTTGGCGGGGGTTCGGAGGCAGCGCCCCCGAGAGAGCGGGGTCCAAGGGGCAGAGCCCCTGGTTGGTTATTTTGACAAAAGGTCCTTCACAGAAAAAGCATCAAATTTTATTTCGGCACGAAATGGCATTAATGAAATTCGAGGGACCAATTCTGCAAAATCGAATTGCAGTTATCCTAAATAACTGCATATACGTTCCTCTGGTTTGAACGTACGATCATATCAAATTTTATGGTTCGTTTTCTTGACAATGGAATTTCATTCTTGAATTCGAAAAGATCTCCAGATCGTATCCGATTGAAATCTTGAGCGAACCCTCGAGATTTTCAGTCCGAAAGTGAATCACGCTTTCTGGAGTTTCCAAGCATTCGAATTTCTAACAATGGTCTCCGGTAAATATGTTAAAAAGGTGAGTAGATCCTAATCCGAACCCTAATTTCATCTTCCAGGTTTAATTCGAACCCTAATTTCATCTTCCAGGTTTGTTTCACCATAAATTTTCTAACTGAAGTTCAATTGCATTTCATTTTTCTATTCGGAAAGAAAAGGTTTATTAGAGCTATATTTTGGTCAAACTTAGTTTCTATATATATATTTTTTTCTTTATGTATATGATCATGAGTGCTACAAAATATTATGGATTTAGGCTTATAATATGAGATTCATCCGAGTGTGTAGAAGAAAGCAATTTAAGATGTAAGTACGTGTTTTGAAATTAAAACCTTGAAAGAGTTTTATATAGAAACTTTCTAAAAGGTGTAGAAACCTTCACCTAATAAAAGTTTGATGGGTTTTAATTGTATCAGCTTAGGTAATTGTGTTGATATTTAAGACTCTGAATTGTCTAAAACTTATGTGCTTTAATCATTTCTATAAAAACCATTAAAGTTCTTGATTACCGACTTCTAAAGGAACTTGGCATTGATTTTTTCCCCGTTTTGTTTCTGTTTTGTAGGGCGCAAGACCTAATCCTAAACAAAGTTAGAACATTAGTGATTTGTTTCTTCCCGGATCTGGGTTTTGATTTCTGAAATAGCAACGAATTGTTGTATGCTTTTCGATCTGCCTTTTGATATGTGAAATATGAACGTGTTTTATGTCTACCATGTTTCTGTTGTTGTGTTGCAGGCGTGTTGCTACCTTCTCAAGCCGCGACGGTTCCTTTGTGGTGCTTTCTTTCACAGGTGAACAATCTCTCTATGTTTTCTTACTGTTTTAGGTTTTTGGGATGTTCTTAAAGTTTTTGGTTTTTGGGATGAGGCTATTTTTCCATCACCTTGGCTCCATCGTTTTTGTTTTGGTGTACCCGTTTGGAGGTTTTTAGATGACACTATTTTTTCGTGCACAATCAGAACCTTTGATGTTGATCTTAATGTCTATTAAAATAAGGAGTATTTTGAACCTTAATATGTAAACATACGAGGTTATGCATGATTCTCAATTGTGAATGCCTTTGTAAATTTTGTTATGTTTGCTTTTATTTTTGTGAGTTCACTATTTAGTGATATAAAATTTTGTTGTCATTTTAATTCTTAAATTATAGTTCTTACACCTATATTTGGTTCCTTTGTAGATTGTCATAGATGTGCTGAGAAGTTCAGGTCAACTTTGATTTATTTAGCCTTATATGTTAGTTTTTGGAAGACCTATTCATTAATGTATTAAACTGGAGGCCTGTTCATTAATGTATTAAACTATTAGATCACTTTCACATAAAAAAAAGCTTACATCTTATTGTGGATTTTCCGCTTCTGTTTGCTCAGCCTATGCAACCGTTGTGTCATAAAAAATTTGCTTCGTATATAAATTTGCTTCATTATAAGTCTTAGTAATGTATTAAACTATTAATAATTAGTTCAACAAAGTGGGTCATGAAGATCTCCCTTATTTCCGGCTTCTTTCCGTTTCAGTTTTGATGGTACATAATCATTTCGCTTAATACATGTATTTCATGTTCAGTTAGCCATATTTTTTTAAAGCATATACAACATAAACTCTTTATGAATCCCTATATTTTTATATTTTTTCTTCTGTTTGAACTAAATTTATATGCATTCACGACACGAATTTTGCATGGCCTGTAGCTTTCATGGTTTTGCTAACTGACTTTCTAAAACGGTTCGGCTCCGCCGCGAATCGCGGGTCGACCAACTTGTACCTATATACATAATGCAACAAATATTGCACATTCTTATGCATGATGTAGAACTCTATATAGCACAAAGAAATATACAAGTTCTAAAGCCATTTGTACAACTGTTAACACTTTTTTCTAATTATTTGAAGCAGGTGGGAAACTAGATAGACATTGAGCAGCAGAGCAGTTGAGCAACCATCTCCTATCATTTGGTTTTCTTCATTAGCGATTGATCAGTTTTTCCATCATCGATCCATGAACTAACACCCACGATCCACGAACTAACACCACAATCGTGACCTACACCGGAACTACGGCTCGTCACCAGTGAACCACTGAGGAGACCGGATTTAATCGGAACTCCCCATCTTCGTCCTCACTACGTCATTTCTTCTAACTTGGTTAGGTGGAGGTCGGAGCATTGCATGTTCGTCATCGCATGTTTCGTGTTCGTTCTTGCTTTTTTGATGGTTTTGAAACCTGAAACGAACAACGTCTCCATCAAGGTAAGTTAATCATTGATTTTAGGGTTTTGTTTAAGATTGTGCAGTTGATTTGTTTGAAACAAAATTAGGGTTTATATACGTTTGCTTTTTTAGGGTTTAATTCGTATTTTTTTCTTGGAGCAGAATTAGTTAAGGTGCTATGACTATTATGGATATAAATGTGTTGGTATATGTTATTGTAATACTCTTTTGCTGCTGAGTTTTTTCAGGTTTATGTTGTTTATCCTTTGTTTCGTCAAGCTTCTTCGAGGAGGAAGGGTTCCTCGCATCAATGGGAAGTAGCAGATCTAAAGTAGCCGGCGATGTGGCTGATCAAAGAAGGACGACCATGTGGTACCGTCACTGCCTTTCAAGTACCTACTGACTTTACTAAAATTGTTCAAGATTTATATTACATGTTGATTGCTTATAACTTATTCACTGAAATGATCTTTTAGTCAGAAGACCCAAGACCCACAATCAGGTGAGTTTCATTTGGTTCTTCTATTGAGTTAGGTATCAGTGGTTCTTGAAGATTTTCCTTTGATTTGATTTTCTTCTAATTTCTTAGTCGTCTGTTTCTTCTTTTTGAGTTTTTGTTTGTGTAATTGTTTATGTAGTTGGGCCGATGCATGACTGTTTTTGAGAGGTTTGGATTTTTCTTCTAATAGTTTGGTTACATTTTACAAATTGAGTGCCTATATGTTGCAATTTATGTAGCGAGAGTGCTATTTCTCTTAGGAGATGATCTGCATTTCAAAATATTTTGAATTTTGGGTGATCTACTTACAATAGACGAATTATTACATTCTTTTTGTTGTCTAGAAGTTGTTTCATGACATGTGTGATGTTTTCCTTCATTTGTTCTTGCTTGATGATTTTTTTTTCTTCTGAAACTGAATGACGCATGGGGTTTGGGCATGCTCTTCAATGTATATTTAGCATTTGGCGGTTGTTGTGATGGGATGTTTAATTGGTTTAATTAACTTTTCTTTGGGTTGGGTTTATATTCTTTCTTAGTCTTAGCAATTAGATTATGCATCTGATTTGTATTAGTGTGTATCATATTGTATAAGGTAGTCAAGTGTAACTTCCTATATGGTTGTCATCTAGTTGTCAAATATCTGTCATCTAGCTAAGACCCATTTTGTAGTCCATATATTGTAAATGATTGTGATGAATCAAGGCATGCAAAACATTCCAAATAACATGGTATCACAGACTAGGTTCTAAACACCCTAGCAACCGTCACTCTCTCCTCTGCCATCTCCTTCTTCATTTCTTTTCCTCTTCCTTGTCCATCATCATCTTCATTCTTCCATGGGTGACAAAACAGCCACACCCCAACTACATCCCGCTGTCACCGTAACAAACATCAAAAATTTTGTTCCGTTTACTCTCGAAATGGTCAGCGACCAATATACCTCATGGGCAAAACTTTTCAAAATCCATTGTCGGGCGTTCCAAATTATTGATCACATAATCACACCCACAACCGGATCCTCTTCAACCGTCGCTGACACCGTTTCTGACCTTTGGAAGCGTTTAGATGCAATCATGATCCAATGGATCTATAGTACCATCTCAAACGATCTACTCAACACCATACTCAAGGTCGATTCTACCGCGAAACAAGCCTGGGACTCACTCACAAGCATCTTTCAAGACAATCAAAATCAAAGGGCGGTATACTTGGAACACAAACTCGTCACTACTAAACTTTTTAACTACCCAAACTGCTCAGCCTACTGCCAGGCCCTAAATATGCTTGTCGATCAGTCAACAAACGTCGGTGCGAAGGTATCTAACTCGCGCCTTGTCTTACAACTTATTGCAGGTTTGCCGAAGTTATACGAAGGAACTGCGATGATGATACAACAGACCAATCCATTTCCATCTTTCTATGAAGCTCGATCCAAATTAAGCTGCTTTACACGCAACAGTCCCGTGATCAAACTGCTTATCGATCCAACGCCCCTTCCTATGATTACGGTTCCAACTAAGGTGGCTCATATCGAGGCCGTGGCAGGTATAACAAAGGTTGTGGTGGTCGCCCACGTCAAACTCGTCATTCTCATGGCGGAGGAAACTCAGGTGGGCGTGGCAATTGGAACAGCGCTACTACAGGACCAAACTGGGTCGACCCAGGTTCTTCATGGTCTACACAACCTCCCACTATATCCCAATAGTGGGCCCAACAGCAAGCACTTTCCAACACTCAAGTCTGGCCCAATCAGACTACATGCCCATATCCCACTGTTCAGCAGCCCAACTTCACGCCAAGGTCCAATTCGGCAGGGATTTTAGGACCCAGACCCTCTACGTCAAACCCCCCACAGTCCTATGCATGCTCATAAGCAACTTACACTCCAACTGATGTTGATCAAGCTTTCGAAGCTCTATCTCTACAGCATCAACAAAACCCCACGTGGTATATGGATAGCGGGGCCTCCTCTCACATGAAAAATAATCTAGGTAACTACTCATATTATATCATTAATGTACTTTTCGGAATATAATTGTAGGCAATGGCGCGCAAATTCCAATCCACGGCACCGTTCTTCACCTTAAAAATGTTCTTTATGTTCCTAGCTAGTCTCGTTAAAAATTTATTATCGGTTCGCCGTTTGACAACGGATAATAATCTAACCATTGAATTTGATCCATATGGTTTTGTTTTGAAGGATTTCCGGACCAGGAAACCGCTCCTCCGATGTAATAGTATTGGAGATCTTTATCCTCTCTCTTTCCAGTCTACTCAAGTCACAACCCCATCGACTTTTGCTGCTACTACCCAGGATCTTTGGCACTCTCGTTTAGGACATCCTAGCTCTCATATTTTGTATTTTTTAAATAAATATTTATCTTTTCCTTTTCTCAGTGTAATAAAGCAATCGAAATATTCGGTTTGCAACTCTTGTGTTTTAGGCAAACATACTAAATTGCCATTTTATTTATCGCATACTATTACATCATCTCCTTTTGATATAGTCCATAGCGACCTATGGACCTCACCCATCCCAAGCACGAGTGGACATCATTACTATCTTCTATTTCTAGATGAGTTCTCTAATGTTTTATGGACTTTCCCCATTGCTAATAAAAGCCAAGTCTTTCCTATATTTACTATCTTTCACAACTTTATCAAAACTCATTTCTCAAAATCTATAAAAAGTCTCCAATGCGACAATGGTGGCGAATATAACAATGATGCATTTAAAGAAATCGCACATCAAAATGGCATGAATTTCCGTTTCTCGTGCCCACACACCTCCCCCCAAAACGGAAAGTCTGAGCGCAAGATGCGTTCCATAAATAACGTTATGTCCACCCTTCTACATCATTCATCCATGCCTATTTCTTTTTGGCATCATGCCTTGGCTCACACCACCTACTTACAAAACATCCTTCTTTCTAAAATCCTAAAATTTTCCTCTCCCACACGCATTTTCTTTAACCAACAACCGCCATACTCCGATCTTCGAGTATTCGGTTTCCTTTGCTATCCACTTTTCTCTCCCAGCACCATCCACAAACTACAACCCCACTCCACACCATGCGTGTTCCTCGGTCATCCTCTAAATTACCGTGGCTATCTTTGCTACAATCTCTCCTCATAACGCATTCTCGTTTCTCGTCACGTCGTTTTCGACGAAACTTCTTTTCCATTTAAATCTCAAAATTCACCCCCCCCCCTTCCAACACCCCTCTGGACTCCACACCACATCCTAATATTTGGTCATCCTATATCCCAACTACAACCCAAAACACTCAATCCACATCCCCTGCCTCTACGCCACCAAATATATCTCCTCATTCTTCCCCATCTACGTCACCTTTACCTACCCCCACCAACAACGTCCCCGTCAAATGCTCCATCACCATCTCCTGTTTCCCAAACTTCAGCGACCACATCTCTCACTTCTTCCCCTTCACCGCCACCTCCTCTATGTACCATGCACACCCGAAACATGTCTGGTATTATCAAACCCAAACACCCGTTTAATCTCCACACCTCTACATCAATTTATCCTATCCATCGAAACCCTATCGACGCCCTAAATAACTCGGATTGGAAGCATGCAATGCTCGATGAATTCCGTGACCTTATCGACAATAAGACTTGGGTTTTGGTACCTAGACATAACGGGATGAATATCGTATGTAGTATGTGGGTGTTCAGGAACATAACTAAATCAGATGGGTCCTTGGAATGATACAAAGCGAGACTAGTTTGTGACAGACGATCTCAACAAGTCGGGGTTGATTGTGGAGAAACATTTAGCCCCATCGTAAAGCCAACCAAAATACGTACGGTTCTCACATTGGAGATAAACAGAAACTGGCCGATTCATCAGTTAGATTTGAAAAATGCATTTCTTCACGGGGCGTTAATTAAAATTGTATATATGCATCAGATGGCCGGTTTCCGTCACCCTCGATTTCCCAATCACGTGTGCCTTTTAAAGATGTCTCTCTATGGTTTAAAATAGGCACCACGAGCTTGGTACAAAAGGTTCACTGTCTATGTCACCAAAATCGGGTTTTTAAACAGGAAGTGCGACAATTCATTGTTTTTACATATCATCGCGGACAAGACACGACTTACATTCTACTGTACGTTGATGATATTATACTTGTCACCTCCTCCAATTCCTTACGCATCAAGTTTATGAAGCTGCTTGCCTTTGAATTTTCAGTGAAAGATCTTAGACATTTAAGCTATTTTTTGGGTATTGCGGTTCAACGGCCCACTCCAAAAACCATTTTTTCACACAACAGAAATATGCCATGGAAATTCTTCGCAAAGCCGGTCTTGACTCATGCAATTCCTTCACAACACCAGTAGATACTAATGTCAAATTAAGCGCAAATGATGGCACTCATCTAGAAAACCCGACGGAATACCGTCAACTGGTCGGCGCCCTTCAATATCTCACAATAACCCATATGGACATCAGTTATGTCGTTCAACAAGTATGCAAGTACATGCACGCACCCCGCACATCTCATATTGATGAGGATGGGTCAAAATCAGATGCACTTGGACTCAGAAGTGCACATGAAGGATCAGCAGATGCTGATGAGTGAAGCCCAAGTGGAAGTGCAAGTGATATAACTCCGAGAACGCAAGCGCAAGTGTCGGGAGGCAGTTACAGCTGAGACTCTATAAATAGACATTTATAGGCTCATAATAGGGGATCCTGGATTTTACACCTTTAACTATGTGTTTTACCTAGACCTCTTGTATCAATCTCTTTCACTTGTAACCTTGATTCAATCAATGAAAGATAACATGATCTCACTCTTTCCTCTCCAATTCTCTTAATCTCTCTCTAATCCTTGAAGCACCGAATCTTACCTCTACGGTGGGATTTTGTTCTTCATCAATTGGCGCCATCCGTATTCTTTGATTTCTGCAAAAATGGGGAAAGAATCAACTCGAGAGAACATGAGAAATGGCGTTATGATGCTTTCGAAGTCCATAAAACATCAATTTGAGTTTGAAGGCTAATGGCTTGATTCAAGTTCTTATTGGTGGTTTCTAATGTGATAACCTCCAGATCTATAATCTGTGAGCCTTTATATAAGAATTCCAGAGATTTAAGAAGATTTTGGGGATTGATGGAGCTAAGATGTTTACGAAGAACAATTTTGTTCAGAATTGGTGCGACTCAAATTCTCTGGAGATTTCTGAGTTGATAACTTCCATATCTCTAATCATGTGAGTTTTTATATCTGGATTCCAGGTATGCGATCTCAGGTATGCTTACTTCTTTGATGAAAAAACATAAGGTTCAATGTATACTCGAGACGTACATCGAATATATGGATTTCAAATCTCAGATATATGATTCGTAATTTAATTCTAGTTTTGTTTTCATCTCTAAAAAAAATATATATATAATACAGTTGAAATTGTGGCGATCTTTTCGAGGAATAGTCAAAGTGCGTGTGAAAAGTTTAAAATGAATTTCTTCATTTCAAATAGGAGATCTGATTTATCAGTTCTCGTTTTCCATCAAAAGACCTTTATTCAAATAAAATTCACAATTCAAATGGGGAGAAATTACGAATGTTGTGTTTTGTTAAAATCCTTTATTCATTTTGACAAATCGATGTACGGTGAAAGTGCAATTTTAATCATGATCATGTATCTATCTGAGATCTGTATATATTTGAATTCATTTTAATCCTTGAAATCGAGCTTCGATTCTGGTTCCGTATCATCTCGATATCTCAGGACATCGGCTTTTAATAAAAAACAATTAAGTCTTGGGCATGTCGTGTTGGTTACTTGGATAATCTCGAAAGCGTGATACACTTTCAGATTGAATATTCTCGTGGTTCACTCGAGAAATCAATCGGATACGATCGAGACGAACATGATGAATTCGAGAATTTTTGCAGCGATAGAAATTTGAACCGTATGTCTTTTTTGATGATGATCGATTATTTAGGAGGAGGAGCGTGATTGCAGTTATCTGCAATTCGAAACCGCCCAAAATTACACTATTGGTCCCTGCGAAATTCATAATTAAATTTCGGGACAAAAGAATTTTCTAGTGCAATTTTAGTGAAGGAATTCGTCCAAAATAAAAAATTTCCAAGCTGACCTGACCCCAGCCAGGGGCTCTGCCCCTTGGACCCCGCCAGGGGCTGCCGCCCCTTGGACCCCGCTCTCTCGGGGGCGCTGCCCCCGAACCCCCGCCAAGGGGGCGTTGCCCCCTTGGATCCCCCTTAACTTTATCGATACGGGCGTGCACTACCCCACACCACCGAACCCGACCAATATAAGTTAAAAGTCCGATCAATCAATAGTCAATCCCTAATTACACTAAAATAGCAACATTCCTCCCCCATTTTAGTGTAATCCTTGATTAACTAAAACAACTATCATAAACAAACAAAACTAATGCATAAATGAGAATGTCGTGACGATTGAATTCCATCTTAGTACTTTACACATTCCAGAAATTCGAATATTAAGGGTGTCTCTAAGGATTGAACCCTTACTATTACAATGAATACCCGAAGATAAAGTACACATTAGTTTATATTCTCAAATCCAAACTTGACACTTATTTTACTAGCTTGTGTCCCTATCCTTCATAAGCATATCAAAGCTAAGTCCAAAAGCTTCTTGAAGCAGCTAAACTTCATGCTCACATAGGTAATTCTTTTATTCTTGCACCTGCAAATGCAATTTTTCAAAAGAATTATTAAGAAGATAACCTTCAACCTCCTTTAACTCGCAGAACTGAACACATACCTTGGGATGATTCTTTCATGTGTTCCAATCTAAATATACTGAGTTTTCCACATTGAATTCAGCACCTAAAGTCTATTAGGTGGGAATTGGGTATCTCAATATATAAGATTTAGATGGACTTTAATCCCATCCCTTTAACCGCCTTGTGCACAAGATCTCTACTCAACCCTTTGGTTAAATGATCGGCTAAGTTTTGTTGACTTTTCACAAACTCAAGTGATATCACACCATTCATAATGAGCTCCCGAATCATGCTATGTCTAACACCGAAGTGTCTAGACTTTCCATTATATGTTTGACTATAAGCCTTAGCCAATGTAGCAACACTATCACATCTAATAGATATCGGTGATATCGGTTTAGGCCACAATGGAATCTCATAAATCAAGTTCCTTAGCCAGTCAGCTTCTTTACCAGCTGCATCTAATGCTACAAACTCAGATTCCATTGTCGAGTGAGTGATGCAAGTTTGCTTCTTAGATGCCCAAGATATTGCACCACCACCAAGTAGAAAAACCCATCCACTTGTGGAAGAATAATCTTCCGAATTTGTAATCCAACTCGCATCCGTATAACCTTCTAAAACCGAAGGAAATCCCGAGTAATACAATCCATAATCCTTAGTTCCTTTCAAATACTTAAATACTCGATTCAGAGCGTGCCAATGATGTGTATTTGGATTGCTAGTATATCTGCTTAGCTTTCCAACAGCAAAGGCTATATCAGGCCTTGTGCTAATCATTGCATACATGAGTGAACCTATAGCTCTTGAGTATTCAAGTTGAGAAACAGGTACACCTTTGTTTGGTAACAATTTCAGATTTGGATCTATAGGTGTACTAACAGGAGAAGAATCATCCAAATGAAACTTCTTCAGAATCTTCTCAATATAATGAGATTGAGAAATTGACAAACCATTGTTATCTCTCTTGATTCTTATTCCAAGAATCACTTCTGCCTCCCCCATGTCTTTCATATCAAATCTAGAAGACAGGAATTTCTTTGTTTCATCAACTAGTTCTTGACTAGTTCCAAATATCAGCATGTCGTCAACATATAAGCAAATTATGACTCCCTTTCCAGAATCATCAAATTTGCTATATACACACTTATCCGCATGGTTAAGAACATAACCACTTGACAACACCACATCATCAAATTTTTGATGCCATTGCTTTGGTGCTTGTTTAAGTCCATACAACGATTTGATTAGTTTACATACCTTTTGTTCATTACCAGGCATAACAAAACCCTCAGGTTGTTTCATATAAACCTCCTCATCTAATTCACCATTTAAGAATGCTGTTTTAACATCCATTTGATGAATTACAAGATTGTTGATAGCAGCCAAAGCTATTAACAACCTAATTGTGGATATTCTTGCAACAGGAGCATAAGTGTCAAAGAAATCAATACCTTCTTTTTGCCTAAAGCCTTGGATAACCAATCTGGCTTTATATTTATCTATGCTTCCATCCACTTTCATCTTCTTTTTGAAGATCCATTTACTACCCAAAGGTTTACATCCAAGAGGTAAATCAGTCAACTTCCAAGTTTGATTATGCATTATAGAATCAATTTCATCTTGGATTGCCTCCTTCCAGAAAGCCACATCTCTAGAAGCCATAGCTTCACTAAATGTTTTTGGATCTTCCTCAACATTATAACAATATTCATATTGAGATTCTATCTCATCTCGTGTTCCTTCAACTAAATATAGTTGAAAATCAGATCCAAAATCTTTAGGCTTACGTACTCGCGAACCTTTCCTTGGTTGAGATGAACCTGGTTCATCACTAGAACCAGTTAATTCATTTCTAGTACTAGTACTAGAAATATTTTGAATCATATCCTTTGGTCTAGGTATTGATGAGAATCTTTCTTCATCAAATATTGCATCTCTTGATTCTATGACAGAATTAACTGCCACCGAATCATTTGGTTCAATTACATAGAACCTGTATACTTGAGAATTCTCAGCATACCCGATGAATATACAATCAATACCTCTTTCTCCCAAAGTTTTAATTTTGGGATCAGTTAGTCTCACAACTGCTCGACATCCCCAAACTCTAAAGAAACTCAAGTTTGGTGTCGTGTTATACCAAAGTTCATATGGGGTTCTTTTATTCTTCTTGTTAGGAATTCTGTTCAATAAATAACAGGCTGTTAGCATAGCCTCACCCCAAAACCCATCACTCAAACCAGAGTAGGACAACATAGCATTTACCATTTCTTTCAAAGTCCTGTTTTTTCTTTCTGCCACACCATTTTGTTGTGGTGTATAAGGAGCCGTGACTTGATGTATTATTCCAGTTGATTGAAAATAAACTGGATCATAATACTCCCCTCCTCTATCGGTCCTAAGAGTTTTAATCAAATCCGATTTATGTAATTCTACTTGTTCCTTGTAAATTTTAAATTTATCCAAGGCTTCATCTTTAGCATGTAGTAAGTAAACATAACAAAATCTAGATGCATCATCTATAAATGTTACTACATATTTTTTATTTCCTAAAGATGGAGTAGAATGAAAATCACATAAATCACTATGAATCAAATCTAGAACTTTAGAATCACGTATGACTTGTTGTTTAAAAGGTTTTCTAGTAATTTTTGTTAGCTTACAAGTATGGCATTTTTCATTGTTTATATCAAACGCAGGTATTAGGCTCATTTTAGACATTTCCAATAATCTTTTATAATGAACATGGCCTAATCTAGCATGCCATAAATCAGATTTACTAAAATTTTTACTAGAACTACACGAAGTCATACAAACAGATTCAGAAGTTAAGCATGCAGATTCATTCACAAAAGATGGACTTTCAAGATTTAACATAAACATACCATTGCATAAATAACCAAACCCAACAAAGTTACCATGTTTCGACAAGATAAACTTGTCACTTTCAAGTACTTGTTTGTAACCACACTTATTCAAGACAATACCAGACAACAGATTCTTTCGAATCCCGGGTACATACAACACTTTATTCAAATTTAAAGTCTTTCCAGAAGTGAAAACTAAGTCAACAGAACCAATTCCTTTGATCGCTTCAGTAGCAACATTTCCCATCTTTAATACAGATCCATCTTCAATTGGCACAAAGTTCTTGAACCAACGAAAATCCTTGCAAACATGACTTGTTGCTCCTGAATCGACCCACCAGGAAATATGATCATCCTGCACATAAAATGCTTCACAAATAAATGATACATAATTCTCAACCGAATTAAAATTGTGAACAAAATCCAAACCTTGGTTCTTAGCAGCAGGATCCTTAGATCCTCCACCGCTGCTACCAGCACCTTTACCAGCACCATTTCGTTTGCCTTTGCCTACACGACAATCCCTTTTGAAGTGACCTGCTTGACCACACTTCCAGCAAACCAGTTTTTGCTTCTTGTTCGGATCATTGTTTGATCCATTGTTTCCACCACTGTTCATAGGCCGTTTTCCCTTGTTCTTGAAACCAGTACTTTGTTTGGAACCACCAGTTTCTTCAACCATATTGACTGAAGATTCAGCCACAGACTTGCCTTTTCCCTTGTCAACATCTTGAGCCCTTAGAGATTCCTCAATTCTGATGTGACTCCCGAGTTGAACCAGACTTAAGTCTTCTGGTTTATGCTTTAAATCGTGTTTAAAGTCCTTCCAACTAGGGGGAAATTTGTCTATGATACTAGACACAGCAATAGCCTCATCCATCTTGAGATCATGTTGTTGAAACTGACCCAAAATCCGCAAAAGTTCATTGTACTGTTCCATGATCGGACGTGTCTCGACCATCTTGTAATTATTGAAATTACTTACAAGAAACTTTTTGCTTGAGGCATCCTCAGACAAATACTTAGATTCCAAACCATTCCATAGTAACTGAGCGGATTCAATATTCTGATATATGTCAAACAAAGAATTAGACATACCATTTAGGATGTACCCACGACAGAGAAAATCATCTTGTATCCACTTGATGCGCTTGCTCGTCTGTTCCAGAGTTTCGTTTTCGACTTCAACAGGTTTGGGAGTGGACAGAACGTACGCACACTTCATGGTAGTCAAGTAAAATTGCATCTTTTTCTGCCATCGACGAAAGTCTTGGCCTTCAAACTTATCAAGTTTATCAAACTTCGCACACATCTCTTTGCCAGAATTCGAATTCGCCATTCTTCAACAGTTATTATTCAATCTTTTATTGGTTACTTGGATAATCTCGAAAGCGTGATACACTTTCAGATTGAATATTCTCGTGGTTCACTCGAGAAATCAATCGGATACGATCGAGACGAACATGATGAATTCGAGAATTTTTGCAGCAATAGAAATTTGAACCGTATGTCTTTTTTGATGATGATCGATTATTTAGGAGGAGGAGCGTGATTGCAGTTATCTGCAATTCGAAACCGCCCAAAATTACACTATTGGTCCCTGCGAAATTCATAATTAAATTTCGGGACAAAAGAATTTTCTAGTGCAATTTTAGTGAAGGAATTCGTCCAAAATAAAAAATTTCCAAGCTGACCTGACCCTAGCCAGGGGCTCTGCCCCTTGGACCCCGCCAGGGGCTGCCGCCCCTTGGACCTCGCTCTCTCGGGGGCGCTGCCCTCGAACCCCCGCCAAGGGGGCGTTGCCCCCTTGGATCCCCCTTAACTTTCTCGATACGGGCGTGCACTACCCCGCACCACCGAACCCGACCAATATAAGTTAAAAGTCCGATCAATCAATAGTCAATCCCTAATTACACTAAAATAGCAACATGTCGGAGAATATTTGGTGATTACGACATTCGTTTCTTCCGCTTTACACCTATATTTTATATGTTGTTGAGATTCGATGTTCGATTGAATGAATTAGTGTGGAATGAACATGTAATCTCGATCGTAATCGTGTCTCGATTTTGTTCCAAATGGGTTTCACTTCAATACCAGATGAAATCCATGAATTCTAAGTCAATTTTGACTTTTTCTAAGTCAACAATTTTAACTTAGCTCGGGACGTTCTGACAATTTGATGCTCGATTGGTAGATTCAATGTAAAACAAAGGTATGTTCTCGAACGAAATTGTGTTTTAATATGGTTGGGGATGTCTCGTGGTCGATTATTCAAACGGTTTCTATGATTCTATAATACACACACTAGTGTGTTCTTGGTGTTCATCTTGGCAGATTGACGAAGAAGTTGATTAAAGTTCGTTTATCTTGTGTTTAATCTGTTTAAACTTCATATTAGTAGTTTACTTTGTTTTTTAAGATAATGGAATCAGGTTCAACTGAGAACCTATCACAGCTATACTACATCAAAGTATGCAATTGAAAAAATCAAACAGATATACCTTGAGGAACGCAAACAATTAAGGTTTATGAATATATGTTTCACATTCACAACATTGAGCACAAAAATGGAAGTATTTGGTTATGCCTGGGGAAGTTGGAAATTAAAGGATGTATCTGACTGGAATCCAATTCTTGAAATAAAAAAATAAAAAATAAAAAAAAACCAACAAGGGAAGCCTTGGGTTTGTTGAACTTTGACGTGGGTATCAAAAGTTGAGTTGTTTGGTTTAGATGAACATGAAATTGTTTATATTCCAACTGTTTGAGTTTATTTTAAAATCAAGAAATCGAGTTTTGGGTATGGTTTATAAGCTTTATTTATGGCTTTTATGATGAATTTGATATTTATACCTATTGTTAATTCTAAATTTTTCAAAAGTTGCTCTTGAGAAACAGTTAATATATGGAATAAAGTGATCAATTTTGAAATCTGGATGTGTATTTTGTGACATTTATGCATATGGTTACAAAAGGACGGGGCATCGTCCATAAAGTATACAATACACGGCGAAAATATAAGACATCTATCATGCAAGTAAATCAGGTATGTTTGCTATTCGGAAGGTAAATAATAATAAAAAAAATGGATTTCTTAACATAATATATATATATATATATATATATATGGATAATGGTGGTTCACACGAAAATTTTATTCATTACTTTCGCTTGAAAAGAGGTTGCAACGATGGTATAGTTAAATACGTTGCATATTTCACCTTACCACTAATGTTATCTTTAGCTTTTATGGTGGAAATTTTTTTGAAAGATGTATCAGGAAAAAATGAATTATAAAGAAATGCAGTTGGTGCCAACATTAACCCAAAGAGAGCACTGTATTTGGATCTTTGAATGTTAGCATGTGGAATTTTGGATGTTAGCAAGAGCAGTGGGTGCCAATATTGACTCAATGAGGGCATTGGATGTGCATTTGTTTAAAGAAACTTTCACATGCATCTGCTGAAGCCCTCCTACGATGCACGGAGACCCACTTATGAAGTATCGGAAGTGGTAAAAGAGATCTCAAATGAGATCATCTATGAATTGAATAAAAAGCCCTCGTAAGGTGCCCGAAGACCCACTTCCGAAGTGTCAGAAGTGGTAAACGAAATCTCGAATGAGATTGTTAACAATGTTATTCGGAGTTTGACGGATGAAGATATAATTGGAGATCCTTTAAAAATGCACTGGATGAATACTTGAAGATTCAAAGAAACTCTTATGAGTTTTTGTCTTCTAAATCTGGAGAAATTCCCAGTATCAAATTGGAGCGGGAAAGTGATCTTTTTAAAATATTCTCGCACCAAGCCAGTATCAATGGCTCACTCACATGATGAGTGTTTGATAAAATATATATATATATATATATATATATACATAATAAATAAAATATATGAGCACCTACCTGTGCTCATGCATATGATCGTTTCAGCACCTGATTGTGCTCATGCATATGATTGTTTCAGCACCTGATTGTGCTTATGCATGTGATCGTTTCAGCACTCAAATTTGCTTATGCATATGATCATTTTAAAGAAAAGATACGTATACACACTTCCGAGTAAGTTACACTTGCATCGGAAGTGTCATGATAAGACCTCTCAAGAAAGCATACTAGACGAAGACTTCCGAGTAAGTTAACACTTGCGTTGGAAGTGTCATTATGAGATCTTTTAAAGATGATGCTGATCGAAGGTTTTCGAATGAGTTATACTCGCATCGAAAGTGTTACAAAAAGATCTATCAAAAGAGATACTAGTTGAAGACTTCCGAGCAAGTTGCACTTGCGTCGGAAGTATCATTATAAATACCTCAAATAAGAGGCTGATATGATCGTTTCCGAGTAAGCTATGCCTGTTGCGGCTGTAATACAATATTAAGACCTTTCTTCAGAAAAGGCATTGGTGATCTCATTTTGCTCTAAGACCTTTCTTCAGGAAAGGCATTGGTGATCTCATTTTGATCTAAGACCTTTCTTCAGAAAAGGCATTGGTGATCTCATTTTGATCTATGGTCCTCGTGTTTTCAAGAACACCGGACGCGCTTGTGCTCTACTTTCCTGCCTCCATGTGAGAACACTCCAAATTTGAAGACTGGATCGCAAATGCTAAACTACTGGACAAGCTAAAAATGATCACATCTTCCTATGCATATGCACCCCCTAGTAGCATACATTTGCCCCGGAAGTGCTTCGACCAAAGCCTACATAAGAGGCCTCGCATATGCATTTCCGAATAATGTGTATTTGCATCGGAAGTGCTATGATAAAATATCTATATGAAGTATAATCTTCAGAAAGCCCTCTTGATAAGAGGCATATGATCATGAATTACTTTGCCCTGTGCAAGTAACATATCCATTTTGGATTTTTACTACTATAGAAAGAAGCCCTCGATAGAGGTATGAAGATACGCTTTCAAAGAATCGGAAGTGATAAATGAGATCTCAAATGAGATCATTTACGAATAAAAAGCCCTCGCAAGAGGTATGATGATTCACTTCCAAGAGATGGATACCAACGCCAGAAGTGGTCAGCAAGTCTCAATGAGACATTGCTTATGAATAAAAATCCCTCGAAAAGAGGCATAAAAGTTCAACTTCCAAAGGGCGGAAATGAATGCCGGAAGTGATAACTCAAGCCTAAGACCTTAATGAGACGTTGCTTGTGAACAAAAAGTCCTTAAAAAGACATGCAAATTCATTGTGACAAGAAGAATCTTTGCTACTACAAGTATTTCGGAAGTAGTTATGCCTTATTTCCCAATATCAATGTAAAAGCATCTAAAGCTTATCAAATTGAATCACTAATCAAGGAAGAATCCTTATGAAGGATGAACTAGCATTCTCAAGTGCATATCTAAAAAAAAATGAAAGAGTATGAGCATATGCATATGCTCATGCATCTGTTGACGAAGAGAAACGAGTATGTGCATGTACATGTACACATGCATCTTTTTTAAAATATCTTCATATGCACTTATTAAAGCCCTCATGAGAGGTTAGTATATGCACTTCCGAGTAATGTACATGTGCATCGGAAGTGCTATGATGAAAGATTGAAGAGAAATCTAATGCTTTTGAAAAGACCTCTTAATTAGAGGCATGACAATGAATTCCTTTGCCTTACACGAATTATGTTAAAGCCCTTTTTTGGAAAGACATAGAAAGTCTCATTATAACAAGTGGTCCTCGTGTTTTCAAAAACACCGGACGAGTTTGTGACTTACTTTCTGATCCTAATTCAAGGACAATGCAAAGCGTAAGTGAGATTTCATATGGATCGCAACCGCCACATTTCCGAAAAAGTTGAAGATACCAGCATATGTAAAGAAATATTGTGGATTATCAGATCCTGATATTCACATATTCAAAGCTGCAAGATTGGACCGATGGTCTGAAAAAAAAAAACTTGATGCCACATGCTAGTGCAAAATTTTACCGGACCTGCCAGACACTGGTACGGTTCACTTCCGAACACACAAATCAGCAGCTTTAAGGATCTAAGAACCAAGTTCCTGAGATGGTTCAGCCAACAACGGAAGTGTTCCAATGAAATGACGGAAGTGTACAACCTCCGAAGAAGATGTCATGAAAGCCTTGAAAATTTCGTGATACGCTTTAATAACAAGAATATGAAGATAACTGGAGCTCAAGACCAGCTGCGAATATCTAGATTCTGCCATGGTGTTCAAATACACACCTTGTTGAAAAATTACATGAAGATCTATCGAAAACCATGAAAGTGCTCATGGACCGTGTAAGAGTGTATGTCAAAGTGAAAAGCGCATTTGAAAATATCCAAGGTATTAACACCCAGAAACCGCCTCATGGAGGTGCCAACTCAAGAAGCGCAAATGCAAGTGTCCATTCCGCTCCCTCCAGGAGTCAATCTTGAGGAAGGTTCAGATCTTAACCATATGATCGAAGAAGGGACAAAAAATTTGGAGGCTACAAAAAGACTTAGGAGCCAAGAACAGAATAATACACATCACTCACCAAAACCCCAAGTGAAATCTTGGTCACTAAAAATGTGCAATTTGCAAAGCCTCAAACGCCACGTTTAGCAACAAGCCTTAACGCGAACAAATATTGTAACTTCTACAAAGATAAGAGTCGTGACACTGATGATTGCGGACACTTGCGAAGGGAAAATCGAGAAAGCCGTAAAATCAGGAAAATTGCCTCAATTAGTGAAGAACATCAAAGAAGGTTATCCACTAGCGATCTAAAGAATGTTATCGGCATGATAAAAAGGGGTTCTAATACCTGGTATCGAAGTGCGAAAGCAAAGGTGGAAGAAGAACTATGAAAAAGGCAGGAAATAACTTTTCCATACTTAACCAAAAAAGAATCAAGAGAAAACCATGTGGTTGTAACCATTGGCATATGCATTTTCTTCACATGTGAAAAGAGTGTGAGCACTTGCATGTGCTCATGCATCTGTTGAAGTTCAAATATACAAAGTATGTGCACAAACAAAGTACACATGCATTCGTCTCGCAAGTGATAAAGCAAACATACTTAGACACCAAAAGTACACCCAAAATTATGTACGAGTCTTGTTTAAAAAAAATGGGATCGGAAATTCAACAACGACTAAGGCCTCACATTCCCACATTTATAGGCTTCTCCGGCGAAAAAGTACATCCGGTTGGGGATATCATCCTCCCGGTGATCCTTGGAGACGACAAACTCTTCCGAGAAGAAATGATGACATTTACCGTAATCGCGACTTCGTCTCCTCATAATATAATCATTGGAAGGCCAGGCCTTAAGGTTCTAGGTGCCATCATCTCAACCGCACATGGTCTGGTCTAATTTCCAACTCCCAAGAGAAATAGCAACTGTCAAGACGGATGCGGATACACAAATAGCGCTGGTTGATAAACCAATAGCACCAAAATAAGCATTCATATGCATTTCTAATATGCAAATGCAAATAACAGCAGTATCAAGATAAAAATCTTACAAAAGATTGTTTTAATAAAAAAAAGCCCTCAGAAGAGACATACACATGCACTTCCTAGCAAAATAATTATAACAAAGCCTAAGGAAGATCTCCATTCAGCATTGCATGTGGAACAAAAGATACAATTCTATAGAAGCAAATGTTGGAAGTTATAATTATGCACTTATGATGCTACGAGGAAAATTTGATAAAACACAAGTGCTTCTGCTAAAGTCACGAAGCAATAAACACCATTGCTGTTATAACAATTACAGAAAATATCATGCGCTTGGTGGATGATGTATTAAAAAATGTGAACATACACATGTCAAAAAGACCGCATGTACAAGCATTTGCACATGCAGGGACAACAAAGTAAAACCTTCCAAAAAAAAAAAAAAAAAAAAACATACGCCAACTGAATTCTTACATCTACAAGCCAATGGGAAACTTGAGCAAGCTAACCAAATCCTGGTGCATTTCTGCAAAGCTACATGTGACGTCGTAAATGAATATTGCAAAGAGAAATAGAAAGTGAAACTTTGTGATCTTATCTTTATATTCATGATCAATAATAAGTTCTACGAAAGAACAAGTGCATTTTTTCTCTTTGCCTATTAAGATCAATGCAAGTGCTTATTTCCTTTCCATGAGAAAGCTGAATAGAAAATGTTTGTTTGAATAAGCTATGTACACACGTGTATACATGCACATGCAACGAAAAACGATAAGACTCCTTGTCTAAGGGAGCATCTATGCCGAATAAATGAAAATTTCCTTTCTAAAGGAATTCACATGCGAAACATTTCGCTTCCTACAACATGGTTCATGAGTCACTAGCGGGTGCATCGGAAAAAGATCACATGCCGATTCCTGATGCAGTATCGCTGTTACTTCTTTATTCATAAAGGGTAACCCAAGATAAAGCAAAAGCTTTTCTTGTCCTCAACTGTCTCATTGGTAACTAAAGAGTGCATGTTGGGAAGAGGTGAACAGGCCGGACACCTTGTTAGTACAATGGTTGCTAACAGAAGCCCAAAAGAGAGATGGCCAAACTTAAGTGGACAAAGGCATGTTATGATTATTAATAAAAGATCCAACTTAAGCTCTCTGAGGGTCGCAAGTGCTACTGAATAGCTAATGTTATGAAGTGGTCTTGTGAGTTGATCATTCAAGAAATGATTCAACTAAGCCTTACCAAAGACTGTAAGGACTTTTTATACCACAAGGAAAAGATTTGAATTCAAAATAAAATAACTTGACTCTTAAAGTGGTATTGACATCGTGTAGTTAAAACCCTTTGAAGGTGGACGCATCTGATAGGGGGGAAACACATGTGTCAGCTTTCTTTAAAGTTTCGTTCATTTTATTAAGTATCTTATCAAAAGTACTTGTGAAGGAGAACTCATGAAGTTTCTCAGAAATTCTAAAAAATATTTGCAAGAGTTAAGCAAAGATCAATGTCAATAGCAACATCATAAAAAGCCCTACATGACAAAGGTAGTGTACAACCGCTTCGCAGCTGCAAGTGTAAAAACAGTGCACTTCGACTGCAAGTGATCTACCTTAGGCATATCAATATGACTCATCTTATGTGAACCATGAGAAAAATAATATCAAAACATGGCAAGGAAAGAAGAAATTCAAACAAACATCCATAAGCATACATAAGCATTTATGTACTCAAGGTTGCAACATATGTAGTTCCAACAAGGTCAAAGTTAAAGTATCATCAACCATAAACAAAAGTAAACTGTTTAATGCCACAACATAAGTGGACTTTGGGGAAAGACTGTTAATAATTGTTTCATAAGGCTTTAAAGCAATTACTTACTAGATTGATTGGGGACATCTGCTTTTGAAGCTGAAGGAGCATCTGGCTTTGATGAAGGAGTTGACGCCTTAAGAAGCAGAACTGGCTTCAGCATTTCCTTCATCGCTTCTGTGTCAAAAGAGGCTCAACTTAGTAATTTGATTAATAGTATCAAAAGCCATTGTCTTCAAAGCAGTTAGATTGTTCAGAAGCTTCTCCCCGACATCCTTATCAAATTCTTTGAAAGCGGTAAAGTTGGCTTCTCCTTTAGTCGCATGTGCTAAATCGCATTTGATGCCTTCATTATAACCAACATCATTTGTAGCTGAATTCACTTTCAAGGCCACGGGGATCACTTCCAAATGAACTCTCTTGGAAACCATACTCAGGCATTCCTCTATCAGCCATTTGCTCTTTTTATCCAACATCGCATTCCTGTTCATCAACGTTGCATTCTCAGTTTGCATCTGCTCACGTTCTTCAGCCATAGCTTTAATGGTCTCCTCCAACCTCTTCACTTTCGATTCTGCAACTTCGGTTTCTGAAAACTCAGAAATGCAAATGACATAGCACATCATAAATGAAAATGAAAGAATAAAATAAAGAATACAAGTCAAACCTCTTTTGACATTGTTACACAGATCTTCACAACATCAACCAATGAAATATACTTACCAGAAGGGCAGCTGCACTTTCAATTGTGCATTTGTGAAATCAGAAGTGTTAGTCCGATATCATTTTACAAATGATTACCGGACTAGGGGGACTATGACGAGGATGAGTTAGAGTCAGTGATTGAAAAGCCCTCAAAAGAGGTATGCACATGCACTTCCGAAGTATCGAAAAAGGTAAATGAAATCTCAAGTGAGATTGTTTTTGAAGAAAAAGCCCTTGAAAGAGGCATGAAGTTCCACTTCCGAAGTGTTGGAAGTGGCAAGTAAAATCTCAAATGAGATTGTTTGTGAATAAAAAACCCTCGAAAGAGACATGAAGTTCCACTTCCGGGACATCGGAGGTGAGGGGTGCAAACACCGGAAATGTCAAGACATAGTTTCAGATGAGATTGCCTAAGCCAGAAAAGCATTCAGAAGAGGCACACATATGTACTTCCGAAAGATGAATATAAATATCGGAAGTATTAAATATCCAGAAAGATCTCAAGATAAGAAGCATAACAACACACTTCCAAATGGTGCACATGCACATTGGAAGTTGTCAGTGAAATTATGAAGAATGTTATCTGCGAATAAAAGACCTAGTAAAGGTGGGAAAAATTTTATAATGAGAAGACATTTTGCTATCGCAATGACTCTTGGACCTACACTTATAAATGCGACTTTCGAAAGCTGACAAAACGTCGCAAATGCATAATCAAAGAAATTGTGTTGATACGTGTTGCACTCTTTTTTCCTTAGTCTTGGTTTTTTCCTATAAGGTTTTCCAGGCAAGGTTTTTAATGAGGCAACATCCTTAAGCGTATGGAGATTATATAAATCTCGAAATTACGAAACATCTTTAGGACATAGTCCATCATTATTGTATAAATAATTAATGGACTAGGGGGACTTGATGAGGATGGGTCAAAATCAGATGCACTTGGACTCGGAAGTGCACATGAAGGATCAGCAGATGCTGATGAGTGAAGCCCAAGTGGAAGTGCAAGTGATATAACTCCGAGAACGCAAGCGCAAGTGTCGGGAGGCAGTTACAGCTGAGACTCTATAAATAGACATTTATAGGCTCATAATAGGGGATCCTGGATTTTACACCTTTAACTATGTGTTTTACCTAGACCTCTTGTATCAATCTCTTTCACTTGTAACCTTGATTCAATCAATGAAAGATAACATGATCTCACTCTTTCCTCTCCAATTCTCTTAATCTCTCTCTAATCCTTGAAGCACCGAATCTTACCTCTACGGTGGGATTTTGTTCTTCATCACATATGTTGGCACTCAAACAAATCCTTTGGTACACACGAGGAACCATTTCTTACGGGCTCACATTAAATAGGTCTCCTAATCATTCCTTTGTAGCTTACACCGATACGGATTGGGCCGGGTGCGCCGATACACACCGATCAACATCTGGATACTGCGTGTATTTAGGAGATAACTTACTTGCATGGTCCTCGAAACGCCAACCAATGATTTCTCGTTCAAGTACCAAAGCGGAATATCGGGCCGTCGCAAATGTCGTTTCCGAGACATGTTGGATTCGAAATCTGCTGTGTGAATTATCCACTCCGCCTCAAAAAGCCACGTTGGTCTATTGTGACAATGTTAGCGCGGTGTACTTGTCCACGAATCGAGTTCAACATCAACGTACCAAACACATAGAGATTGATATACATTTCGTCAACAGTCGCTCGTGGTCACGTACGGGTTATGCATGTTCCATCATGATACCAGATCGCCGATATCTTCACTAAAGACTACCACGGATCTTGTTTGATGATTGCTGATATATGTTAGAGTACCACCCTATAACCTAGTGTTATGAATGGTATTGGTATAGGTTTTCTGAAACTTATCACTTTTCCAGAGAGGGAAAATAAGTATAATAATAAATATTATCTTTTTGTTTTTACCATGTAAATCATCTTCTTCATATGATTTTGTAGGTTTTCTAAAAGCTCCAACCATGAAAACTCGACGATGACATTTTCATTTTCTTCACTTTTATATCTTCACCTCTCACCTGGGTGCCTTTAGCAACATGTCTTGGGTGTCTATTCAATTAACTCAACTAAATATGAACTATCATGAAAAGCTTAATTTTGAGTTGAGTGGGGGTCTTGGACCCTCCTAACCCCTTAATAAATCCGCCCTGACAAGCTACCACATGTATAATATAAGATTAGGGTTTAACTTTTGGGCAACAAGATAACTAATTATAGACTAAATAAAAAAACATGCCAAAGTCGTGTCTTCAACTCTCTCACTTCAATTCACTCCAAACCCGGGCTCAAAACAAGGATCCACAAAACCCAACTATCTCCTACTTTGAGGTTTGATAGTTTTTAGTTCTCGTCCATTGTGAAAGCATGTATGTCTGATAATCCTCCTTAACTATCCTGGCTGCGGCGGTCTTCTCATGATTAGTCAGCTAAAAGGCTTGTTGAAGCTCCATCGAGCTCCAATACATCAGGTATGCATGGGTAAATTTGCCCCTGGCCCATTCTCCATCTCTATCGGCTACACTGCCATGAAAACCCTTATAATTTACTATGTTTCTTATAAAATTTAGACTCACAATGATATGTCTGGTACTCTCATGATACACCGGATTCCTGGTTACCTGCACAACACCATGATTATCACAGAAATCACAATTAAACGTGATGATACGTTTTGCCAGTGTATCAGGCCACATGTCATCGCGGGATTCGATGACAGGACAGTTTTCTCTTTTCTTTTAAAATAAAGACCAAAACCGTTTGAAGCTTCTTAAAACCCCCTCTCATTCTTCATAACTTCTTTCTTCTCCATAACTTCTGGCGATTTTATCTTTACTCTCCACTCATATTCAGATCATCAAGTCAGTATTCCTTTTCTCCCTTTTTAATTCTAAGCATGGCATCTCCGATCGTCAAGAATGACGACGAATCATCGAAACACAACATGCATTCCTCTTTTTCATCCCTAACCCCAAAAATTTGGATGATTTGATCCAAAAATACCACATTCCCATGTCTCTTCATCCCGTTCTTCCGCCTCCTAACTCTTCCATTTTCTCCTTTAATGATGGTAAAATTGGCACTTTTGCCGAAATGTTCAAGTTTGGGAACTACCGGATTCCCTTTACTAAGTTTTTAGTTCGTGCCCTATCGTTCTTTGAAGTTCATATATCCCAGATGCACCCACAGGGTCTCTCTCGTTTGAGCCATTTCGAAGTTTCTTGTCGTGCGGCAAACCTTTCCCCTAGCGTTACCCTTTTTAGGGCTTTTTACAGAATCACTATGGCCGGTGATTGGTACACTTTCGAGCGCCGAAGGGGAGTTGCTAGGATTAGCACAACTTTTCCCCCAAATCCTCGCTCATGGAAAACTCAATTATTTTACATTGACGATCTATGCATTCCTCCTAGCATGAAGTGGAGAGAAATTGATGATGTAGTTCATGACATCATCGCTGAAGATGGTGATTTTCCTAAAGAACACTTTGATCGTCTTGTTGATGTTGCAAGCCCCATCCGAGAACTTCCTGAAATCATCCTTTTAATTTCTAGGATTAGCAAGGCCTGGTTTACCCCTGACCTGTGGCTTATTTTACAATATAGTGATAGGGGTAAGCTTTCCCTTTAAGTTTTTGTTATAAATGATCCTTTCATTCTTCTTATGTTATTATTTTGTTTCAGAAATGGAACTGTTTGAAGCTCTTAGTTTGAAAAGTTTTTCGGGTCTAGATGTTGCTGCTAAAAAGATAGGGGAAGAAACTGTTCCTTTTTTAAATCAGACAGCATCTTCCTTTTATGACGTTCGTCCTGAAGTTGATCCTGCTATCTCTAAAAATGTTAATGTTGTTGCTTCTGATCAAGAAGTGTTATCTATTGATGATATGTACAATCAAATTGTGAGTTCCAAGGGTGAAGATGCTCCCACTGCCACTTCCTCTCAGATGCAGCCCCTTGCAACAAGTGGCCTTAGTTACAAGGGAAAAGAAACTGCAAGTTATAAATCTTTAGTCCTCCATCAACATGCAAAATCCTCTTAAGGAAAGCAGTCTAAACGTCCTCCCAAGCCCCCATCTAGTAAGGATGCCAATTTTTCAAAGAGGAAATCTCCCCGTCTGGTTACTCAGTCTTCCCCTAATTCTAACAAAAACACTTTCGATTCTCCGGAAGTGATTAAGGATGATTTTGAGGAAGAAACTGCATCTAAGCCTGTTGACACACCGGTAACACCTCCTTTTAATGAGGAATTTGACATTTTCGATTTTTTATTGAATTCTCCTGACATGTCCCATGACTATATAACCACTGATCATATTTTGTAGAAAGTTCCACCAACCACCACTTCCATTATCAAACTTACCCCTTCAAGCTCCTTGTCTTACCAAAAGGATTTCCCTAACCTTAGAATTCCCACTTCCGAATGGTTGAAAAAGGAAGTTGAACTGGTTAGTCTGAGAACAAGCTCTGCCAAAGAATTCCAATCTTCTAGTGCACCCACCTCATTTACTCCTGAGTGGAATATCTCATCTGACCAATCTTATCAAGATGCCACAGTTGCAAAAAGGTTATCCTTGCTGAGCAGCACACCTGTTGACATCTCAAGCATTCATCAAATACCCCACAAAGCCTTTTCTGATGAGTTTATGATGACACATGCGAAGCAACAAAATCCGGTAGCTGGTCTATACGAGAGGTGGATTATTGCTGAAGCAAGAGTGGAAGAGCTAACATATCTTCACAAGAAAAGTGTATTGGCCAAATTGAGTTATGGCGCTCTTGATGCAGAGGTAAAGGTTAACACTTTGTCTAGTGAGGTGGAAGTACTGAGAACCCGTAATCGCAAGTTAGTGGCTCTTGAACAAGAAGCTCGCAGGGATCTTAAGCATGCTCAAGATAATGAACTTTACTTGAAAAATCAATTCCTTGAACAGAAAAGGGACCTTGAAAGCCAACTTGTTCTTCTTCAAGAAAAATCCAAGGATCATGAAGCCTATATTTTAGGAGCAAAGAAAGGCTGCTCCATTACATTTTATTTTCCTGACTGCGGTAATGTATGTGTGATGCCTAACATACTTTTTACTTCTATTCGCAGAAATCGAATCTTCAAAAGCTCAAGTTGCTCAGTTAGAAGAAACCATCATGGCCTTAACTGAATAACGCGAGATGTTGCAGGCTGACAACAATTCTTTGAAGGAGAAAAGCAAATGGCTAATTGTAGAAGGCTTGGACTTGCTAGCAAAACGCGTGCATTCGGAAGTGATCCCGATGGCTTTAAACTTGAACCGAGCTGTAAATGCAGTAGGTTTTAATGAAGGAATTAAATGTGGGCTTGCACATGCAGCAAAAAATGAAACTGACTTCTCCATCTTCAAAGAATTTGATGGAAATGCACAAGGCGAATTAATTGAGCACCTCAAGTCTCTCAAATCCATGACTTTTGACATAATTGACCAAGTATCGAAGTTGGATGTGACGGACATCGAAGCGATGAAGGAGATGCTCAAGCCTATCACTGTTTCCAAACCACCCCCTTCTGCAGGTAAATGAATTTTCATCTATGTTACTTATGAAAACAATGATCCCAAAGTCCACTTATGTTGTGTAAACTACTTAGCTTTTGGTCGGATATGCATATGATGCAACTCCGACTATAATGATGATGCATATGTTTGTTTAATATTTTGATATTGTTGTGCATGCTTACCTTAATTTTATTGCCTTTAAGGACAAATTATATATTTTCCATATGGTCCACTTGTGATAAATCACCTTTGATTGCCTAAAAACAATATATTTGCGATTAAAGTGTAGGTTTTACACTTATAGTTGCAACATGGGAGTTAAGCGTTTTATCGTGTAGGTCTTTTGTGATGGATTTTATTGCTTTGTCATTCATGTTACTGTTTTTTACGTGCTCAAGATATAAATATCTGATCCTTAAAGAACAGTATGAGTACTTCTTACTAAGTAATATGATTAACTTTAATGAAGAAAGTATAAAATTTAAGGAAAGATAGCACATGCGTTTCTCCCTTTGAAATGCGTCCACTTTATAAGGGTTTTAACTACACCATGCTAAACCACCTTATAAATTATGTTACTTCATCTTAGTTGCGAATCACTTCCTTAGGGAATTAACTTCTTACATTCTTCGGTAAGAGATGGTTAAGTCATTGCTTGAATAACTAACCCACAAGTTCAACTTTATAAACTAAATTACAAAGTGACACTTGCGACCTTCAGGGTGCTTAGTAGGAAGCTTTTTAGACTTGGTTCTCTACTAAGTTAGCCTTAACCCTTTCAGGCTTTTGTTAACAAAAGCTATGTTAACAAGGTGTCCGGCATGATCTTCAGAGAGTGGTGAAACCAGAAAACAGAGAGCTGAGAGAGATAACGGCGTATATGGTGATGATCGACAATTAATTAATTAATTATATGATTTATATCTGAAACTCGAGGTGGTAGATAAAGATTTGACCTCTAGTAATGATATATATCCGTCGTCGCCACATATAACTAATTAAAATTGGCTACTATTTAGTCATGGTTAATATATGTGGCCATAGGTAATAGATTTTTGTCTACTTTCTCCACGCATTTAATATTTTACCGTGACCTTTAAATAGATTTTTGTCACTCACAACCTACCATTTAGTCACGGTTAATATATGTGGCCATAGGTAATAGATTTTTGTCACTCACAACCTACTATTTGGTCACACAACCTAATAACAGTGGCCATATGTACTAGCTTTTAGCCACATAACTAAGTAAAAACAGTGGTCATTGCTCACATTTAGCCACGCATAATATATACTTAATAGTTTTGTTTTTTTCAATTTACTAAGTAATAAATTCTACTATTCCGTTACACAAAATTATTTAAGCGTGACCATACATTCCTTTTTGGTCACACGAATAAAAAATCATAAAAATTCCGTGGCCGTTTGGTGAATTTCTCCACTCTTTTTTAAGTGTGACAAATAAGTGCCACATGTTTTTATAAAACAGTGGCTAAAGCCACTACACCTGATTGTTGTTGTCACATAAACAAAAAAATACGTGGCTAAAAGGGTCCAAAGGCTATATATTTGGCCACGGGTACAAAATATGTGTGGCTAAAACTAGTGTTTCTTACCTTGGTCACGTTTTTTTTTCAAAACAGTGGCTATGCGTTCAAAAAAAATCGTGGCTAAAGCCACTTTTTGACGTAGTGGAAAGCCCGATTGCTATTCTTGATCGCAAAATTAAGCGACTCGGGAATAAAGAGATAGAACATGTAATGGTGAAGTGGGAGCACCGTAAGGGATCGGACACCACGTGGGAGTCCGAGAAGGAAATGAGAAGATACTACCCCTACCTTTTCAGTATCTACTTTTAGTTTCGGGGACAAAACTTTCTTAAGGAGGTGGAGTTGTAACATCCCGAATTTCGTTATTGTTTTGAGTATGTTAATTTATTTATACTTTATTTTGGATTTTGGTTGCATGAGCTGGTTTAGCCATCCGAGTTATCTAGAGGAAAAAATTAGTTACTAAGTTAAATTTAGTGACTAATAGTTAAACAAGATGGAAGTTAGAGGATTATATGTGTAATTAGGATTTTGGCAAGAAATTATAAAAGTTACATTTAGGAGGGACCATAGCTGTAAAATGAGGATTAAAACAAGTTTGGGATTTCCCCATACAAGGAGATCACAACTAGGAGAGGGGAAAGGGGAGAAGAAACCTTGCTCTTACAAATTCTTCAAATTAGAGCTTGTTGGTGGAGATTTAAGAAGGGGGAAGTCGAGACTTAGCATAGGAAGGCTCCTAGATCACGAATTCATCCTCAAATTCTGAGTTTATATGTGATTCCATGACTAGTTTGAGCATAAATTCATGTTGCATGATTGAAATTGTGTTCATCTAGAAGAATTTGTGATGGGTGTTCATACCCATCACCTAGAAATCGATTTCTATGATGGTGGAATGGTTGGGTGGTTTGATTCATCACTAAAGAACCTATATAGTATGATGAAAGCTGTAAAATTTACTTAATGTGTGGAATTTTTTTGTGTATGAGATATAAATTGGAGATATGGATGGCTCATATGTTACTTAATAGCTAGAATATTTAGTATGCATGCAAAGTGTTTGTTGAAGTGCTTGAGTGAAGATAGAAATTTGTGAAGGTTTAATTCACCAAATGATTTGGTTATGATAATGTGAATTTTATGAAATATGAATGTGGAATGGTAACCTAAACAATGGTGTGATTATAGGTGAAGCGGGAGGAAGCGTGGGTCATCAAAGAGAAGGAAAGGCTAAATCCTAAAGGTAACACGTAGCGGGTTAATTGAATTATCTAATAGATTGTGAGTGTGATTCGATAACGATATATAATAGATGGTAAAATTGGGATTGAATTAATGGTGATAGAAATAGGGAAATTGGTCATGATACATGATCCAATTAAGGAATGATGATTGTGATCCGTCTGGATTGAGCTGGAAATTCGTGGGCAAGATTGAGGAACTATGAGAGTTTATGGTCCTAAAATTTTCCCTACAAATAAATAAGCGGCTTGACACACGTGTACTTGTGTCAAGAGAAAGTGTATGATGGAAATGTTGTATGTGAAGGCAAGATAAACTTGCAACTGCGTGAATGAGGTCTTAACGAGTCAAACCGGTTGGGAGAAAGTGTCACCGACATCCCACCTTATGGCCCTAACATAATTTTTGATGAATTGAGTAAAAATCTTTATCTTGCAGGTAATAGGGGGTTCATAACATTAAAAACGAGTTTTGGAAGGAAAAGTATGAACTAAGCTGAAAAATGGTGAAAATGACTAAGTTTGGAGAAATCTGCCAGGAGCCCTAGAAAAGTGGCTCCAAGCGTATCGCTTGGAGCATACATCAAAGCTGGCGATACGCCTGAGTTCCAGGCTATACGCCTAGATCAACTTAAATTCTAGGCGATACGCCTGGAGCTCAGGTTTAAAATTATGTTTTGTTTCTTGATGTTAATGAGTAGTATTATGTGTTTATCTGTTATATGTCATCAATACCAATGTGTTACTAGTATTTTTGGCAAGTAAACGTTAGAATGTGGGTCAGGGTTGAACCAGGAAGCTCAAGGAACCGAACACTCCTATCTTTTGGGACATTAGCGGTTATTTTGTATATGGAATTCGTATGTAGCATACTCTGAGGAGACGTGTATCTTAAACATGTTTGAATTGCGCGTGATGTTGACTGATAAAATTTAGGTTTTTGAATAACCTAAATAATGAAATTTTCAAATCCATGTTTTAAACACTTAAATACCCGTGATAGCGCGATGGTAGCATGGCTCACTTAGGTACTCAAATCCTATGGATCACTGGTACTTAGTGTAGTTATCATATCATTATTGATATTATGGTTAACTCTTTTAGTTCAAGATTAACTCCTGTTAACAATACACTAAGGGTATGTAATTTGGATAAGCTTTTTGAGTGTAAAAGCACCTTTTATCAAAAGTAACTTATTGACTTTTGGCTTTTTCAAAAGTAGTTTTAAAAAAAATGTTTGGATAAGCTTTTGTAGTTAGAAAAGTCAATAAATTAATAAGTTGTTTTAAAAAAATGTTTTGCTTAACTTTTTTTATGTAAAATGACAAAAAAGGGCATCCTATATATATCTAGTCATTTTCTTACTTTTTGGAGGGTACAAATGTAATTTACCAAAGCAAAAGTTAAAAGTTGTTTTGAAAAGCCATGAATTCTTGGCTTTTAAGGTATGGAAGAAAACAACTTTCTCAAAAGTCATTTTAAAAACTACTTTTGCAATACCCAAACAATTTTTTTAACTTATTGACTTTTTCAAAAGCTAATAAGCCAATAAGTCAATTCCAAATGCTTACCCAAACATGCCCTAAGATGGAGAATGTGAGTATAAGTAGTGATAAATTCAATTGGAAATTCAACCGGAATCAATAAAAGTCTAATTTCATAGTTTGGGTCAGAAGTGACAACTTGAGCAAACTTGGAGGTTTCTTCATTTAGAAACTACAATGACTGGAATTGTCATCTTCTTTATGACATTTGATTACCGTTAAAGTTTGTTAAGCTCGATTAGAGTATAAGAGATCAGGTTAGGGGTTTTCATTGTAGTTGTTTATTTTTCAATTCATCTTATACTCTCATTTATTTCTTACAATCAATAAAGAATAGGTAGTCGAGTAGTTTTAATTTTATTTTCTTTGTTCGAATTGAGTCACTGATTGTTATTGTTCAACACCCTAACAAAATCTAATGGTCTTAAGTTCCAAGATGGAATAAACCCTAACGCCCTCTCCTTCATATGTGATATGCGATTTCTCCCACAGATTCCTCTCTTTTAATCAAAATTTCTACATTCAGTCCCTCCACTTTGGCCACTTATTTAATTATAACCACTTACTTTCAATTAACATTATTCACCCTAAGCTTTTACACATTTATTATTAGTTACCTAAAAGTTTAGGAGCTAATAAGACCTCAACTATTTTACAATAATAACCCCATTCTTTCATGCTAAGTTAATTAGTTAATTATAATTTCTATTAAAACACACTTTCGGTTGTTACATTTATGGGTACGTATTTTTAGGGCCAAGTACATGTTAACTTCTATGAATTAAACGGGTGGCCCGTCGTAACACACAAACGGGTCAACAATTCGTTAGAAGTAATCTTTAACCAATTTTTTCTCATATCTCAAACCTTAGTCACATGGATCACGGTACGTTCCGATGCGTAGGGGTAGTTTCATTTGGGGCGCCAATTCGATACATGATATGTAGGTGTACCCTATAGTCTGATACGCCGTATCATATACAAAACTGTTAAAAAATAGATTCTTCATAAAATTTCAATTAAAATGACTCATTTTATAATGTTAGTAGCTAGGCTAAATATAAACATACATTTATAGTGTAAAGATAGTTAAGAAAAAAAAAGTAAGAAACAGATTGTTTAACTACCAAAACCGATCATTCAATTCTTTCAAAAAAGTAGGAAAATGACTGTTAAATTTCCGGTTCGCGTACAATTAGCGACCGATATGATTCGTTCGACTAGCAGGAACGCGAGTCAGATGAAAATAGTTCGATTAATTCGACAATTGGAAACGCTTAATTTCTTTCTTCTAGATCGCTTACCATCAGCAATTGGAATGATTTTGTACCGCGATCCGGTATGCAGCTCGAACACACCTTAGACCTTCTACTTTATTCTGTCTACCACTTAACCCTTCCACTTCAATGATATTCAATGATACAAATGTCAATGTGATTTAGCCATTCAATAAAGAAGCACTTCAATGATATTCAATGATACAAATGTCAATGTGATTTAGCCATTCAATAAAGAAGGTAAAAGAAGAAATAAAGCTCATATAACAGTAAATCCATCTATTTAGTTACATAGTTCATTCAGAAATAACCAAGAAACAAATGGTGATTAAAAAAACAAACAAACCGTCATATCTAGTTAGTTGTTTCTTTTTATTAGTGAACATGATTGATGTATATGGTCCCGGTTACTCCATACTAGTTCTGTAACTCTGATGCTTCATATGGAGAACTAACCAACCTAGAGTTCAATATTGCGTGTCTCCTCTGATTTAAGGGGCATCACAGTATAAGTATACATCTGGCATATTCCTTCTGGAGTGCGTAATATACGAATGTATCCCTTCTCCCCCCAGTCTTCTTCAAACGCCGCCTTAGCGATCCAGTACTTGGTTCCATCGGGATCCTGATCGTATCCCACTATGAGTATAGTTTTTCCCTCTCCTCCACATGGTCCAGAAAATATTCCCTGCAGGAAATGAATTAGCTAGATAGCGATTCGCTTTATTAAGTAAGTGTTGTTACCTCTTTAGAGGATAGTTGTGGGCTTACATCTTACAAGATGCACGTAATTATTTATAATACGTTATAGTCAGAAACCCGCGCGATGTTGCGTTAATGGCAACTTTTAACGCGGTACTCGTAGACTCGCATGCAATTTTTTAAGCTAAATATATAAAAGACAATTAATCATATTTGACTTATTAATTACTGTACTTTTAGTTCTCTGAAGACGAATCTATAAACGTTGGCATATTTTTAAGCTGAGAACAACATTTGGAGTATATACGAGGCAAACAAAAAATTATGAAGTTACAAGTTACAAATAACATATAATTTACATATTGATGTAAGTAGGTTGAGCAAAAAAAAACAAAGAAAGTAAGTGTAGCACATACGTATATTTTACATACTCATGTAAGTAGTTAGACCAACGTCTAAAGGCTAAACCCTAAACCCTAAGTATTTGGTCCTAACATTTTAATACTTAGCCCTAAAATCTAAAGTAAATAACTTAAAAACTAAATTAGTATAAAGTTGAAAAAAAAAAGAAAAAGAAACAAACCTCACAACGTTGTTCTGCAACAAACGGTGGAGAGTCCATTAAAAACATACAAAGGAAAAGAAACTCTAAAAAAACATAAATAATAAAAAATAAAAATATCACTCATAAACCTCACACATGAATACATGATATACGCCAAAATAATAATAATAATAAGCTGTAAATCAGAAGAAGTCAAATCAATCAAAGTCAAAGAAGGCAAACTGAAAAACTGACCAAGGAATTGAATCTTGCATATCTAATGGTATCGACGAACAAAATTTCGCGTCGTAGTTATGCTATATTTGTGATAGTTATGTATGGTGATCGAATAACACTCGCTCATATATATAGTGAATTGCGAGTTTCGCTACACTATTCGATTTGATAAATCTCAAATGCTAATGTGGTCCAACCCGGCCCACATGACCCCATCCCAACTAAGACACCTACAGTTTCATCGAATGACCCAAGTACTTCATCTATTGTTTCAGATTGAACAAGTCTTTCACTTGGAGCTCAAGCACCTACATATTGGTAAGTAGTGGGGGACTAGCCCTCAACCTATGTTTTAATGTTTTAGCTAATGAAGTTTGATATCAGATTTCGTCACCGTAGGATGCATGGGACTAGAGAGACCTTTAAATAAAGTAAGACTATATTTGATATCTTGAAATGTTATCTGATTTGTACTCTCTGAATCCTGTTTGACTGATTTTGTGTTATGCTATGAAATGGGTAATTATTAAGAATAACACAATATAATTTTAGTGTTGTGTGCATCTGGACAATCTTCGCGCCATAACATATTTCGTCGTTGGTTGGGGAGTGTAACATCCCAAAATTTGATAAATGCTTAAAGAATACATGGCTAATGTGATAGATATGTGTTTTATATCAAAGATAATTGATATATATGATGTTAGTATGAAAAACGTAGTTAAACGTTTATATGATATAAATAAATAATAACCGGAAGAAAATGCCTTTACGTGATTACATTATATTAAGTGCGTATGTAAAGGTGTGTTTGAATAGCATAAATGTGTGAAATATTGATTTTATGATTTTATATGTGGAAATATGTGCTTGGATGATTAAACGTGTGAAAAATGCATACTTAATAATTAACAAGAAAATAAAAGGGTGGAAAGTGTAAATTATGCAAATATACAAATATATATGTGTATGTATATTATCATATGTGACCCGAACCTTCGAGAATGTTAGAAAAATGTTTAGGAAGGTTGTAAGATATAGAATGATAACTATATCAAAAGATACGCACTTAATATGCATAAGATAAAAGTTGAAGAGCTAAAAATGTAATTCATTGAAAGATATGAACGTATGTATATATATATAATTATCATACGTATCCCTAGCCTTAAAAAGTATTAGAAATATGGCCTAAAGTGATTCGGAACATAAAATAATAAGTATGCAAAGTTAGAGGGGCCAAAGTATAATTAGAGAAATATATATAAATATATATATATATATATATATATATATATATATATATATGTGTAGGGAGAGGATCATTTGAGAACTAATTGGTTGAGAGAACTTTTGAGAACCATTTTAAGCCACTAGTTATATTTACATATACCCCCTCCCATGAATTGTAGTGGTCCCCAACTAAAATTAGTGGTGGATATTTAGTTCTCAAAAGTTCTCAAAAGAAAAAGTTATCATTTGAACCTAACCCTATATATGTATGTATACGTATATCATCGAGCGTGTCCCGAGCCTTAGAAACTTTTATAAATATATCCCATAATGTTTTAGTGCATAAAATGATTAAAAAAAGTAGAAGTTCAGGGGGTTAAAATATAAATTAAAGCACATGGACCAAAACTGTCATTCTGTGAAACCTGGCTTGCGGGTCGCGAAGCCCTCCTGAGCATCTGTCGCGATACGCGACCCAGCCACCTGTGTAGAATCGAGATTAGGTCAAAAAAATGGCCACGTTTTTGAACTTGCAGAGCAAGATTAGCTCGATTCGTGGCAGATTTCGATTGTTAGTCACTAGCCAATGTGTTAGGACCTTAATGCGCCTCTAATGGCTATATATAGCAGCTTCAATTCCACCAAACAAAGCACCAATTCACGATTTCATTATCTAAAAACCCTAGAAAACGCAGAAACTTCCTTGAAGCAATTCTCCCAAACGGTGAAGTCTTTGAAGCTGAAATTCTGCAGTCACCCTTTATTAGGTATGGTCTAAAATAAGCTATTTCAGTTTTTGATAATATTGCTTCTAAGTATGTTTTCTAAAAATGTATAAAAATTAGGGTTCTTGAGCTTGTTTTACAAATTTTGGGTGATCGGGTGGGAATTAGGGTCTAAATTTTTTTAAGTAATCCTAAAATAATGTGTTTTAAGAAAACCCTAAGTTTATTTCACAATTGTAAAAGGTTTGGTAAAGATTTTGTAAACGGTTCAAAATTACGGTTTTCATAACGTTGTTCTGCCCAAATTAAGTAAATAGTGTTGAATTAAGCTTTGATATTTTAAAGCATATTATAAAATGTTATAATGGATAATACCCTAAGTTGGTTTTATAAAGAAAATGATTTTTGATAAAGAAATGAGAAAAACAGGAAATTAGGATTTTGAAATATGATTATTTAATATAAAATAATATGGAGGGTATGAGGACTTGATTTTTGATATGGTAATATGTTTATATATATAATAAACATATATTAGTTTAAAATAGATAAATAAAAAATTATTAAGGATACCGAGTTAATCAGATATTTAGAAGTTCGTGCGGACCGGTAGGGTAAGCGTCTGTACTCTGGGGTTTCTTGCAAAGCGGGGGTGTTGCATAAATCCCAACTGGGACCTGGCATACCTCACTGGGCGATCCTGGGGTGAGCGTTTACTTATAGGAATGCGCGTCTTCATATTATCGTTAAAAGAAAATGATAACTGCCTAAAGGGCATTTTGGTCATTTTGACCTTTAAAAGGGATAAACTTAATAATTGAATATTATTAAGATAATAAGATATTAAAATGAACATAGGGAGTGTTTATTGTATAAAACCTTGCGTTAACGCCATACGATACACAAATTAGGTTAAATCGGGAATCGTTGCGGGAGTTTCGTCCAAGTAAACCGATTAAAGAGATAAGCTGAGTTCTATGAGCCCACTCTTAAATGTTTTAAATGTTTTCGGGTTGATATACGTACAAATGTTATAAAATGCATTCAAATGATTTATAACTAAAATACTACCTATTTGAACTAATAGCATGTTAAACTGTTAAGGTGTTAATTGATAAATGGATATATTACTATTAAATTGTTGTTGGATTGATATATATATATATATATATGTATATATATATATATGTATATATATATATACGTGAACTGTTATGGAAATGCATTAAAATGCATATACGTGAGACATCTTGAATTGATAAACTTTAAGAAAGGCTTTTGGATATATATATATATATATATATATATATATATATATATATATATGCTATGTTATGAAAATGATGTTAAATCATTTATGGGTGTTATAACGTAATTATAATGACTGTGATATGATATGTGCTATACTTGCTTTGAAATTAACTATTCAGGTGATAAAGGAATTATTAGTAGACGATATAGTGAATATGTATAATTATATGAGAACAGGTGATGCATTTGCTTTATTATTATGTGGTGGATACGCCGCTGGTACTTCTTATATATAAGCATAATAGTAATAGTTACGCGGTATATCAGAAATGTGGAGGATACGCCGCTGGTACATCCTATATAAATACACCAATGGTAAATTGGGGGATGTCCACTTGTTGCAGTATATGAATGCCTTATCGCTGTTTACTAATAACCCTAAGTCACTTAGGTATTTAACTAGGGGCGGGTAGTAGTACAGGGGGAGTTAGGAAGTAGTGTTACTCAATGGGGTTAGAGATCACTACAATAGGAAGGGGGAGAAAGTGACTGTCCGTTATAGGGAATACTCTAGAAGGGTAAACTCGGCAGTTAGCAAATAGGGGGAAATGGGGCGACTGCCCGTTATAGGGAATGCCCTAGAAGGGTAAACTTGGCAGTTAGCAAATAGGGGGAATGAAGCGACTGTCTATTACAGGGAATACTCTAGAAGGGTGAACTCGACACTTAGCAAGAATGGTATCTCTGCTTATACATTAGCAGGGTTTAGACTGGTAATAGATGTTGGGGGTTGTAGGAATGAATAGTGGGATAGATGGTTTTATAAGGGGTATTTCCTGTTAAGGAATACTACGTGTCGTATAATTGTGATATATATTATACTTGATAACTGCTTGTGAAAAGTGGATCTTGTAGGTCCAAAGGTTTTAAACCTCACACCGAGGTAAAGTTTTTAAAGTATAGAACTCACCAGCGTAAGCTGACGTTTTCCAAAAATTATGTATGTACGTCAGGTCAGGGTGAGGCTTCGACTAGTTATGAGAAGGCCATAGTAATAAGGGATTAGACGGGCAAGCTATCTAACGGAATGAGGGTTTTGGCAAGCTGGCATAGATATAGAAATAAACGTAGTGATAGTTAGTATTTCCTTATGTAAATTATCTCTTACTTTGTAGTACTTGGCAAATAAATAAAGTTTAAAATTTTCGCTACTTAGTTATCTCTGTTAATACCTTGTCTTCATGAGTAAATCTGTTGCGTGACCCCTCCTAGAGCCAAGTTTGGGAGTGGGTGTCACAGGGAGTGACAAAATGCTTTGTATTTTCCCTTTCAAAGTTAATCAGAGAAATTTGTTACAAAAGTTGTTTGATTGTTTTCTTTTTTACTTGGAGCTTTACCCCTTGTAAGGGTACATATCAATCGGTGCTTTCATTCTCGACCTCTCCCTCATGACCCCTCGAAAGGAATCATCCGCCTCAAATTTCGATGACACCACACAAGCCCTTCTCGACCGCCTTGACGCTAATTCCGCTTCCATCACCAATCACTTCCGGGATCTCAATACCACTCTCACCACCTCCCTTACCGCCCTCGCCAACGCCATGGCCACCCTCCCAAACGTCGTTGCAAACCTCCTGCCCCCTCCTAACCCTGCTCAACCGCCTCCACCTCCATCACCGACTACAACCCTGCGCCCCTTAAAATTCATCTTCTAACCTTTGATGGCTCTAATTCGTTGGATTGGATTTTCCAAGCCAACAATTATTTTAACAATTATTCCACTTTCCCAAACCAACGACTCGCCCTTGTCCAATTCTATTTCATCGGCGAAGCCCTTAGTTGGTTTAAATACCTCTCTGAAAATGACCTCCCCACCACTTGGCCGGCCTTTTCTGTGCCCTTGAACTACGGTTCGATCCTTCTACATTCAAAAACCATCAAGCCACCATGTTCAAGCTCAAAAATTCCACCATGGTTACCGCCTATGTCATGAAATTCGAACGCTTTAGCAATTTCGTTGTCGGGTTACCCGTCGATGCCCTCCTTAACTGATTTTCTCAAGTATCCACCTTGACATCCAGTAAGAAATGCATGTCCTCAAACATACCTCATTTCAACAAGCTATGGGTTTAGCCAAACTTGTTGAGGAAAAAATGGTCGTTGCTTCTAACTCGCCGTCCCCAAAAATGACTGTTGCTCCTAATTCACATTCCCAAGCCCCTGCCTTGCCATCCTCCAATTTCCCACATGTGCAATCCGCTACTCAGGCCCTCTCACAGTCTCCTTCCCACCCCGCCACAACTCTTCCTACTACCTGCCTATCGATGGAACAACTCCAGCAACCCCGATCTGGTGGCCTCTGTTTTCTCTGCCCGAAAAGTACCCCCTTCCCCTGGTCACCGCTGCAACTGCAACCCTCCGCAATTCCTCTTAATTTTTTACAATGCAGACGGGGTTTCCTCCACTCCGTCGTTGTCCCTTCTTGAGGATCCCCCCCCCCCCCTGTTTTTCAGCCTCACGTCGGCTCTCTATCCTGGGTTCCTAACTACGACCTCAATGCATCTCATCGGTGTTATAAACAACCGACCCGTTAGCATCCTCATTAACTCAGGAAGTACTCACAACCTGATCTAACCGCGTGTTGCCTCGCTGTTGCTTTTACCGGTGCAGCCCACTACGTCGTTTTCGGCCTTCGTTGGTAATGGAGAACCCCTACAATGTCAAGGCCTTTGCTCCGATGTGCCCCTTGCACTTGGCTCGTCTACCTTTCTGGTTCCACTTTCCTACTGGCTTTCAAAGGATACAAACTAATTTTAGGTTTCGATTGGATGCGTTCTTTGGGACCGCTTACCGCTGATTTTCCGATTCTGTCCATCTCCTTCCGCCAACGCCAATCCACGGTCACCTTGCAGTTCCATCGGATGGCCCAAGTACTTTGTCTATTGTTTCAGATTGAACAAGTCTTACACTTGGAGCTCAAGCACCTCCATATTTGGAAGTAGTGGGGGTCTAGCCCGCCCATGTGTCCATGTTTTAGCTAATAATGCATGAGGTTTGCAGGATTTTTATCTATTTAAATGCATTGTATTTTCCATTTCAATTTTAAGCAGAGAAAATTGTTCCAAAAGTTATTTGATTGTTTTCTATTTTACTTGGAGCTTCACCCCCCTCTAAGGGTACACATCAAATGTAGAGATATGGCCTATCCACAAACCGGCAAATTCCACATTTACCCCTTCAAGAAACTCAGATATCAAAATTTTCATTCAAAAAAAGATCATTAAATAGATTGTTTAATTTTGTACTTTCCATTAAAGAATCAATTTAATTACGTGTTTAAAGGACTATTTTGCCCTCTTAAAACTCTTAATTTTTATGTAATTAATTATTTTATCCTCTATTTATAATATATAGTATGGAATTTATGCTAGAAAAGAAAAGAAAATATAAGGTTAAAAAACGTGTTACCCCTGCGTAGGCCTTGTATTCGTCATCTTTGCCTGAGAATCCAACAAGTATAGGTTGTTGTGCTACTGCTTTCATCACCGCCTCTTCCGTGGGTGCAGAAGCTGCAGGGTACTGATTGCCATCAATGGTCACCAATGTCTTGCCAAACTGAGGTAAAAACAATAAAATTAGTTATAAACACAACAAAGTCATAAGGGGTTGCAATAAATTTAAATTTATAACACCAAACAACTTGTCTTTGACCGGACTCGAACCAAATAAAGTTTTAGATGATATTATTGTTTGTACCTTTGATTTATCACACCCTTTAATCTCTGGAGGGTAACTCTCTAACGTAGCTATACCTGTGTCTTTCGCGAAATCGAATATTATCCCGTCACTTATTTTACAAGTGGGTTTACAATGATAAACTTGGTGTTGTGATAATACTAGATTTTGTCCGGTTCTAATCGCATTTATAGCTTCTATTGAAGTCAGCGCCATATAATCAACTGTAAAAACAAAGCAAAAAGTTATGAGTTTAAATCTTGCAGCAAAGTAACTAATTAATGGTGCTTTCCTATAGAAATTAAAGTGATCGACCTGATATCCACCTGGGAGGGCTAATGACGTTTTTCTCCCTCCAATCTACCCTTGGTGGGAGATCTTTTGCATTTGCTGCTGCAGGGCACCCGGAGGCCCCGGGGCAAGCAGGACAAGCGGGGCAACCGGAGGCCGCGGGGCAAGCAGGACAAGCGGGGCAACCTGGGCCCGGGAGTTTAAGGTTTTGGTGGGTATAAGCGCTTCGATACTCTTCGTTGGTCATGTCAGCGAGCGAGTTTATCTTCAACTTATATGACTTCTTCAACTTGTTATGGTTGTGAACCAGTTGCGCGGTTGCCTTGAACGCGTTGAACTTCTCGGGGCTTTTCTCGCTGACTTTGTGGTGGGCTCTCCATCTGTCGTACATCGCTTCCATCCCCTCCTCCGTCTTGAGTTCTTTCTCATCGTAATCGAAGCTCTCCGCGACACTCAGAATCAAAACCAAAGAGAGTGAAAATGATAAAAGCTTGTTGAATTCCATATTTCTTATAAGTTAACTGATTATTGGAGTGACGATCTGTTAATTTCATTGAGATTGTTATGATTCATATATACATATTTGTGGTGTGCATGCATGCATGCTTCCTTAATTCTAGCTTATTATTGTTTTTCAGGTTTAAATATGGAAATTTTGTTTAAGTCAAAGGCATAGATGGGTGACTCCACTGATCATACGGAATACCAATTATAAACTAGAAACAATATTTAATTAATTTGCAAGCAATATAAACAAAAAGAAATAAGCTACGTTTAAACCTATTTTCATGTTTAATACATTATAAAGGGTGGGTTATTGTGAAAAGTTTGGATAAGAAAGATAAGAAGAAATCATAGTCCTTATATCTTCAATTAAATAAACATCTCCCGCATTATAAATACATATATACGAGATGGGGGGAAAGATCTATAGAAAACCAATAATTATCCAGAAAACCAAAAAACCAACCTTTTTTTCTCTATAACTTCTTCATATATTAATATTTTTTAAAAATAATTTCACCAAAAATTCTATAATTTTATTAGCTTTATTTATGGGAAAAAAAATTTAAAAAATAAAAAGTTTAGTGATTTTTTATTTTGCATCATGCAATAGTACCAATAGTATTGCATAATGCATTATAATTAAAACTACTTAAAAACAAGAGACTTAACTTAAATATGAATGTGGTTTATGCGAATAATGTAAAAAACAAAGAATTGAAATTCATAAACCAATTTTATATTATTGTTGCATAGTGCAATATTAATTTCAAGCTAAAATTCGAATTTTATTTTATTTTTTAAAAAAACTCGAAAACGTTTTTAAAGTTTTTTCTTTTTCCAATATTCTTAAAATCATGAAAGAAACATATAAAAAAAGTTTAAAAAAAATAATTTTTTTCCTTGGTTTTTTGGTTTTTTATAAAATATTGGTTTTCTATAGAACCCAACCCTACGAGATGGATTAGAATGAGTAATGTTGTGGACAACCTATTTATGGCCACCAAATATATTCTTATATTCTTATAAATATGGATTAGAATATATCCTTATCTACCTATCTATTAAATAAAACATATCAAGTGTATGTGGCACCCAATAAGGTTGTCCACATGTACACTTGATTAGGTGGCATTCTCATAGTCTTTTAAAAGCTGATGTGTAATTTTCCTGTATTTAAAAAAAAATGGTTTTATTCTTTTAAAAACTCGCTGATCCGGGTTATAACCCTATAGGTTTCTCGCATTTTCCGACCCGTATATATAAGCTTTTCTCTTAACCCTCACTTTATTTTTTCTACTCAAATTTAGGGTTTCTCTGGATTCTCTCTCGATCGCCGCCAGGTTCTCATTTTCTCGTCTTCGACGATTTGAAACTTCCGGTGAGTTTTTTCATCCTCCTCGCTATCTCGATTCGTGTTCCGGTTAGATTTGTTAGTTTTATGATATTTCGATTGCTTCGTATTGTTCCGGTTAGGGTTTCATTCAATCGGATATCGCCTCCGTTCTAATCTCATCTCCGGTGAGTTATCATCTTTGATTTTTAGAGGATTTAAATGTTTATTTACTTATTTTTGTTACTTGATTCATGTTTTTTTTTTCTTATTTCTGCCGATTAGGGTTCATCGATTCCGATTGCTTCGCCGTCGCCACTGCGATTTTGTCTCTGTTTCAATCTCCAAGTTAATTACGGTAAACAATTACGAGTAAGTTTCTCATCATTTTTCTTAACAGATTAATACGCGATAAACATTGTCCGTTTTCTTATTCTACATTATTAGGTTGAGAATTTATGTTCTGCTACATCAATTTTATAACCTTCTTCCTTTCGATTTACACTTTAGGTTTCCTGTTTCTGCATATTTCGCTGCCTCTTTGTTCGGAGAAGATTTAAACGCACATTGTAACAAGGTGAACATAAATTCTAAAATTTTACAATTTTCTTGCTAAAATTATGGAAATCAACATTTACTATTGAAATCCATTAATCAATTACAATTTTCTGTTAGTAAGTTTATATTTTTTGGAAATCAACATTTAATGTTGAAATCCATTAATCAATTACATTTAATACCAAAACAAACTAAATTTGAAAAGTCAATTAGTAAAAACGAATTTGTAGTTTAAATTTGAAAATATGGTTTAGTAACTAAATTAGTTGCTAAAATTATAGAAATCAACATTTAATATTGAAATCTATTTAATGCTAAAATTAATCTGTTACTAATTAATTCGAGTGTTAATTTTTAATTTCCATAATTTTATTAACTTTTAATTACAATTGAATTTCAAATTTAATTTCCATAATTTTAGCAAATTTTAATTCGTTTGTTTTTAGGAAGCCTTTATATTGTATGATTTGATTTGAAAAGAAATTGATTATAGGTTATATTTACAACACCAACGATTCAATATTAATTTTAGTATTTATTTTACTCTTCAATTCCATCTTCCTAAACCTGTTTGTCTCATATTGCTGAACAATTTTCCTTGAATCATCCAAGTTAGGTTTCAAATTTTTTTAGTGAAAGTTGATTTTTTCTCTTTATGCAACATTTTTTTTGTTTTCGTGAAAGTTCTATTCCTTACATATTTTTGTTGTTAACGTTCTATTCCTTACATATATAGAAAAGTGGTTAGTATTTCTTAATTTCGATTGACATTTTGAAGTGCCTCTTCTAAATCAAAGGAAATAACTATATGGTTTCTTATTCACAATATATATAAGTATTTAAGTTTTGAATAGTCCATAGCTTTACTATTTTCTCTACTATGGAAATTAAAAGGCAAAACATAAGGAAGTCGTCCATGGCCTTATGAGATATTGAATATTTAAAGTTAGTTTCCTTATCTGTTTTTTAATATGAGTTCATGGGAAGCGAAATAAGTATCAAAAATAATAAGTTGAATACCTTTTTATCTTCTTTTTTGTGAGATTTAATTTATTTGTATTAGTGTTTATTTTGGTTTTCCAAATAAGATATACTATCTATATCAGTTTCTATATAATTATGTATTTGATGATATACTAAGATTAAAATTATTTGTATTAAGGTTTAATTTTTTTCCAAATAAGATATACTATAAACTCTCTAATATTAATTGCTATATAATTATGCAACATTGATTTTGAATGCCTGACTTGATTATGTTCTGTTCAAATTTGGGATTTGAGATAAAATGACAATTTGAATTTTTTTCATGTTCAAATCAATTTTTTATGTTCGTATTTTGTAGTAGCTTTTTACATGTTTGAGTCATTTTTGTTGTTTCTTTGAATTCAGAATTTCTATTCAACTTATGTGGTCTTTGTTAAAGAATCTAGCAAGACATTTATTGGTTTGTAGTCTTAAATTTGGGGTAGTTATGACCATCATTACTGATCTGTGAGAACTAAGAAGGCATGAAAAGCGTAACTAATAGATATCTACTTGATTGAATCTCAGGTTCAAGGTGTAAATCAGGGTGGAAGATACAACTGGATTCCTGTTCTTAACAAATTTACTTTATATCAGTATATCACCAAAGAGAAAACAACAAAGGGAAAATCAAAACTAATCAGTTAAGGTTTAGAAGATCACAACATGTAAGTTTTAATCTTTTAACCAATCTTTGAGTTTTTCATATTGTTAGCTTACAAACAATTTGTAGCAGTCATGCATATTGTAGTTGACCTATAGATGCAAAACTGCTTAGTAATATCTTATTTTAAACCATGTTCTCATAATAATATGAAGTTCCACAACTCGGTTGAGTTTAAAGGAAATATTTTTAAAAAGGTGAGCATTCCATCTTGCATTTGTAATCATATTCATATATAACACAATAACTAAGCCACAACACAGTGCATGGTTACAATCAGAATATGAAACTACACCCCCTTATGCAAATTTCCTTAAAGTTAAACATATAATGTTACTTATTAATTGACATGGACAAAGATGGAAAGATTAGTCCCCAAGAGTTCTGTGAACTATTATGAAGTGCAAGCATGAGTTGAAAAAGTCATGAGCCCAACTGCCATTTTGGTCGGCCTGTCTTTTAGGTTTTTTTTCCTTTCCGAAAGGTGCAATCTTCTTAGCTATTTTGAGTTAATTTCGATGGGGTAGGGCATTGAGAAGAAAATAACGAGGAACTTAAGATTGAGTAGAGCATACATCCGTGTTAAAATATGGTGGTGGTGTGAAATATTTCTCTACTTAGATGAGAATAACATTGTGTAAACCTCGCTTTTTTATTTTTACATTACTTTATATTATATTATATTAGAAACATGAAATTCAATATTTGACCATGTATACATGAATTTATTGATTATATATTTTTTTTATAAATGTTATATTTTATTACATGCTTTTTATATTAAAGATCATGTATCTACATGGGTAATTGACATATAAACAAAAGCGAATGCCAATCTCTTCTTAAACTTTGATTGTTTTTGAATCAACTGGTATTTTCGCATGGATAGTTATACGTTGGTTTATCAAGATTGAAAAAAACGATAAAATCTTAATTTTAGATGAAGATGGTCGACAAATAAATGTAATAATAAACACTGTTCTTTAAGTCTCCTTTTCCAAATTTGTAACTTGACCTTTCTTCGATTTTAATTTATAATTATTATTGAATTTGTTTTTTTACCATCTGGTTGTGTATAGGTAAATTTTTAAATGTTAAATATGAGTTGCCAGCTATTTTCTTTGCGTAATTTTCTAAATTATCTCCAAACTCAATTCCGATAGCTGACAAGTTTTTAGATTTTTGTTGATTTTCTTATTTCTTTTTTCTAAAGGCATATATTTCGCTCACTAACCATTCAATATTTAATCATAGACTATTTGATTGATCGGTATCCTCCATTAAAACATTTAATAACATCTTGGTATATTTCATAATTCAATATGATAATTTCTAGCCGGTGTCAATCTCTTTCGAGAGTTGGATTGTACTTGAAAGATCCGGTCTTCTCTCATGGTCAATTATATGTTGCTTTATCAATGGTTGAAAGCAAGAAGGGTCTGAATATCTTGATTTTGGATGAACGTTGTCGTCCAACAAATGTAACAAAAAATATAGTGTATAAATCTATCTTCTCAAATATGTAATTGTTATTGAACTTTTTATTATTATTATTGAATAATGTTTTACCAATGACAATTATTCGATAATATATTTAATTTTTTATTTTTACATTACAGCCCCGGGTATTTACCCGGGTAAGTGGCTAGTAACACCATCAAATACAATGAGTAAATATACAAATCTAAAGATAAATCACGTTGATTCTTTGAAGGCCTATTGATGACCACCAAATATAACTCGCTTCTATTCCCCTTTGAGACCTACCAAGCCTTTTGTTCCTCTTTGAGAACTTTCTGTGTTCCTGTGACACCCCACTACCTCTTTAAGTAGGTTTAAGTTTATAAAAGATGACCCATAAAATTTCTTTATAAATGGGTCCATACTTGACCAAAATAACCTTTAACACCCACTTAGTTCGTTTGTTATTCATCTTTAGAATGAAACATCAGAGTACACAGTTTTAAGCTAAACAAAAGTAGAAACGATATGCGTCTCCATAAAATTCCCATTGGTGTTCGGTTCTTCATCGGCATGCTCAATCGGGACCCGTTTACCCTTCCTACTTGTTACCTGCCATCATTCGCCAGTAACGTATTAGCAAATAATGACCTATATCATTAAACATACACAATTACATTGTATGCTAAACAAATAACAAGAATTCACCCCCTTTAGAGTATCGCGTATCGTGACGGTTTACACCTAGTACGCCACGATACGCGAGGGAACTAGGCGTATCGCTTCCCATGAGATCAGCTCCAAGCGATACGCTTGGAGCGTGATTTCCAGGGCCCAGCCAAAATCTTTCCAGTTTTTATACTTGATCAAAATTTTGCAGGTTTTCATTTCCCACCACCACTTACCCAACCTAACCATTCATTTACATCACATGCTCTTTGAACAACAATTTCCATGACTCTTAATCATGTCATAACAGCATCTGGAGTCTACGAATTGGAAAGTTTAATCTAATTAAATTCCCAACCCGTTGACCCGTTAACCACCCATCTTACCAGGAAGCAGTTAGGTTCATTCCACACGCCTCATGGTCAACTCTAAAACATATATATTCACCTTGTACATAACTAAGAGTATTATGATCAAGGGAAACATGAACAAACTTAGTGTTATGAAACACAATTCAACTAATGCCATAGTGAAATCATGGAACAAGCATCAAACGAAAATTTCATTTTTTTTCTTCAAAACAGCAGCTCAAAACGGCCGCGGAGAATTCTGAAACGGCCGTTTTGATATTCTGTCCGTTTTCCCATACTTAGCCAAAATTTCATGTTTTCAGCTTTTAATGTAGTTTTTCCAACCCAACTTTTCACCCTTAAGTCAAAGCATCATCACACACAATTTTACATGGTTTCTATGTCATCCAACACTGAACTCATCAAGTAACAAGTTGAAATTATCATAATGTTACTCCCAACCTATCGACCCGTTAACTACCCAACATACCGAGTAGTCAACTATGATCATTCCACACCTCATGCCTGCTTTAATAGCATTTGAGTCTACCTTTACATAACTAAAGGTACGATGATCAAGGAAGACAAGAAACAAGCACATAATCCACAATAATCACCACTTTAACTTCTAGCATCATCTTAAACATTTAACATCTTTCCATTGACATAAGTATCTCATGTCAAAGGGCAAACTTTCACCCGAAGGCGCTTCTTGGGTTATGATTGATCATAATCCTCTACTTACCCGAAGGTTCCACACTTGATATTCTGCACTTGTTAACATTTAACAACAACATTCTATTTGACTTAACCCTACGGATCATGATACACACTTTGCATAAACTCCCTTGGGGTTGTATCCAACATCTAACATATCTTTCTATTTCAACTTAACCCAAACGAGTCATGATACATACTTTGCTTAAACACATTTTGGTGTTATTTGTTCTTACCCAAAACGGGTCATTTAAACCATCTTACCCAAACGGGTTATTCACTACTACAAAAACTGCTTTCCTTGACACGCGAACGATGACACTCGATAATTCTTGACGTGCAAAAACTGAAGTGTCAAAATAAAATGTCAATTATAGGTAATTCCTAAGAATTCATGACGCGCATTTTTGAGTGTCAAGAATTTCTGTCATATTTAAAAAAAAAAACACGGAGGACACTTATAATATGAGTGTCAAGAACGGAATCCGTCATCTTTTATTTTATTTTCCCTCTTCTGATTTGCCCTAAATTTTCATTATTTTCATTGAGCGCCAAAATCCCTATATCATCTCCCGCTCCTCCTAAATTTTCATTCGCCCAACACGCACACACAAAAACGATTCTCCATCTCTGCTCCATCATCCGCTCACACACAAAATCGATTTTTGCTTCTTCTGATTAATCGATTCTCCATGACACTCCCTTACGATTCTCGTCCTGCACTTACGATTCTCGTCCTGACACTCAACATCGTTTCTAGGGTTGGTTTTCTTTGCTCCATCACTCAACGGCATTTCTAGGGTTTTCTTTGCTCGAACACGATGAACAGAGGCGATTGATGCCAGAACTGCGCCAGTGAAGATGTTGTTGCTGACCACGATTTGTGATGAAACTAAACACTCTGGCATCAAAATTAGGTTAACTAATCTTTTTTGTGTGCTTGTGTGTGTAGATTTATCTTGGTTTCAGTTCGTAACATCCATTGAACAACAAATCAGGTATGATTTCCTTTTTAATTTTGCAAGATTCTGTGACCTAGTTATGGTGTTCATCAGGTTTGTGTTATTTCCTATGGCTTTGCAATTAATGTATTCACGAACAATGCTTGATTACATGTTTCTAAAATGGAAATTGGTGTTATGTTAATGATTTTTCATCATAAACTTCCTGATTTGTTCATATGCTTTCACTTTAGTTTAACCCATTTTGAATTGAGAGGCTGCAATCATCCTTATTCATGAACTTGTGTTGTGTGGTGTGTTATTTGTGACCTCAAAGTAAAATTCAATAAGTTATTAGACATTGAACGAAGATGCAGATTACTATGGCATATTAGGTCTAAAAAAGGATGTTATATGATCAGGTTATAAATTTCAATTTGTTGAGCATTTCTATTATTCCTAATTCAGTCCATATCACACTTGTGGTTGATGTTTTGTGCAGGAAACATGTCTACTAGAAACAACTATTTATTGTTATCAACTTAATATCTTTGTGTAAATTGTGATGGATATGAAGATCACTTTCTTATTAAATAATTTGATTAGTATTATATAGTAATACCCATGTTTGAGCTAAATGATATTTTCTCATTTCGGAACATTTGGTACCTTAAAAATACATCAACAAATTGAGGACGTGGACGATGAATACATGTTCGACGTCTTCCTACAAGCAAGTGTATCAGGTTGTCAAGAAAGAGCTTGGTGGCCCACCTGGAGAAGTATGCATACTCCTGTGTTGTTTTTATAGATGTCTTTATTTGTTACTTAGTTGTCAAATTTATTTTTTTATTTCTAATCTCATTATATCATCTTACTTTTGTTCTAGTTTTGGCAAGTCACAAAATTGAGAACGTTTCTATACACATAACACAGATATTTGTCCTAATGGCTTCTATGAAAAAGAAAAAAAATGCAAAAAACCCTGCTGCAAGAACAGGTTCATCATCTTTCATGATACTGGTTATGATACTGGTTATAGTGTAAATCTCTACGGTTCATCATCTTTCATGATACTGGTTCATAACACAGATATTTTTCTATTACAAATATTACTTTCATGATACTGTTATAGTTTAAATCTCTACGGATGTGTGTAAGCTAGCAGCTGTTAGTATTTCACAACACCTTTCTTTCAATATTTACATGGGTTGAATTTGCAGCAGTATGGAGCTTATAGAAAGTGAGGCAGAGGGTTCAAGTCAAACTGTCGTTACACAATCATCACTGATCAGTGGTCTCCCAGACGATATTGCTCTAACCTAGAATTTTTGTTTAACTGAAGAAACTTATCAACTGGATTAATCGCTTTATAATTTTTGCTTTCCTTCTAGGTGAGCAGTGTGAAGATGGAAACTCCTCCAAACCCTACTGATGGAAACCCCCAAAATCCAGGCCATATGAACTTGGGCCACATACGATGTATTGAGTACAACATATCAAAAGTGAAAGTAGTTATGTTTTCTTCAATTTTGGCACTCCTCTGTTACCAAAAGTGAAAATGGTTATACTAAAGTCCACTGGCATCACTCTCCAAGTATTCAAAACCATTGTAAGTGTTTAATTATGTCAGTTGAGGATTTTGAGTTGTCAGGCTCAGTGATATTAGTGTTTATTATCAGGAGCACAAGCTTTAGTTACTGTTCGATTATCATTCTCATAATTTTCAACAAATTTGGCTAAGGTGTTGGTATTGAAAAGTTCATTAAATTTGATTAGAGTTATGTTTAGTTGATATTTAAGGAACAATAGGATTTAGAAGATTAATCATAAATTATCTTCCACATCAAACTACTTGCTGTGGCTGCTGCTATTAATCTTTCACTATATGATGGATTGATAGGATCAATGCTACCTTTAGTTTTTAACAAGTATTAATAGGAAAACATGACATTTCTGTTGCAAGAAGTTTTTGCGTTGGATTATTGTCAAGAAAACATGACATTTCATGTGTCCTGTTCTTCATGATTTGTAACTTTTTTATATTTAAATAAATCAGAATTCTATTTGTTTTGTGTTCTAAACAACATTCCTGAGTAATGGTATGGTATGGGGAGAGAAATGATGTTCAGGTTACAATTGTGAGAATTATCTTAAGAGTAATTGATATTTGATTGAAACTGACTGTTCATGATGAACAGGGAAATATGGACACATATAGGTATCTTCTTATTCAATGTATCATTTGAAGGCACGCTGCACGCCTGTTGGTCGAAGGACCTAAAAGCCAAGTGGCATTTTTCGTTAAATTAGTTGGGAAAAGTTGTGAGATACCATAGTTGTAAATATATGTATATCTGCTAGAAAGCTTATTACTAACTGTCCCTAATTACATTTATGGTATTATGAAGCTGGCAGATGCTAAAGACGTTGTTGAAGCAGTTAAAACCTTGGAAGGTGCAAGATTGCCTGTATTGACACCAAACTTAAAAGTGTGTAGTGTTCATTTAGATTAAATCGATTGGATATTCTTCACATGTATACATTTGATAATTTTATGGCTGGTTTTGAGCAGGGTTTTGAAGCTGCTGTTGCAGCTGGAGCTAAGGAAATAGCGGTTTTTGCTTCAGCTTCCGAATCCTTTTCAAAAGCAAATATATCTGTACTATTGAAGAAAGTCTTGCACTTTACCGTGATATACTTAATGCTTCAACAAAGCTCTCCATTCCTGTTCGCGGGTATGCATTCAGCTCCTTCTAAATAATGAAAAAAGTAGAAAAAAAATGAGAAATAAATGGAGTTTAGTTATTGATTGCTGGAACTGTTTCTTACAGGTATGTATCTTGCGTGGTCGGGTGCCCTGTTGAAGGTGCAATTAGTCCATCAAAAGTTGCATATGTTGTGAAACAACTTCACGACATGGGGTGCATTGAAATCTCACTTGGTGATACGATAGGGATCGGTACACCAGGTAATTTCCAACATCCTGATAAATTATCTGTCCATGAATAATGGGTTAAATTTAGACTATATTTTAGCCAAAAAGGAAACAGTTCAAAGAGCTTGAAATTTGCTCAGTGTGTATTATAATGCATAAAACCTCTTGAATAGTTTTACTGATAATATTGTTTCTGTAATCATATCAAATAGGAACTGTTATTCCAATGCTTGAAGCTGTCATGGAAGTTGTGCCTGTTGAAAAGCTCGCGGTTCACTTACACGACACTTATGGTCAATCTCTTCCAAACATATTAGTATCCCTTCAAGTAAGCTTACTACTTATTAAAAAGACATGATCGATAATCCAACAGAAGAATCATTTTTTAAAGCATTTTAATCAATGACAGATGGGAATAAGTGTGGTGGATTCTTCTGTAGCGGGACTAGGTGGATGCCCGTATGCTAAGGGAGCTTCAGGCAATGTTGCCACTGAAGATGTGGTGTACATGCTTAACGGGCTTCGTATAACGACAAATGTTGATATGAGAAAGCTTTTGCAAACGGGTGACTTCATCTGCAAGTATTTGGACCAAGTTTTAGCAGAGGGTGCAAGCAAAGCTGCAGATATGGCATATTAACAGGCATGTTTTCATTCTTTTAGCACGTTTATATTGATGTATGGAGTCTCAAAAATGTTTTTAGACTTGGTTGGCTGGCTCTTTTGAAGCCTAAAAACGTCCTTAATTTTATGTACACACAAGTGTGTTGAAGACTTTCACTTGAACTTCTGTTGGACATAACCATATACTCATTAACCTTGTCAGGACTGTTAATGAGTATATTTTTTTTTCAGCTAGCACCATACGGTATTAAGAATTGAAGAAAAGAAATGTCCAGCTGGAGCAAGCTATGGTGCAGGTCAATGGTGTGGGTTCTTGGCTAAAGATGTGAGGAGCATGTTGGTCGAGAGAGAGGAGAGCTTTGAGGTGCTTAGCTTTGCTACTACACATGAGATTGTTGTTGAAATTAATTAGGTTGATAGGGTAGGGTGATTGACACTAGTGACCTTAGAGATAAATTTTGAAGTATTTCTTAGTATGTATGAAATGAATTTGTTTTGCTATTTATAAAATGTATTATTTTACTATATATTAGTGTATATTTATTTTGTATTATCAGGTTAATTGTTATTTAATGTTAAATTAGTGATTATATTAATTTTTTTTAATTTTTTTTAAAATTTATGACGCGCAAAAATGTTTGTCATAAACAGACGACACAAAAAAATATTATAAATAAAAAATAAATTAATCACAGACGACACCCTTTCTTGACGCGCAAAATGGGTGTCAAGAATGGAGTGTCAAGGATAGCGTGTCATTGTTCGCGCGTCAAGAGCTTCTTGACACGCATTTTGCGCGTCAAGAAGCTTCTTGACCCCCGCATCCTTGACGCGCATTTGCGTGTCAAGAAGGCACTTTCTTGACGCGCAATGCACGTCAAGAATGCCAGTTTTTGTAGTAGTGATTTTAACCATCTTACCCAAACGGGTCATTTTAACCAACTTATTTAAACGGGTTATTTTAATCATTTTACCCAAACGGGTCATTTAAACCATCTTACCTAGACGGGTCATTTTAACCATCTTACCCAAACGGGTCATTTTAACCATCTTACCCAAACGGGTCATTTTAACCATCTTACCTAGACGGGTCATTTAAACCATCTTACCTAGACTGGTCATTTTAACCATCTTACCCAAACGGGTCATTTTAACCATCTTACCCAAACGGGTCATTTTACCCATCTTACCTAGACTGGTCATTTTAACCATCTTACCCAAACGGGTCATTTTAACCATCTTACCCAAACGGGTCATTTTAACCATCTTACCCAAACGGGTTATTCACTATAATTCTACCCAACCGGGTCATTCTTTACAATCTTTACCCCTACGGGTCATATTATAAATATTTGCACACGACATACTTCACTTATGCACTCTTAACCCAAACGGGTCAAATTACACATATTCACATACTACATACTTCATTTATGCGTTCTTACCCAAACGGGTCATATTATACATATTCACACACAACATATTTCATTTATGCTCTATTAACCCAAACGGGTCAACTTACACATATTCACATACTATATACTTCATTTATGCATTCTTACCCAAACGGGTCGTAACTATCCGACCTCATTTCATCATTTATTAGCATAAACAATCGGTTCATCGTTTACTTCTAGTCTATATGGGATAGTTATCCATGCTAGAAAACCACTATCCCATTTGCATACTTTGTAACAAAATTAAACACTTTTAAACGTTACCTCAAGTCTTCCAATTTAGTATTCTTTGATGGCTCGAGCTCCCACCTTGACTACCTATAATTACTTAAGCATTTAGATAGATCATTCACAACATCACAATCTATTACACTCAAGTAATCCACCATTTATCAAATTGACCATAACCAAGCACTTTCAAGTTTCAACATCTCACTTAGGCATTTTCACAAACACTTGGTGTGCATAACATACCAAGCATAAATCAACCAATTTCTTAGGTTCTAAACCCCCATAAATTTAAATCATGATACTTCGGTAATTTCTCAAGTTAGCGACCAACACAAATCAGTTTACAAGACATTACTTGCATTTCATTCCATCATGAACATCAAGAGTTCTCGAAATCCCAATTTCATAACCCAAATTCGTGACTTAAGACCCCCACACCCAAATCTTGATATTTAGGTCACAATCACAAGCATTTAAGTTTCCTTTACATGGCTAGATCATCATATAACTCCATGCATGCAAAATTACAGCCTCAAATCATCAAATTCACCTTAAATTTTCGAGCTTAATATGCATGTATACATAAGGATTACTTACTTGATGATTTAGACAAGATTTGAAGAAGGAATCACATATAGATGATAGAATCAAGCTTAGACTTCGTAATCCACCTCCCAATCCACTAGATTTTGCCCCAAATTCAAGTTTTAGGCAAAGCCCTAGGGCCTCTTCTCCCAAAATTGGCTTCTGCGTATTTCTCCATGGGAGAAATTAAGAATTTTCCTTTTAACCCCATATTTACATACCGCCCCCCTCTATAATACCCATTTTGCTAAGTTTCAACCACCATCTTATCTTTTACATATAAGACCCTCATCTTCCATGACATATCTACTAGTTACTTTCACTTTAGTAACTAATAAAAACGTTGATTAATTTGTATTAACCCATCACTTAAACCATACTTCACCAAATAACCCGAAAATTCATAACATAATACATTTAAATTCAAAACGGATTTTGGGGCGTTACAGTTCCTGTGCATATAAATGCTAAAGAAACAATAACCATTATATGTGTGGAACATGAATATATAAGACAATGAAAAATAAGCTAACATGACATTGGCTACTCGTCTCAAATCTATATAAATTGATTCACAGGGAAACAAATCGTTCATGGAAACCCGCATAGTTCCGTTATTATTTTTTATATATGTACGAAATCATGCGTATATAAAAAAATTTGAAAAGCCAATCACATTATGTATACGAAACCTTTTGCCATTGACTACTTTTTGATTTCGATCCTTCCAAATGCACCAACATTCAACCAAGATTATAGCATTCACCATTTCTCATATCTCATCCCTTTCATGACAACTTTGAGCACCTGAAATAAATCTCGAGTCGAGAACACGAAAATTGAAGGGATTATACACCATTCACTAATCATGCTTCAAATACATGCACGAGGCAATAAAACACAAAGTAAATAGGTGTTCTATCGATTCTTATGCTTCATCGTATAGCGGACAGATGTATTATTATATACGTATATTTAATATACCGTAAATCTTCACTCTATCTATTCTTTTTTAAAAAGAGTAAATAAATAAGATTATCATACAAACACGTGCATTGACATAATATATTTTTTATATGTATTTAAATGTATTCAGTTGTTTAAACGAAACATGTAAATAATTTAACAATTATGAAAGTAAAGAAACATAAAAGGTGCAAAAATATATTATGTCATTGCTCTCATATACACTCTCATAAAAGGTGCAAGTATACAATAAAACCTTTATATATTTATAATGTTGAAATCGGAATATTTTATTAATTTAGCGAGATATTAGTATATCGATCAATTAACAAATTATTAATTTAAAAAGTTGGCTTATATTCGTGAGCAACTCTCAAATTAATGTATAGACCTTCAAAATTTCCATTTTCATTCACTTTATCTATTTGAATAAAACAGAAACAAGGACCTTAAAATTTTATATGTACATTCACACATTAATGAACTTGTCAAGTTTAATGTACATAAATCTAGATTGATCACTATAAAATGTCTAATAATATCGTTCAAAATCCGGTTGGTGATGATTCAGTACCTTTGAAACCGATCACTCGGAATTAAAGAAGCATTGCAAGCGCCAACAACTCTTCGCAACTTTTTGTTGCAAGACGTGAATACAGTGTCTCAACTCTTAAGTGCAATTGGGAATTTTAAATATGAACTCAATATAGATTTGAAGTTAACAAAAAAAAAATGACTATAGATTCATTTTTTACTAGACAATACTATAATTTTGGATAAGTTTGTAGTTATTATTTATAGTTTCGCTGAGACCAATATATTTACATTGAGATTTCAAAAAAAAATAGTACTATCTTATTATTTTATCGATTGGGGTCCAATTTTGTACTGGTCCCAAGTTGGCACATTTTATCGAGGTTATTAATTTATCAAGTATTAAATTATAGAGGTTCTACTGTATTTACATAAATATAAAGTAAAAAAAGTATGTACTGTAAAACTTCTAAATAGTATATATAAACAAAAGGATTTTAAAATAAAATTTATAATGGTAGAAGAATAGAAAGATTCAAATATAAACATCTCATCGTCCTCGTCTTACATTCTCGAAGAGTCGGCCGTAGGCGTAGAACTGTAGCAGGAAAGGAAGTGAACTTGTGGCGACGATCGAGTTGTATGTGTTTGGATCAGATAATGAACAACAAAAGCAAGTAATAGTGTAAAAAATCAAGAAACTACATTCTTTTTTTTTAACAGCACTTTATTCACCAGGGGATAACCACCAAAAAACTACACCAAGGCTCAGCAAGGCGCTGAGAAAAAGAAAAAAAAACGCCAAACAACAACCCACAACAAAACTCCACAACACCAAAACAAGAAAACAAGCACAGCAGCCCTACCCTCCTACCCCATAATAAATTACTACCCCCTCTACACTTACACCAAAAATTACACAAGCCCTTGATATTACACAATAACTCAGAAAGCGAGAAACGTTTGTTGTTGAAGATCGTCTCGTTCCTCACCTTCCAAATACACCAAATCGCCGTGAAAATCATAGCTTGCGCTCTTTTCCTCATCCTCGATCCTTTCTTTTTTTTTTTTTTTTGAACTGCAAAGAAGATAAATAAAAACACGACTAGCTAGCAAGAAAAACCGAGCTAGACTAGTCAAACAACAAAGTTATACATAACGAAGAGGGTTATCTAACCAACTATGACTAGGCATATACAACTTTCTATCCCTAGATGACATAAATAAAAAAGAAAAATGTACAATGGAGTCAAATATGGGAATAGGAGTCAAGTCGTTCCTTTGGTGAATAATTTCGTTACGCGCCTTCCAAATGAGCCAATACATAATCCTGCATATGCCATTAATGAGAGTTTTTCGCCGTTTGTTGAAGCTAGAACCATCGATCCAATCAAAAATCACTTTCGGTGAACCAACCATTGGAGCGTCTAATCCCAGCCAATTTCTAACCCGGTGCCAAGTATTACAAAATTTCGAACACTCTCCAAAAAGGTGACCCGCAGTCTCGAGTCTTTCGTCACAAAAGACGCAACCGAAATCCGAAATATGTATCTCTTTTTCTATCAACTTAATCCGGACCGGAAGACGATCCAATAAAAGCCTCCAAGTGAAAATGTTTATCTTTTTAGGAACTGCTTTATTCCACGAAGTTATAGTGTTATTACCCGGTAACGACGCCCTTTCAATGGCACTACGAATCGGCCGAACTTCGAAGTCGTTGCTGTCCTCGAACCTCCAGCTCCACCAGTCGCTACCCGTCTCCCGTCCAAAACTATCGAGTCTCAACACCAACCTGTCCCATTGAGTTTGCTCAATCCCGCCTCTAATCTCTCGTCTCCAATTCCATATCCGAATGTTACCAACAAGCCTCTTCGAAACTTTACACTCCTTATTGTTTTCAAGAGCGTAAAGTCTAGGAAAACTAGTAGCCAAAGAAGAATTATCCAACCAAATATCCGACCAAAATAAAGTATCATCACCGTCCCCGACATGCCTTGTAAAGGCAGCCCTAGGAACAACGTCTCTAGCATGAAGGTCTTCAAAATTCCTGCAAATACGGTTCCAAACACCATTCCCACTCGAGGCATTGAGTGCCGACAAAGAACCCCTTTCCCCCCATGAATAGACTTGACGATTTTTACCCAAAAATGATTACTTTTAGATAAAAAACGCCATTTCCACTTAAGCAATAAGGCTCGATTAAGAGACTCAATGCTACCAATACCCAAACCGCCCTTGCCTTTTCCACGAAGATGTCATCCCACTTAACCCAATGAATTTTTCTAGACGAATCATTCCCACCCCAAAAAAAATTAGCCCGAATGCCCTCCAAAATATCTCGAACCCCTTTAGGCACCCTAAAAATAGAAATGAAATAGTTAGGAAGAGAGCTCAATACCGAGGAGACCAAAGTCAAGTGGCCGCCTACGGATAGGAGGTTAGCTTTCCATTTGGCTAAACGCGATCGGAATTTGGAGATAATAGGATCCCACGCCTTGATAGTCTTCATGTTGTCACCAATAGGGATACCCAAATATGTGAAGGGAAACGACCCGACTTTGAAACCATAGGTATGAGCTAAAGACCCAACAACCGAATTCTCAACACCAAACCCAAACAAATTAGACTTCGAGTTATTTAATTTCAGCCCCGAGACATCAAAAAAATCTTCCAAAATGCGCTTTATAACATCAATATTATTTCCCGACCATTCTTCAACGAAGATCACATCGTCCGCATAAAACAAATGAGAGATAGGAGCCTTATCCTTACCAACCAAAAAAGGTTTATAGTTCCCATCCGACACTTCACGTCTTATAATAGCATTAAGACCTTCCATAGCAAGAATGAAAAGAAAAGGGGACATGGGGTCACCTTGTCGTAGTCCTCTCTCAATCACAAACTCCTTAGTTGGACTTCCGTTAACTAATACCGAGGCCGTAGCTGAAGAGAGACACGCACGAATCAAATCACACCAACTAGCGCCAAAACCCATTCTTTCCATCACCGCAATTAAAAAATTCCAATTCAACGAGTCATATGCCTTGGCGAAGTCCACTTTAAACAGTAGCATTTTCTTTTTCTTCTTCTTCGTCCATCTCACAACCTCATTAAGAACTAACGGACCATTCAAGATCTGTCTCCCCCCAATGAAAGCCGACTGAACCGGATCCACAAGACTATCAATGCTCACCGCTAACCTCTTGGCCAATATCTTAGAAATAATTTTGTATTGACCATTTATCAAACTGATTGGACGGAAATCAAAAATCACAATAGGAGACTCAGTCTTCGGGATCAAAGTAATGAACGAGGGATTACAGCCACGGGGGAATCTTTTTCTTTCAAATAAATATGAAACGAATTCCATAATCTCATTAGCTAAATACCCCCAATGATGTTTCAGAAACGCAAAAGAAAACCCATTCGGTCCCGGTGCTTTACTGCTACCACAATTCCATAATCTCATCCTCGATCCTTTCTCCAAGTCTTTGAAAGCCCCCAACAAATGCTGATCCGAGAAGACCCAAAAGTTAGCCAACCCGCACCAACTCGCAACCCCTTGCCACACAATCGTAGCCACCCAACACCCCGTGAACAAGTGCTCAACAGTCTCCTCACCCTCCCCACAAAGGACGCAACATTTAGAGGGAGTACCAATATTCCTTTTCTCCAAAGCATCCTTAGTAGCCACCCTACCAAGAAACACTTTCCAAACCATCACATTCACCTTGATAGGGACGTACCTGCACCACTCCAGCACATTACCCGCCTGGCCCCCCTCCTCCCATCCACTAACCGCCTCAAAGACTTCACCGAAAAAGTCCCAGACGCATCCCTTTTCCAGACCAGCCCCCTCCCCTCCTCGAACTCAATCAAATTCCCCCAAGAAATCCCAAAATTCTCCAACTTGCTAGCATTCTTCACAATGTTACACCACACCCCAGTAATACCATTCTTAAACGGAAGAAAATCACCCTCATGCCGCTGCCCATGAATACTCGTCACCACCTTACACCATAATTTACCCGAATCAACCCTATACTTCCATCCCCATTTCGCTAGCAAGCATTCATTGATAATTTTTAACGGGACAAGACGCAACCCACCCTCCTCCTTAGCCTTGCACACCGCCTCCCGATTCACCCAATGAATCTTCTTTCCATCCCCTACACTACCCCATAAAAAATTCATCCTAATCTTCTCCAATTTCTTCACAACGGCCATCGGAGCCAAGTAAATGGAAAACATATAAGATAGAAGCGCTTCAAGCACCGATTTAACTAAAGTCAATCCCCCACCCATCGATAGGGTCCTAGCCTTCCACGTCCCCAACCTCTTTGAATAATCTCCACCACCGGGTCCCAACTCTTAATACGGTTCATGCTAACCCCCATCCGTATACCCAAATAACTAAATGGGAAAACAACCTCCTTACATCCCAATTTATTAACCCAATATTCCACCTCAGAAGAATTCACATTCATCCCATATAAACCACACTTTTCCAGATTAACCTTAAGCCCGGAGGATAGATAGAAAGCTCTCAGAAGCCGATTAAGGTTCAATATATTCCTACTTGACCATTTTCCCATTATCATTGCGTCGTCCGCAAAAAATAAATGAGACAAAGTAGGGCCCCCATTCGGCAAACAGAGACCTTCATAAAGCCCACAAGCTACAGCTTTAGAAAGGATACAATGTAAAGCCTCCATGACAAGAACAAAAATAAAAGAGGATAACGGGTCCCCTTTCCGGATACCCCTAAAGCATTGAATCCGGTATGGCAAATTCTGGTTGGCTAATAAAAGCACAGTAAATGTGTGTGTTTGTATGACTTTGATTTGCATTATAATATATATAATATATAACGAAAATAATGAATATAACGTAATCATTAGGACTAGCATTAATCACGAATTGTCTTGGTTTGATACCCTACTTGTCCTAGCTATGAGTTAATTAGGTATTTGAGCGGATCACAACAGTCCATTATCACAACCTTTCACCTTTCTTACAGTTATGTAGATTGGTTGTATATAAACAATCACTCTTTTCTTGTAAATCATCAAAATACAATACATACAAGTTTCCTTTACCAACTTTTGTAGAATGACCTGGAATTCCAACGGTTGTCACACCATCAGCTTCTTATATTAACTATTTAGGAAAGTCGTTCGTAATTTTAAAATAAAATATATACGATTACAACAAAAGGAAATGAACCTATTCTATTACAATACACTTGAAATGAAATCTACTCATATTTGACAATTACAAGGAATGTGGAAATTTACAATACAAGGAAATGAATGAAATGGAAAATTACAATACAAGTACAGGAAAATAAAATATAAAATGCAATAGAAATGAAAACAACACGCAATTAATTGAGAAAAGAAAAGGAAAGAACATGACTGAAAGCTTTATGAAAATATGTAATATTTTGGAAAAAGAGATTTAGAAATAGTTATGAAGTTTTAGAAAATGTTTTTAGTAAAACGAATAAGAAACAGAAAAACCTTGGCGAAGGATTCAGGTCAAAACCCGGGTCTCTTAAAATAATTTCCGGGTCTACCAAAGATCTCGTTTTGTTTCCCAGTACACAATCGCCTAAACCGTATTGTACGACCGGGATAACACTAAGCTTGAAATTAACTTCGAAGCTTGAAGAAACCAAGAACGAGGAAGAAGATGAGAGAAAGAGAGAGGAGAGGCAAAAAGAATTCTTTGTGTGAATTCGGTGTATTTTGCCTCAACTAATGAGACTGTATATATAGTGGTGAGGAGCCTTGGAGAGCAATCAAAATAATTCGTAGTCAAATTTTGCATTAAATGTCTTTTATGCAAATTGATTTCTAATTAACGCGGAATTACCTTAATTAGCTCAAAGACGCGTGAACAGTTGTCATTCCGGAAGAACCCCGCGTAACAACTGTAACTCCGGAATAACACTTGTTTCCGGTTCAACCTTCCGGCTGAACACAGGTCCTCTTGAACCTTCCGGTTCAACTATTCCGCTTGAACCTATCCGCCAGGGCTTCAACCGGAATAACTTAAAAACAATAAGGCGGCTCTCAAGCGGCACGAAGTGCAAAGTGCGCCATCAAAGCGCCACATTGTGACCATACACCCACGCCACTCGCGTGTGCGAGTTAGGGGTGCTTCGCACCCCTCAGGGTCCAAGGGATGTGTCCTACTAAAGGAAACAATAGATGGTAAGGTTTTCACCTTATAAGCCACTTTTGGTTTCATTCCCCAACCAAAGTTGGATGAATCCACATGCTATACTTAGCATTTTCTCTTTTATTTTCGCAGCTTTCACTGTTGCGAGACCTCAACTTTGAGCTTCGATATCTCATTCATACGAGCTCCGTTTTGGACGTGGTTTGGTGCGTTGGAAAGCCCTCAAAACGTACTACACATACACATAAAATACTGAGGCAACAACCCATGTTATCTGTATTTTATTTTAGTCCAAAGTTGGTGAAAAATTCATTTTCACACTTATTAAAAAAAACCTATTTTCCACTAGTTTTTCTCCCAAAATTCCAAAAAACTCAAATAGAAAAAGTTTTTCAAAGAAAGATTATAAAATCTCTACAATTGTTCCAAAAATGTGCGACGACTTCTCTGTTGTCACTTTTCTATGTGTGATGCAAGTTCAGGTAACTCGCATCGTCTTCCTCTGCCTTTACCAACATGGTGGTTGTTTGTTTCTTAGTACATTTGATTGTTTGATTGTGGATATTGGTTTATTTGATACGAAATTCGCCTGCAATACGTGTCTATGATTATATGTATATTAGTTGTTAAGGCTCGGTGATGTGTTGCAAAACACATTGGTTTTCATTTACGGTTTTGTGTCGTTTTTAGTATAATTTGAGTCATTACTAATTGATTTTTCTATGTTTTTGAGTATTTGTGTCTTAGTATGTATTTTGTATTGATTTTACAGATTATAGTTCAGTTCCCGAGGAAAACGAACATAGAGAAAGTTCAAGATTTAAAAGTGGAAAAAATGCTAAAAATGGGGATAGTAAGCATATCGCGTACGGAAGAAGAGCCCCCAAACGATACACTTGGGGAGGAGCAGTCAATAGAAGTCAAAGACAGCGAGCCCGACTAATTTGTCACGACATGTGCCTCCGCGCGTATCGCGCCCACTTGAAGGCCCTCCAAGCGATACGCTTGGAGGGTGATATTCCGGAAACCCGAAAATTTCACTTATAAATATAACTTAAGGGGTTTATTTCGAGATATCTTGCTTGTTGTCGTATCTCAGAGCTCTTGGAGACGAATTCGAAGCTGGTGATCAATAAAGAAGCATCTAGAGAGGCTGGATCGAAGCATTCGACATCAATTCGACATTTCGGGTTCTTGTCTACTTTGATTTTGTTCTTGTTTTTCTTAGACCAGATCGTGTTCATGACTAAAGTTACTGTTTTTATCTATATTCTGGACATGTTTATGCTTCTTTGCTAAGCCACTTGCATTACCTAGGCTAGCTTGATGAATGATTGATAAATTCGATTTGCTTGGTTTTTTGAATGCTTATGTACGGATTGATAATCTAGTAAAAGTTGCTATCTTCCTGATTTGATGTGTATGAGTACAGTTTTTAGTCTGTGAATTAACTGCATATTCCTCTTGTTATCCTTTGAATGTCTTTTAATTTAGGGGTACATGCTAGACTGTCTACCATGTGTTTGTGGTTAGTAGATGGTTTAGGAGACGTCCAACACCATAGGAATTGCTTTTGATTTATAGGTTGATTTCTGCGTTATGCTAGATTTCTGTGTTAGGGTTTTAGGTCAAATTGCCTCAGGAGAGGGATTCCCTAGTAACGTTAGCATTCCTGTTATTCCATGTTAATTTTGGTAGATAGCAACCACTCCTTTCATCTATTAGGTGTTTGGAATAGGAACAAGCCGGAAGGTGACTTATCCGATCGAGTACTAGAATATCTGTTAGGGACAAGCCGGGAGGTGACCTAACCCAATCAGTGTGCGTATTCAGTTCTTAGGATTGCCTATTGTGTCACACCTGGAGAGTGATCTGGGGTCCATTAGGGTTTTCTTAGAATTTTCATAAAGATCCTGATTCCGTCATAGTTTTCCTTAACCGAGTGAAGTCGTGAGCACCGCCCCGCCCCTACGCCATGTAGCGGTATACTAGCGCCATTCGGCGCCATTCTTCATTTTTTTAGTAAGTTTTAGTCTTTAGTAATTTTAATATAGTTAATTCCATTAGTCAATAAATTTTCAATAAAAAATCCAAATTTCACCAATTAATCAGTATTTTCATATTTCCTAGTTAGTTTTGTTTTTCAATTGTGTCTCTAGGGTTCGACCCCGATCTTCCATAGCTTATTCTATTTTCGATAGGTCCACTTGCCTGCTGAATCAATCTAGTTTAGGATAACTAGGTTTAATTTAGTTTGTCTAGGTTTATGATAATTTTATTTATTTTTATAGATCGATTTTTACACATCATTTGGGTTCTTCATTTATAGTCAAACAGTTCATATTGTTTTCCATTTGGTTATTTTTCTAATTTTAGTTAGGGCATACGGTATACTAGCGCCATTCGGCGCCATTCTTCACTTTTTGGACGTTAAGTGACGCCAACACCGCCCCGCCCCTGCGCCATGTAGCGGCGCTAACACCTTCCGCCATATCTTTGGCGCCAGTGAAATCAAGTGGAAGGGAATAACGGTCATTTTTTACCGTTTTATTCGAACGTTACCCATTAATAAATAATAAAAAAAATTATTTACCATTTTTACTACCTTTAACACTATAAATACCCCTTTTCATTCCAATTTTTAACACCTCCTTTCTACCCCATCTTTCATCTTTCTTTTAAAAAGTTATCATGAATCCCGACCAATTCAACCAAGATTCTTCTAGCAACAACCCCCCAAGCAACCCAAATGTTCAACCTTGGCATATGCCTATGTGGGGGGGGGGGGGGGGCAACCAAACCCGTTGTACATGAGTCAAATATGTACAACCCCAATCCCTCTTTCACAAATTTACGCTCAATGGGGGCAACTCCAACCCCAAACCGTTTTCTCACCGACACCTCCACCTACTCAATCAAAACCTCAAACACCTCATCTCGATCAAGAAGATGACGACGTGGAGGTTATCCTCGAGAACCAAGTGCCGGAGCGGGTTCGGAGAGGCCGAGGTAAAGGGAAAAAACCGGTCGAAAGATTCCAAGAAAAAGAAGGACGGTGCCATGGGATACCTAATAGGAGTTAACTCTTATTCGAGCTTATGTCAATACATCGGAGTACCCGAAATATGGTATTTTTTGACATCTTTTAAATTTAGACGTTTTTTTTATTTCGACATCATCTACTAACGTTTATATATCTATATTTTCTAATTAGGTAACTCGCAAACTAAAGATGTGTTTTGGAATCGAGTTAGCTCGAAATATCACGCTAGCTTGAAGACGGCTGCAAAACCCGATGAGCTCCCAATAGTCTGCAACAACGACAAACTAAGCGGCAAGTGGAGCACCATGAAGGCGAAGATTGTGAAATTTCATGGGATTTTTGTGGGTGTGGACCGAACCCATCCTAGCGGTGCAAGCGACGCCGATTTGATAAACATCGATGTTGTTCGATACAAAGACGACCACAACAAGCCGTCACCTCTTCATCACCATTATCAAATCTTGAAAGCGTCTCCAAAATGTAGTGAGATTATGGAAAGTTCCAACTTTAGCAAGAAGCGCTCCTCGACCGACCTCGATAGTCACATGGGATCAAACTCAATGGGACGTTGCAACATCAGCTTAAACGATGATATGTAGTTCAAGGACGAAGATGAAACGCAACCTCATCAACAAGAGGTTTTGAGAAGACCCGTGGGGAAGAAGAAGAAGGCGATTCGACAAGAAAAGGAGTTTAAAATGAACGAAGCTATTAACGCGCAAATGACGAGGTTTAACAAAGAACATGAAAAAAGAACTCAATTGCGAGAGAAAAAATATCGTCTTCAACAATTTCGTGTTCTCGGCATGGATACAACGAACTTGACTTCGGAGCAACGAGAAATGATTGAGAAAGAGAAGGAAAAAATCATGAGGAAACTACGTAATGATTGCTTTTTTTTTTAATTTATCAAGTATTTGTAGTTGTGTTTTTATCTAGTAATTGTAGGTTTTTTTAATTTTATCTAGTATTTGTAGTTTTTTTAAATCTACTATTTGTAGTTTTTTTATCTAGTACTTTGTAGTTTTGTTTTTTAATTTGTATTTTAAGATTAATATGTTATTTATTTAATTCAAAATTAAAAGAATAATAATAAAATAATGTTTAACACCACACCACATAATATGTAGTATACCCATGTGGTGTTATGTGGTGTTATGTGGTGTTATGTGGCGTTAAAATACACCTTAGCGCTGACATGACAGTGTTAAATTTAATATGAGATGAAGTATAGTAGATGCCCTTAACATGAATGATATTCATTTGGATAAAAATTTGCGGAATTGTAGCATTCAGAAAGATTTACTTTTACTATTGTCAAATAAATGTTGCCTTATATTTCATTCTTATCGTGTTAAATAGTCTATCATCTTTTAAGTTAAGTACAAATTTATTTTTTGTTATAGTAGATGACTAGATTCTTTCCTAAGGAAAAGATCTACAAAAAACCAACAATTATTCAGAAAATCAAAAAATCAACATTTTTTTCTCTATAACTTCTTCATATATTAAAATTTTTTAAAAAGAATTTCACCAAAAAGTCTATAATTTTATTAGCTTTATTTATGGAAAATAAATTTAAAATAAAATATTTAGTGATTTTTTATTAGTGAATCATGCAATAGTACTAAT
>JBCNJP010000012.1:4731979-4882961 GCA_039602395.1 Deinandra increscens subsp. villosa | reverse complement strand
TGCTACTGAGTGCGAGTCCGACAATGATGTAGATCGAATGATAATACGACAGTGCTATATCAAAGCAAGGGACGATCTGACGACTCTGTTGCGGTGGTCTACGGTTCTTCTGGTGGTGAACTCACGAGAGAGAGAAATAGATAGTTTGAAGGTGATGGAGACTGATCAAATGGGTGTTAAGGTATTTGTGTCGTAAATGATTGAATTGGAGAGACGGGAGTTGATTTCGATGGTTTAACTGAGGGAGGTGGGAGTTACCGGAACAGAAAGGTCGCCGACTTCGGTTTCAATTTAAGTCTTGAAATCGACTTTTAGTTATTTGCATACTCAGTCCCTCACATTATTTCATATTGAACATCAGGTTTTGGGGTAATTACATGGTGAGTCCCTGAACGTTTGGTTAGTTATAATATGTTTAGGAAGTGGCAAGGTTAGTCCCTCCATATTTAGAAGTGGTTAGTCAAAGCTGACGAGGCTAACGGAGATAACTTGGATGACGACTTAACGTGCTGTCAAAATATATTTAACTTAAAATGCTTATAAAATATATTACCCTTGATTCGTCACATAAAATCATGAATAATAATCCATAAATATATACTTTGAGTTTATATAAAATAGTGAACATAAAATCATAGCGATACGTGTGTAACTCACATAAAATAATAGAAATGTTACGTATAATCACGTGACGTGTTATCACATAAAATCATAGATTAACATGTGAATATATGTATAAATATATCACATAAAATCATAATTTCAATTGTCACTAGAAATGACAAAACGTTCACATAAAAACATAACGTATGATTTACATTAAATCATAGAATATCAAACGTCTAAACTCAAGTGCGTGCTCGTATAGTGATGGTCACACAAACCCTAGTTACTATGGTCAACGTAAGTCAATCACATAATTGTTCATCCAGCATTTATTACAATTTAGGTTTAGGTTAAATCTGGAAAGGACGGAGAAAGGACCTGAAAAGACGGATTGTCACAGTATCCCCTTGTTGAAGAATTTTCGTCCCGAAAATTGAATAACATGGTTAACAAGTTGGTCACAAGAGAAAGAGAAAAAAAAAATTCTCAGTCGTCACATCATCCCCTTGTTTAAGAAATTTCGTCCCGAAATCTAAATCAGTTACAATTGTTTGAAGAGTCGAATTAACTGCAACATATCGAAAGAATTCTGGTTTCCTACTCCAAAAGGAGTGATTGATGTCATGATCAAGAATGTGTACCCACTGTTAGGAACATGTCAAATGTTTAGAGAATTTTAAAAGAATTTCAAATCGAAAGTATAGAATGTGATTATCCTATCAAACGTTCTCCTATGAAAAAAAAACAACCGCATTACGGAAATCGTGTTAAGTGAAAAGGCCGAACAGAGTAACATGATAAATTTCAATGCAAAGAAGGACCATAATATGTCCGCGTAGCCTCCAGCTATTGTGCTCAATGCTAGGAGTGTGATTCCCATCTCGTGTGTTGTTTTTAGTTAAGGCATTCGCATTCACCAATAACCCAGGTGAATCGAATAGAAAGAAATTTGAGTATGAGAAGATTGTGTGTGCATCAGGTCAATCGGTTTTTTTTTTAAAGACCCATCGTGTAACGAAAATGTAAACACCTGGATTTTGCCTACCAACTAGCAAATATCATAGAATTACACATGAATGATCAAGTTAACATTAGGAACCATTGGTTGATGTAGTACTTTATGGAGTTATGACCAATTAAGTTCACATGATTTATAAAAACATTGAAATTCACATTTTATGCAATAACAGTTCAGATAACATTTGAGTCTCTATGAAGGCTTTTATTACTGGTTGATGTATTCAACTCTTACTAGCATGCAATTCATGAAGGTCTTACCATACAACGCATACAATTGTCCCAACACCTTATACACTAGCATACGACCCTAACATGGCATGTTTGTAGCATATAAGTTCATAAACTAACCAACACAACCCATACGGTGCAAAGTTGACGGGGCAACTTCACACAGTCTTGTCATTCCCACCGAGGTAAGAGACTTTGGACCTTGTATGGTGTATGGTTTTCATACCCAAATCAAGTTAATACATTCACAACATGTTATTTTCTGGTTCCTAAGACGTTTCATACACATAACTAATCATGCAATTCTATGCAACTTATGTTTAAACCAACACTTCAGTTTCTATACCCTAAATATAGGATTAGATTCTCAAATTTAGCATGCATAAACACATTTGTTTTGTAAACATTTCTCATGGTCAGAAGCAAACAAACTATTTATCATGGTTAAAATGGTTCAACAGTTGCTCACAAACTAAATTCTGTTAAGAGCTATTCAAGAAATAACATAGACAATTAGGTTCAAATTAAAGTTGAAGTCAAATACGACATATCATCATGCATATTATCTTGCTAAAGAAAAAAAAATTAGAGTAAAGACCCAATAAAATAAAAGTGTAAACTACGAGGTGCTGAATACCGAAAAGTGCTCTGCAAGAATACACATGAAATCAAGCATAAGAATAACAAATAGAGGAAAAGCGCCAACGGCTTAGTTCGTGAATTCGAGTAAGCGATGAGATAGCAAGCTTATGATAATCGCAACTACACATTCCAAGGATGACATGTGAGTTTAAACTGGCACCGGTGAAAATACCAGCAGGGAGGATGCAAATAACGTAATGGATAGATAATATAAAATTCAGAGCGAAACATATAATGTGCTTGACATGATTTGGCAAGGAATTCACATAAATAAATATTGAAATGAGCGTGTCAACAGTTATGCAATTCAATAGAGTAATAGCTCGTTAGGAAATCTTCATTGTTTAAGCTCGACAGTGTGCCTAATTTCCTTGGTGTTCTTGCGCTTAATGCGTCATGCTTCCTTTCTTGTCAAAGCATCGGTTCAAATGGTCTTCAAAAGTAAAATAAAGCACGAAAGTGTTATAAAAAGGGTGTCTGCGAAGCACAAAGCATCAGGATGTTCAAAAGTGGTCTTGGATTTTAATGGCTGCCTTTACATATGCGTTTTGCTAGGGTTCGGTGCAGGCTTTCGCGGGTCAAAAGATCTAATCGAGTGTTCCACAGAAAACGATCAGGGATATCACCTCAGTGAATGCCAAAGGGTTTATAAAGACAAAGCAGTCGACCGAAAAGTAGTGTCCCTTAAACGAAAGTCGATCTACTTCTTAACACATGCTTCTAAAGGTTGGAGTTGTTAATTCTATCATGTGGTTTGTCATTCATAAGGGAAAATCTCCAGTTTTCAAAACGTTGATGTACATCCGAGTAAGAAATCGTGTCTAAATCATGGCGGGAAATTTGCTTTAGAAAAGTTTTCTTCTAGGCTCGAACAATTGAAAGCAAGAAGTTTGATTATTTCGGGTATGTCTCTTTTAGTAGAAATGCATAAAGGATACCTGTAATCCCGGAGAAAGTAGAATTAAACAGTTTTGTCAAGGACCTGGTCCCGTTAAATGGAGTTTCACAAGACGAGGCTCTTGTGTATGACTCTAAAGTCAATCCTTGGTCCGGTACTGGTCCCACATTCAACGTGCTACCAATGTTTATATATAGGGTGTACCGCAGCTAACCCCCCACACTACCGACACCTTGAAAGCGTACCAGCAACTTACCATTACTAGATATTAGTCAAACCACACTAGATATTTTTATCGGAAATAAATGACTTCAAGTTTCTCCCACACGCTTGCATGTAAAAGGGAAAGAGATTAAAACTTCAATACGTTGTACAAACAAAAGGTGTAGGTATTTCCATTCACAATATCAGTAAGATGCGTACGATTTTCCATTCTAGCGAAAATCATCGAGAGTTTGACACGCGCAGTAAGAATATCATAAAGCTTCAGATTTTCAAGACGGTCAAAATTTAAACAGGCCACAAGGTTTAAGTTCAAGCTGGAGGTTCATCAATGAAAGTTTTCTGAAAATGACGATGAGGATTCGCGTACCAGAAACTTATCGATAGTTGCTATGATAGGAACGTAAATAAATATACAAAATGTATGGATAACTTGGTGTACTCAATGTGTAAGAAGGATAAATATAGTTTGATCGCACAGTTAGCTATCGATAACAAGAAGTTCACGCTCGATGGGTGCAAATAGAGTTTCCATATAAAGCTTGGTATTGTTACTACAATTGAAGCACAAGGTCGTCTTATCATCAATAGCGTGAACTAGTAGAAAAACTAACCAAAAGTGTAACACCTTCCGGTTCAAAGCTTAGGAGCTTATCCAGGGCATAAAGAATTACAAAGCACGAGAATCAGAAATTGCCGGTTGCTAAATCATGAAAGGTTGAATTATGCAAACAAAAAAAAAAAATTGATACTTCAGGCTCAGGAGATCAATCGAAATAGTCCTTACGTTTAAACTGGGAGTCATTAGTTTGAAATTCAGGAAGGATTATCACTAACATTAGCCCCATTAGAGATAAATATACTTGCGGTGTTGTAGGCAGTTTATACAACCGTGATGATGTTGCTGGCAACAAGTATTGGTTCACACAAGAAAATCAGGGAGTATGAATCTTCAGAGGGTAACTTTACAAGAGCTTTTAGCCAAAAAAATACGTCCCGGTGCTCACGGTATATGATTTATCCAATTCGTTCATATAACGTTGTCTAGGTATCCGTCCGGTGAATGTATGTCCAAGTTATCTCACGATCGTAAAGTTCCAGGGATTGATATGGTCGGTAAGATCGTAAAAATAGAATTATGATTCAGATGAGTTCAAACCAGTCAGGGGTTTCGTCGAGAGTGTTCGTAGTTAAGGAAGACTGGTCATTGAAATACACGAGTGTGACGGTGTCCTACCAGGACCAACTTTTCATAATATGCTTCAAAAGGGTTCACGTATGGATTAGAATCCAATAGTAAAGGGGCAAAGTCAGGTACGATAGCGTTTTCAAAGATAGATGACTTCGGTCATTCGGTTGAGCTCAACATGTTTAACATTCAATACCACGAGGAGAAAAAAAAAAAAAAAAATTTACAGGAATTTGGCCCCAATACGACCATTGGCTTGCCTAGTAAGATTCTCCAGGATTTCCATATACTGCAAATTACATTTACGTGTGCACCCGTAACTGTGATTTACTTTATATGATCACCCTAGTTCCTCTTACTTCAGCTACCAGGTTTGGTGTGGTCATTAACCCAAGGTTATCTTGACCAGAATTTGTTAAAGAGACAAGTTTTGAGACAAAAATGTTCGCTTAATTGGAATGACCCACCCGAAGCGAATCAGCCCGAAATTTAGCTCAATAGGATTTGAATAGGATTTATCACAATGTCCTAAGCTTAACTCGAAGATATAGAATGATTACAACCCAACTTGATCACCAATCTGATATATGTGAGAGAAAAAAAAATCAAGCAGTCTGTCAGTCTCATTCAAGTTGCTTCATTCCAACGCAACCATGCAATAGAAACGAGAAGGGAAAGATCTTAGAAGATCAAAACAATTGTGAAAGGTCAAGATAACTAAGGTAAACAAAAGTGTTCCCATAAGAAACCACATGAATCCACACAATGCTTCTACTACTGAAGTTGAATAATCGTGCTATAAGCACGTTGTGATAATGTTGACTGAACATTAGAGTTCAGTGGTACAAGTAGGTCAGGTACAACAAGAATTTCACCTACTAGGAGGAAGGGTTTGAGAACAGGTAGAGGTGTTACACCACCTTCCCTACGCTCTAGGATAATCCCGAGCGGCAACCCGCTCGTCAAGATTGAAGACGTGATCCTTCGATCTGATTCGACGTCTCGTCGTCCATGAATGCTAAATAAGAGGTAGAGGACTCAGGGATGTTGGAGGACGACTCAAGAATAACCAGCTCCTCGCCGTGAATATAAGGGGAGTGGATTATCTAAACAACATATCGTAAACCAGGTGCATGTAGGAGTGAGTATCACGATGCATGAGAAAAATGTTTAGGTGTGCAACTAATGCAAAACAGTTACAGTCTAAGACGAAAATCTTAGTTCACTGTAACCAATGGCTCTGATACCAATCTGTCACACCCCCAAAAATCCCACGCGCGCTATCGCGCCGCAGGGAGCGTGACAAACCAGGATCGCAGTCCATTAGTTACACCAAACAACTAACAATTAATAAAAAGGTTTTATATTTCATTAAAATATAAATGCAGGGTTTTACAAATGCGGAAGCGTAAATACAATAAAAGTACTTATGTAAAATCTTTGTCACCCAAGGTGACGTGGCTTGTTCAAAGACATTAAAAGTGTTTCAAGACTCATGCATGCGTACTTGTGATACTCGAACATCCGCAACCTGAGAAATAACATGCTAAAAAGTGTCAACACAAAGGTTGGTGAGTTCACAGGTTTATCATTTCAAAATCAGTTCCAGTTTAATGTAAATCAACTGTTAAACAACAGTCCTGGTTCAGTATAAAACAACGGTCCATCGACAGTTCAAGTTTAAGTTCCAGGGTGATTGTTCAACAACAGTTCAAGTTCAGTTTAAGATTGATTGTTCAACAACAATCAAGTTGAGTTTAAGATTGACTATTCAACAATAGTCAGGTTGTAAGAGCATAATCACTAATATATATCAGATAGCTAGCTAGGCTATGTACATGAAACTTTGCACGTGATGGTCACCGAAGCTGACAGTTGTTTATAGTTTGCCTTGTTACGTTGAGGACGAATATAACACCCGTTCGATATCCAATCGTGCCAGAGCGACTGGCCCGGGTGGGGTTTGTCAAACCCAGTAGTACTACAATATATTTCCCGCTATCATCACCAAATACTAACGGTACCATGAGAAGGACTTTGTTGTCTAGTGTGCCTCAGTAATCAGTAATCGTGTGACATATAAAAGTCTAATTATCTCAGTTGTGTAAATCATGCATGTTAATCTCCCCCAACAGGATTTAAAACAGTAAAATGGGGCCGTGAAACTCACCTTCGGGTGCACAGCAAATTCCAGATAAATAATAACAGCAAGTAGCAACAAGCAGGTCTTGTGTACTCTACCAAACACCTAACGAGCATGATAATATAAGTGTGTGTCCAGCATGAGTGACATAGCCTAGACGACCGTTAAATGACGAATAAATCACAATGTTACGTGTGTGAGAATTTCCAACTCGATACGTGACAAAATCGTTTAACCAAATCAAGTTGACAAGGACATTTTAGCCAAAAATCATAATGCTCATCAAAATGTGAATCAAAAGATATTTATTATACATCTATAAAACCGAGTAGTTAAAATATGTTTATATATATATATATATGTATATATATCCGAACGTATAAAATGTTTATATTGCGAAGTACGACCAAAATGTATTATTCGTATACGTATTTTTCTACATAAATATAAGGGTTACCAAAATGTTCATTTTATATTTCCCAAATACGTATCTTTTTATATTTTTCCAAATATACATCCTTTATAATTCTTGTCGAAAGCCAATGTTTCATATAATCATATTATATGAACCAATGAGATAAATACGAATGTAACGATGTCCATGAGGGTTTCTACGGGTCCAAAATGACATGGGAGAACAATCTGTGACAAGTTTTGGGTTAAGAAAAGGTCAACAAAACAAGAAATAAAATAAAACAACCAAACTGGAGGTCACCGGGTTTGAACCCGTGACCTCTGGTTCCATTTGCAGCGCCCAAACCACTGGGCTAGAGGCTCAATTGTTTAACAATCCAACATAATTGATTATGTACGCTGCAGGGACTGAAACCCGGTTTTAGAAAAACAACACAGAAAAAGAAAGAGGAGTTCGGGACTCGAACACAAGACCCTCAATTACCCAACCTTAGTCCCAACCATCCGGACAACCCACCTGTTTGGTGTTTAGCTAGATAATGAAATACATAACAATACGGGAGCGCGAGTCTTCTTCCCCACCATAAACCCTACGTACCCCCAACCTCCATTAACAACCGGAAAAAAAAAATACAGAACTTTAACATGGAAGAACGGACGCCTACGAATAATACAAACAGAATACTAAGGGTGCTGATAGGATTACCTTAGATGTGAACGAACACCAAAACACGAAGACGATGATGAACGATTTGAACCGAAACCCGATCCGACACCGGCACCTTCCGTGATGATTTAAATCGTTGCTGTTGCACTCGTTGCTACTGAGTGCGAGTCCGACAATGATGTAGATCGAATGATAATACGACAGTGCTATATCAAAGCAAGGGACGATCTGACGACTCTGTTGCGGTGGTCTACGGTTCTTCTGGTGGTGAACTCACGAGAGAGAGAAATAGATAGTTTGAAGGTGATGGAGACTGATCAAATGGGTGTTAAGGTATTTGTGTCGTAAATGATTGAATTGGAGAGACGGGAGTTGATTTCGATGGTTTAACTGAGGGAGGTGGGAGTTACCGGAACAGAAAGGTCGCCGACTTCGGTTTCAATTTAAGTCTTGAAATCGACTTTTAGTTATTTGCATACTCAGTCCCTCACATTATTTCATATTGAACATCAGGTTTTGGGGTAATTACATGGTGAGTCCCTGAACGTTTGGTTAGTTATAATATGTTTAGGAAGTGGCAAGGTTAGTCCCTCCATATTTAGAAGTGGTTAGTCAAAGCTGACGAGGCTAACGGAGATAACTTGGATGACGACTTAACGTGCTGTCAAAATATATTTAACTTAAAATGCTTATAAAATATATTACCCTTGATTCGTCACATAAAATCATGAATAATAATCCATAAATATATACTTTGAGTTTATATAAAATAGTGAACATAAAATCATAGCGATACGTGTGTAACTCACATAAAATAATAGAAATGTTACGTATAATCACGTGACGTGTTATCACATAAAATCATAGATTAACATGTGAATATATGTATAAATATATCACATAAAATCATAATTTCAATTGTCACTAGAAATGACAAAACGTTCACATAAAAACATAACGTATGATTTACATTAAATCATAGAATATCAAACGTCTAAACTCAAGTGCGTGCTCGTATAGTGATGGTCACACAAACCCTAGTTACTATGGTCAACGTAAGTCAATCACATAATTGTTCATCCAGCATTTATTACAATTTAGGTTTAGGTTAAATCTGGAAAGGACGGAGAAAGGACCTGAAAAGACGGATTGTCACAGCAAGACCCTCGCCAGGAGCGCACGGCGGTGGCCTATGGTTCAAGGTGGTGCGACCAGTCCATCTGAGGGTGGCTGATAATTTCATCACTGTTGGCCATAGAGTGCACTTCAAAATGGGTGGCAGACGTGTCATCTCGAAAAGATTCTAAGGTTTTTGGCATTTTCATGTCAACTAAGGTTTAGGCACATTCGTGTCTCTCAAGTTTTGGGCTTGACCCCAGATGGCTTGGTCCCAAGTATTTTTGAGCTTGTCCTCAGAATAACAAAGGTTTTTAATGTTCTCACATTAACTAAGGTCTAGGCACTTTCGTGTCTCTCAAGTTTTTGGGCTTGACCCCAGTTGGCTTAGTCCCAAGTATCTATGAGCTTGTCCTCAGGTTAGCAAAGGTTGTTGATGCTCTCGCATTAGTTAAGGCTTAGACACACTTGTGTCTCTCAAGATTGGGCTTGACCCCAGTTTAACTTATTCAAAAGTGCTCAAGGTTTTTGAGGCATTTCGTGCCTTAAAAGAATATTCTCAGTTCTATCGGAGTTTCATCAAGTCTATCTTAAGGATTCCTAAGGATCCCTGGCGATCCTGACTACTTCTACGGTTGGAGTATTCTTGAACAGGTTATATTGGTACTGTGTTTGGTACATGTTTTTATTACTAAGTGTTAGATGGCATCATGGTTTGTTAACATTGGCAAAATTTTAATAAACTTTTGAGTTTTTAAACTAAACTATGCTGAGCATCCTGAAGGATCCTCATTCTAACATTTTTCAAAATAATTAAAAGCATACACGACACACCATGATGATCAAAATGCTACTAAGTCATATATATACAGGAAATACAAAAAGAGCAATCGACAGGGTTCCGACTGATGTATGGGGAAGACAGAAACTTGGAGTTATTTATGGGGAAATCACATGAGAAGTTGTGTTGCTATCAAATCAGGAGCTAACGAGTCACCTTCGTAATCATTTCAAGAGATGACGTTGAGTTTGAATTTTTACAGCCGTCTTCTTGGTCGACAACTGTTAAAATTCAGGGGCAATTGTTAGGGCTGATAATCCGGGATCCTGGCGGCAGCTCAAATGGTTTGGTATCCTTACGCAAGTTCAGGATCCTGGCAGGTTCGAGCATCTCGGAATTACAGTTATCAACTAACCCGTTTGTTTTTCCCATGTGTCTTATTAATTGCAGGGTCAAAGAAACGTGTAGACAAGCCTAAAGACTCGGACAAATGATAGAGAACGTGGACTAAGTGGTCCACAACGTTCATATTGGCTTAGTTGGGAGAATACCTAAAATATAGGACAGTTGGTTATATTATTTCAGGATGCTCGCCAGAAGCTCAAAGGATCCTGAACTACAGTTATCGATTTAACCGTTACAATTGTCCACGTGTCTTAATTGATTGCAGGTATTAAGGGACGTGTAAATGATGGCTAAAGACTCGGTCAAGGCTTTATGGGACGTGTTGTAACTGACTCCAACGTTCACAAAGACTTGAAGACTCGATCCCTAGTTTTTAGCCTAGTTAGTTAATGTATTTTTGACTATTTAAACTGAGCTCTAGGACACAGACAAGGGACACCTTTTTCTTTACACACACAATCTTTTCGATTACAATTCTCTGCAACACTTAGAATTCGAGCTCATTTACTTTGTAATCAGAACTTTCATTATATAAAAGTTTTAGGCGGCAGGTACTTTGAACCGGCCCCCGAGGTTTTTTGCCAGGCTCCTTGAGGATACTCAAGGATACTTGGATTTTCCCTCGTTATATCCTCGTGTCAACCTTTACACTTACATTTTCATCTTTATTTACATCAAACACGCTACCTCACATACAAAGTTTGATCAACTAATTGCTTAGGCAGTTTTTGACCAAAACAATCACCTCTCCTCCGTTTAAGGTATCCTGCATACCTTCTAAGGTTTAAGAGGATTTCACCTCTTCTACGTTTGGGTAATCGCCAGTAGCGCACGACCCTCGCCAGGAGCGCACGTTGTCCACCAGTATGCTCAAGGTGGCCGGACCAGTCCACTCCAGGGGTGGCTGACAATCTTGTCACTGGAGGCTGCTGGGAGGATTCTCAAGGTTTTTAACACTCACGTGTTAACTAAGGCTTAAAAGGTCTTCACCTTTTCTAAGAATCGCCAGGAGCGCTCGTTATTCGTCATTAGGCGGATCCTCAAGTAATAGCAGACGTGCTATCCTCACGAATTATCTAAGGTTTTGGCATTTTCATGTCACTTACGTACGGGCTTGTCCCCAGAAATGCACGGGCTTGTCCCCAGAAATGCACGGGCTTGTCCCCAGAATTGCACGGGCTTGTCCCCAGAAATGCACGGGCTTGTCCCCAGAAATGCACGGGCTTGTCCCCAGAAATGCACGGGCTTATCCCCAGTTTAACTCAATTTCGAAACTACTATGCTTTTACCACATGTATCCTCAAGGATGCTGAAAGAGGATTCCAGAATCTATCTAAATGCACCCAAGGTAAAACCTACTTAAGGGACTATTCAGGTAATGTACTTTCAAATTATTACATTTTATCATGCTGACTTGTGTCATGGTTTGTCGACTTACATACTTAACTTAAAGCTTTTTTACTACCTTAATATTCCTGAAGAATCCGATGGGATTCTCACTTAAATATTTTAAAATTTTTCATGAACAAAATAAAAAACAAGGGGCAAACACACCATGATAAAGAAAGTCGGATACTAGTATTAACCATGCAGGAAATTCAAAAGGGGTAACTCCAGTTTCTCAGCACCCCCAAGCTCCTCCAGAGTTCCTTTCTAGGTAGCTGCATTCAAGCCGTAGCAGTGAAGCCTTTAGCATCTGCTTCATTGGCCTTGATCGCGGAAGAAAATCGAAAAGAAAAGGGAGGGAGCTGACCTGGAGAAAAAGAGAAATCGAGAAGGTTCCGACGGTAATCCAGGGTTATTTATGGAGAAGTCTCATGAGAAGTTGCGTCACTATCAAATCACGAGCTAACGAGTCACCTCCGTAATTATTTCAAGAGTTTGAATTTTCACAGTCGTCTTCATGGTCGACAACTGTCAAAATTCAGGGGCAATTGTTTGGGCTGATATTTCGGGATCCTCGGCGGAAGCTCAAGTGGTCCAGTATCCTCAGACGGGTTGAGAATCCTGATAGGTTCGGGCATCCTGAATTACAGTTATCGACTAACCGCTATGTTGTTCCTCGTATTTATTTGCTTGCAGGTAAAGAAAACGTGTAAAACAAGCCTAAAGACTCGGACAAAGACTAAAGAACGTGGACTAAGTGGTCCACAACGTTCATATTGACTTAATGGAGAGAATCCCTAAAATATAGGACAGTTTGTTGTTTTATTTCAGGATCCTTGCCGGAAGCTCAAGTGGTTCAGTATCCTGACAGGTTCGGTATCCTGAAATGCAGTTATCGACTAACCGTTTCAATTCTCCATGTGTCCTAATTAATTGCAGGCTTAAAGGGACGTGTAAATGAAGGCTAAAGACCAGGTCAAGCATTAAAGAACGTGCCATAACTGATTCCTAACGTTCACAAAGACTTAGGAATGGAATCCCTTATTTTTAGCACTTTCGGTTATTACCTTGTAACTATATAAATAGAGGTTTTGATCGACTTAGGGACACAACTCACTCTCACATTAGCTCTGATAGCATACGATCTCTGTAACACTTAGCCTGATCGATCAAACCTCCAAAACACTTGTAATTTTCAGTTTCCTATTAATAAAATTGTGTGGTAGCGGGCTCTTCAGGCCGGCTCCCGAGGTTTTTTTGCTAGGATTCCTAGAGGCAACTCGAAGAATCCTGGATTTTTCCCTCGTTACATCCTTGTGTTCAGTTTTACATTTCGAACATATTAGCAAGCACACTACCTCACATTCTAAGTTTGGAATACGAAATTCCTTTGTGAATTTTTGACCAAAACAATAACCCAACTTTTTATAGTACCCAACTCTTCTTTCCTATTGTCTAAAGTTTGTTATAACTCTTTTCTATTGTCTAAAGTTTGTTATAACTTAGAAGTTATTATTTACTTCTTCTAAGATATTTATTTTCCAATCCCCTCTCCGATTGCTCCATTTATCCAAAATAAACATTATTTAATTAAGTTTGTTGCATTCGGCTCCCTTTTTCGTAACATTTAATTTGGTAGGTTTTGCGAAGTTTTTATCAAATTAATTAAGGTTTCTTTTGTTTTTTTTGGTTTTACTTCATAATAAATTCATCATATTTGGTTAGGGCATGTGGTATACTTATGTGGTATGTTCGCGACATAAACATGGTAGTGTACCCATATGGTGTGGTACCGTTATTTTATTATTTTTTTCTCTTTCTTTTTGATTTTTTTAAAGATTGAAATAGAAATATATTTAGTTTTTTTTAATAATAATTAAAACAAGACTTTCGACCTGCGCTTTGCGGCGGGTCGAGACAGTAACAAATATAGAGAAAGTTTGAAGAGTGTGATTGAAGAGAGATAATGAAACTTTCTTTGATTATAGTTTATGTAAATTTCTCTAATTTTTATTTAAAGTTTATCATTTTGGTTCATTACCATCATACTAAATTAAAATCGTATGGACCTTTGCTTACAAAAAGAAAGGCTTTAGACGAAATTTTAAAAGACAGATTTAATAGAAACATGGGCTCAGAAACAACTCATCACAGCTCCATGTAAACTATCAACAACAATAAACCACCGTCAAGTAAAAGAGCAACCAAAACCAAATTTAAGCAACAAAATCTTTTGTTAGTAGCAAGATAGGCTCAAGAAAAGAAAACATCATAGCCCTAATAGAAACCATCAAGAACAACCAGCAGCAACATAAGCTCAGTTAAACTAATCATAGCCTCAAGGAAACAACTGATTTTGTTATCGGTAACAGGCTCAGAAAAAGTTCATCATAGCCTTTTATGAAGAACCTTAAGTGGGGCGACACACCGACATCGATGGCCACCAAACCACAGTTGAATAGAACTAAAACCCACAACGATAGGCTCAAATCCATAGATCATCATAGATGATTTTGATAAGCCAAAGGAGCAGGTAGCAACCACAACATTAATATAAAAACCCAAATGTAAGCCGGAAGCCTTAAAGCCTACGGCCACCAATCGCTCATACACCGGCGATAAAACCAATTAATGGTACATTATCGTCGGCAAGATCATCACGAAACAACAACCACCATCATCAATTTACAGATTTCGGATTAAATCAGAACCAAATCCGACTACCGATGATGCTACAAAAGTAAGCCATAAACTCACCGGGGTAAGATTAAGAGAGGGTGACGTAATCACCGTCAACTCATCAAGTAAAGAAACCCAAAGTCCCACCGGCCAACTCAACCATACGATCAAGCCAAACCTAGCCGGCAGAAGCACGGCAAAAGACAGCGGCACACCGAAGAACAACTTCACGCCGCACACACCGGCATCCATCATGCCGACGACCTCGCATCACGCCGGCGGTTTCGTAAAGGGCATAGCAAACCTAGATCGGAACAAACCGGAGACCATCCATCGCCGGAAAAGCGAAAATTGTAACGTTGCGTCCACGGCCGGCGGGTAAGCCGCCAGCGGCGGCCTGCCAACGCCTGAACCGGAGCAAGACCATCCATCGCCGGAAAAGCGAAAATTGTAACGTTGCGTCCACGGCCGGCGGGTAAGCCGCCAGCGACGGCCTGCCAACGCCTAAACCGGAGCAACAAACAACGAAAATGACATTGTCTTCTTCATAATAATAGATAATAAAGAGAGAGAGTTTCATAGATAAAGACTTGCATCTGCAAGTTTAGGAGAGAGAGAGAGTTCTATGTGTTGAAGAAAGAGAGAGGGAGGGGGACAGTAATAATTGACTGAAGGAAGAGAGAGAAAGAGGACAGCAACAAAATAGCTGTCACACATGCAAAACACAAATACACAATTGATAACACGTGTATACACCGCCCAAAGAATCCAAACTGGAAAAAAAATATCAGACCAGAAAAGGACTCAACCGGGTTTTGAACCCGAGATCACTCTGGAGGCAAAGTGGAAACTTACCAGCTGATCTACATTAACAACTGAGAAAACATTCAACCACTAAGTTAATAAACACTCACAACCGAATGAAAAAATAAAAATAAAAATATACCCATGCCACGTGTCAGCACGACACATGCTGACGTGGCAGGGGAATAGTGCCTAATAGTAATTTTTGTGAGTACACCTAGTACTCACAATTGATATATATATAAATAGAAATACAAATACAATTAAAACATTAACTAGAGATCAACCGCGCGTTGCAGCGGTAACCGTTATATATCACAGAAATAGCAACAAAAAAGATTATATTAAACAATATAAGTACATAAGGTTATACATATCTTTAAGTAAAACACCAAAGAAAATATGCACAGAGTGGGTCTATACATAAACTATGTTACAACCAAAATCTGATCCAAAAAGTATAGGGGACTGAGGAGATGATTCCATATGACGTGTTGTTTTAACAGCTGAGGATGTGTCATCTATAAAATTCAGATAATAACAAATTAAAATGAGTTTAGATAATAAAATTTTAGCGAGATTTAAATATGGGATGTAAAAATATTATAAGAGTAAAAAAGTTGTCTAAACCTATTAAAATATGTAAAAAAATTAACAAAGAAAAAGTTCAAAAAAGAATTTGGAGCTTACAATGTTCGAATCAGCGACCTATAAGTTAGCATATGAGGGGCTCAAGCAGTTGTGTTGTCTTACTTTTGTTAATTATTATCTAACTTAAACTATTTAATGTCTAAAAAACATGACATTTGAGTGTGTGCCATTGTCTAATGTAGTATATTCAAGGACTCAAGCGTTGTCGCGGGAATAATACGTAAACAAAAAAATTGAATTCGTATAACACAACGTATAAGACAGGAAAAAATAAGTAACGACCAAAACACTACACCAACAATGCTAAAGATAAATAAAACAAATAAAAGTAAAAGAAAAAATTATATATAATACTATTTAAAAAGAAGTTTACAAACGTTATAGGATATAGTACCGAAGCTAAATAATAAAAGAAAAACATAGGCGGAAAAATACGTATATGAAAATTTTTGAAATAAATTTATTCAACATGAATTTTTATAAACGGATGAAATAAAACAATGCAAAAATAAATAAGTTGATTTGTCATTTTAAATACAACTCATATCAATAACAAAAACACATGTAGGCACATTTGATGGTATACTTAAAATCAGAAGAAAAAAAATATACTTGATTTAGAAAAAAATATCGAAACATGAGAAAAAATTATTTGAATCGTGAATTTTGAAATGGTTCGTTTTAATATAAGATTAAAAAAATGTGGATAAAGAATAAACATGTACAAATACTAAAAAATTCGAGCTTACAAGTTAATAAAGCACACATTTCATTATATTTAAATATATTAAAAAAAGCCATTAAAACTAATTAGATATGATGTAAATGAAAAAAGTTCATATAAAATAATAAAAACACCTGTAGACACATTCGCTATGATATATCTAAAATCGCATAAATAGATCTGATTTAAGAGCAAATATATACCAAAAAATAAGGAACGAAAACATTTTTTTAAGAAAAATTGGCTCATATTAATCCCAACCATTAAACCAATTATTAAACCATTGGCCTATATTGAACCGTCGTGCACTATAGACTAACCCAGTTAGTGTGAGGTACTGTTTTTGTAATTTTTTTAAAATGAATGGACTGTTTTTTTAAATGTGTTTTTTTATTGAGTTCTTTTATTAATAAAAATAAATTTAAAAATATGAACATTCAAGCTCGAAGATTATTAAAATCTTATTTTTCAAAACTAAATTACAAATTTTTTGTGAACAGTCACGTAAAAACGATTAAGAATAAACCTTTAAAAAAATTGATTGAAATATTTGAGTTTCAGAAACAAACTATATTTGTTAGTTTACTATATTTGTAAGTTTACTAATTCTCGTTAGAAGTTATAAGTTATGTTCTCTAGTCTGTACTACGGTTAATTTTATACATTCTTCAACATTTCATTTACCTACGTAATTCGAAAAAACTATGATAGACTTTTGGAGTTTCGGCCATGGGGTGAAGATTTCTAGCTTGAATGTTATTTTTTTTTTAATTTATTTTTTATTAATATAAGAACCCAATAAAAAAACACTTTTAAAAAACAGTCAATACATTTAAGAAAAAAAACAGTCTCTCATACTAACTGGGTTAGTCTATAGTTAACGGCGGTTCATTATAGGCCAATGGTTTAATAATTGGATTATTGTGGGGAAAATCAAAACTGGGATTATTATCGGCCAATGTGTAATAACTGAGATTAATAGGGGCCAATAAACCTTTTTAAAAAGTACATTTTGAACTGGTTCGTTTTAAGGTGAAATTATTTGCATAACCTAGATAAAAAAGAAACATGTCAAAACTACAAATACTAAAAATTTAAGCATAAAAGTTAGTAATGAACAAATTTCAATATATTTAGATATATTAAAAAAAAGTCAATAAAAATAGTTAGATATAACATATGAAAAAAATGAGAAATTAAAAAGGAAAGAAGTGAAAGGAAAAAAAAAAGAGGAAAATGTCAAACTTGGAGGTGCAAGGAGTAGAACACATGCCCACAATATTACCCTATATATACATTTTACAACCTATGGTACCACTTTTAAAACATAGTGTACAACCCCCTAAAGCATACATTGTACTGATTTTTATGCCTCATGTACAACCCCCTAAAGCATTGGTTTGGTGACCTACAGTGGTCTTCTACAGTACACAGGAAACTCTTTACCCCTAAAAAATTACGCTCACGCCTCCCTTTTCTCTCCTCTCCACTCTTCCATGGTACGTTCAAGATAGGAGCCCCAACGATCGAAGATCTTCCCCTCTGCAAGACCATCGACGATTTTCCCCTCTCCATGGTGCTGGTACGTTCTAGGTTTTTAGTCTTTTCCTGCGTTTTCCCCATATTCACGCCATCTTCCATACCTAATCTTTCTGGATCTTACTTGCTTTTGCTTTCAGGGAGACGGACACACCTCCACACCCCCCATCGATTTGCAGATCTTCCTCTTTCTCCTTGGTGTTTCTGTTCTTGCAATTTATGTACGAAGGTGAGTCAATTTTACATCTGTATCTTCGCAGTTCATCCCCTTTCCTTTCGTCTTTGTGAAATTAGTTTATTTTTGCCATGAATTGTTCGTACCCTTTTGGTTTTGGGGTACTGCATCGTGTTAAATTGGCGATTCAGGTGCCCTGCAAGAAGAATTCAAAAGTCATAGTTCTCTCCGACTTGCCTTCCGGCATTGGCGCCGCCATCCAACGAATCAACGATTGTACTTGAGATCGAATGTACAACTGAAGATCTAAACCATGTTGCATCTTCCGATGTTTTTTTCCCTAAATTAAGGTATGTCCTCTTCTCTCTGTGTACAACTGAAGATCTAAACCATGTTGCATCTCTCTGTAAACCATATTGCTTAAATCCGTGAACAAAGTTTCATCTTCCGGTTGTTCCTATGCTTTTTTGGTTACTTTTGGGTATTTTGTTTCCTAAATTAAGGTATGTTCTCTTTTCTCTGTAGCAGGTATAGGTTTATGTTGATTTAGGGTTTGTTGAGTGCTATCGGTGATGAATTCACTCAGGTAATCGGTTATCGTGTTGGCTTTTGTTACTACTGTACTGAGGTATATAAGAAATCCCTCTGTGAACTTTACATAAAGGGGATACTTTTGAAGTGATTTAGATATATTCTGGTGTTTGTTTCTAATCTGATGACATTTCATATTTTGTTTAATCGCAGATTTGAGGTCTCTTCTTCTGGTGTGCATGTGACAATTTATATTTGCTTTATGTTGGTCTTTGTTTTTTGTATGCATTATTATGTATGAATGTTTTATCTGTAGCGTTTTGCCTTATGCTCAGTTTTTTGTGTGTGATTAAACAATTCAAACAATAAAAAGTCTTTAATAGAAGATATAGAATGTAATTTATATTTTATGCTTTAAGCACATTTTTATCAAGATTTCTTTTAATAAATGTCATAGCTTAGGCTAAGGTCTTGGTTTGGGTACTTTAAATGTGACTTTGAAGCTTTCTTTGTTGTAATTTGAGTGGATTTATATGTATATGTACATACTGTTTGTCTTGGGCTGCAAATCCCTCTCAAAGTTTTGATCTCTGACTTTTTTGGTTTTTTTAACCTGTGTGAACTCCTTTTTTTAAGTTCTCTGAAAACAGATGTTTGCTCATTGAGCCAGTTCATGTTAATTACTTTTTATACTTTACTTACTTTACCCGTTTCAAAATAAAAACGTGTCGGTTTGACATGTATTCAAATAGACGTCCTGAAACTGGAATTTCTAGAATTTGTATATGACTTTGTCAAAAATTGAAATTTTTATTGAATGTTTATGTCGAGAAAACCATTTGTTTTGGAGCATGTGATTTGATTATCTCATTCCAATATGCCATGTTAGATTAGGTGTGTAATTTACTTTAGAGCATGCATTATCCGATGGATGTAGGGGTTAGTTTTTCCGACTTGAATAGTTTAGCAATTACCTAATGCTTACTGTCCACTTTCTACTCAACATGTTTCTAATAATTAAATTCATCAAAACACATTATAGTCTTAAAGTCTAAATGTTTACAGCATGTTGAGGTCAATGGTTGTGCTTGGGTACTTTTTGAAGTTTTATGCTTTCTTTCCACTTAAGTCTAATTTTCTTAAGAATTAAGTTCAGAAAGGAAATTGAGAAATCACCATCAGATGAGGAAATGTTTTTATGCTTTCTGTCCACTTTTTAAACTTTCATGCTTTTATGATTTTTTTGTTTGTTTTGTGTGTAGAAAGGAAATGGAGAAAGCACCATCAGGTGAGGAAAATTTAAGAAAGATCCAAACGCTTGAAGCACACCATGCTCACATCAAACAACAAATATATTATGGGAAGGTATAGAATTAATATATATAATATTCATGATCGAGGAAATATGTTTGGTGAGTTGTCTTTAGTCTAGAGATTGTGATTATCATGAAAAACTGATCTCATGAGTTTTGGTTTAGGGAAATTTGGTATCTCTTATGTGTTTTTGTTCTTATTGGCATTAAATGTTTTAGTTCTTCTAAGAGCTCATGGGAAATTTTTTTGTTTAATGTCACAAAATAAATTCTACATTATACCATGGTTTATACTGTTATAAAAATAAGGCAATCGTTATTACACCTTTGTTTTCATTGAATTCTTCTTGCAGCTGTTATCCCCTTCTCATAAAATTTTCAATAATAATTTTTGTTTCTTTTTTTACCTTTTTTCATGCCCATGAACAGTCATTTGAACAAATGATGTTAGGTGCGTTTATTTAAGAACCTTTTATCTTTGTTTTCTACTTCTCTCAACCCAGGTTTGTTTGGTTACTGTACATTTTGCATTTGAATATATGTTTTTATATGTGAGAATATAAGCGTAGTTGTATCCGTGTCATAGGTCAATTACTTTTACTTGATTATATGGCATTAACAATCAAACCTTTTTGTTTTTTGTTTTTGATTGATATTTACTCTTTTAGTTGTCAATAGTATGGGTCATTGAAATCTGTAAAGTTAATCTTATACTGCGTTATTTAGTTTACTTTTGTAATTAGAATGTTCATTCTCTATTGTATATTTGATTTACACGTTATCGTAGCGCCTTTTCATCACGAACTAAAGTGAACACAACTGTTATTTGCAGAGGTAACAGTCATCTTGCCCCCATCGGATCCAAAGGGATACAAACCTGGGTTCAAGGGAAATCAAGTAGCTTTGGATTATAAAAGGCAACATTTTGTTTTAGTTTCTTTTATTTTGTTGTCTTCCGTCCAAAAAGAAACTTTTGTTGTTCGTCGAGTCAAATTCCTATAAGATAGCATATGACAATTCATTGGGATTGAATGTTTATTTTAAAAGAATGCAGGAATCAAAACCGAAATCGGGTTTCACTTGCTTTCTTTTGGTGCTTTGAGGACAATAAGGTAATTTCTGCACCTGATGAAGTTGTGGTGATGAACTTAAATTATATAAGCCATTTATGTGTTGTGATTATTTGAAGTTTAGAGAGAACAGTGAGAGAGGGAAGTTGTGAAAGATTTTGCTGGCATTTGAAGATGATTTGGGTTTTGTGGTTTTTTCTAATTATTTGGACAGTTTGATCATTTATTGTTACATGTGCATATTCTTCTTAAGATTTTTAGTGCCTCATTTGGTTTTAAATTCTTTATGATAACGTGTATAACATTCTTATTGGATCTGTCCACAAACAGTTGGCGGAAGAGCAGAAGCATATAAGAAAGGATGGGGAGACCGGAGGAAAGCAGATCCGAAGTATCTGCGGTGGCGTTGGTAGTTTCCGACTGATGTGTTGGCGGTTCGTGATCTAGGTGGGGGCAGAGGTAGTTTAACTTTTACATTTCATGATTTACATTTCATCACAGTGGGCGTGTGCTTAGATGTGTATTTTTAAAGTGATTACCATCAGTCGTTGCTAATAGGGAGTTGAATTATTTTTCTACACAAAGTTGATAATAGGAAGCAATTGAGATTTTTTGAAATATACATGCCCTGTAGTCGTAAGGTTCTTTGGTTTGGGTGTATCTTGAAAATTTGTACAGGATCTTGATAGATTTATTAATCTGGTCACTTTAATTTATAGTTTGTTGAAGTTTATTGTTTTTGTAATCAATCTCATTGTATCTTTGGTTTGGTTACTAATGAATATGTGATTTGTATTATTGCTTTTCAGTCAAAACGTGCAACTGTGAGGCGTTGATAGTGCACACAAACTGTTTTTGTTGAGTTGGCTTAATAATTAGAAAAAATTGCTAAGCAGCGATCGCCTAGGCGTCGCATCCGGTTATACATAGGAAGAGGGATTGTATTGCTTGGATTCTATTCAAAGGTAAATGTTAATTGTTTTGGTTTTAACGTATTAAATTCCACTCCCAGTTTTTTTTTTTCTTTAGAGGATCCATGTGAAATTTTAAAGTATCTTCATGCTTGACCATCCTTTAGACTTCAGCGGCGGTTTTAAACCAATTATGGCTTGGCTAATCGCCTATTTACATGGGACGGCTCCGCGGCAACGCGCGGGTCGTCCTACTTGTTGTAGTATCACAACTAAACCAGCTACACTGGTCTCTTTCTTTGTAATCTCTTTGAACAACAGTTTATATATATATAGTAATTGTTTGTATGGTATTTTTGTAAATAATCAGACAAGGACACGATTCCATAGGAGTGGTTTGGGATTGTATATATATACAATACGAAACATAACATTAAATAAAAAAATATTCGAATAAAATTACAATACGAAAAAAACAACACAAGGCATTTTCCCTCGAGCGATCGTAAATATCCTCGATCAATCAGCCTTGAGCTGGTTGTGTACATCGTGGTTTTTTATGTCTTGGTGTTTGGTACGCTTTTCATCCTCATCAATCTCTGGATATGTAATATCCGATTCCTCCTCGTGAAACTAACAAATGACATACTCTTCATCCTCAAGAGTCATGTTGTGCATAATCAAACACGCTTGCATAACGTTGGTTATTTTGTCTTCGTGCCAACATCTCGTCGGCGACTCGATGATATGCCACTTACTTTTCAAACGGGCCAAAGTGCGCTCGATGTCTTCCCGAGCAGCGCTATGAGCTTCGGTGTAGACTTTACGTCTCTCACCAACAGGAGTTGTAAAACCTTTGACATTGGTAGAAAGTTCGGGATATATCTTGTCCCCCAATTAATATCCCCATTTGTACGTGACACCTCGTAGTTCAAACGAGGAGTCGTGCTCATGTCCCTCTATGATGTAATCAAATATAGGTGAACGATCCAAAACGTTGATGTCGTTGTTAGACTCCGAGACACCAAAATATTGATGCCAAATCTACATATCATACGAGGCGACGACTTCGAGCATGATGGTCGGATGAGAGTGATCACCACGCATATACTGTGGCTGCCAAGCGTTGGGACTGTTCTTCCACTCCCTATGGGTGCAGTTAATGTTACCGAGCATTCCACGAAAACCCCATTTGTTTTTATGAAACTCGTAGACCTTCCTAATGTCGCTTGGGGTGGGTCATCTCAGATATTTTCTTCGATACACTTTGTAGACATCTAAATGTTAAAGTAAATTATTTACTAATAAATCAATGTAAAAATATTAAATAACAATGTAAATTTTTAAATGACAATGTAAAAAATTAAATAACGTTACCTTTACAAAATTTGTGTAAACACGTCCTCATTGTGCGGTCCGACATCTTCAAATACTCGTCAAACACCGTACGCCATCATACGAAATACAACACTGTATTTTTTTAGAGGAGTGAAGCCAATTCTACCTCTCGTGTCGGCCCTCTAAGTGAACCACGGAACCTCTCTCACCAGTTCGTCAACAATACGTAAAAATAATTAATGATTTATACGAAAACGTTGATGAAATGCTTCAGCGGGATAGACACAATCGTCATTGAAATAATCACGTAGTAGATTTTCGTGGGCTTGTTCATGATCACGGTTGAGTCGAGCTCTCCGGGTCTCTACTCGATTCGCTCGTGCGTTAAGCCTCCGTTGATGATGATGAATCATGATTTCCATAAACTTACATGCAACATCGTCGAAAGAATCGTATGTTGAACCGTCGAATGAGAGCAAATCCATAATTTTTATGAAAGTTTTTGTTTGAAAGAGTAGAAATTTAGAGTGAAATAGGGAATGTAGGTGAAATTTGTGGGTTTAAATAGTTATTTTAATTTAAAAAAATAATTTTTTTTATTTAATGCTTGGCAACGGTCGAAAATTCTCACATACCACGTACGTGATCTTCATCACACACTCGATCCGCGCCACACGATCATGCCAAGGGGGCGGTGATTGCGGCGCCTCATGGCGCCGTGATTTCTACCTCCACGCGAGGTATACGAGTCTCCCTTACAGAACTCATTCAGAAATGGTCGAGAAACAAATGATGATTACTACATTACAATAATAATAAGTTGGATAATGGGTGGATTTAAGTTCACTCGTGTCAGTTCTGATGGTATGCAACATAGTAAGTTGGATAGGTTTTTGGTTTCTTCGTCGATTTGTGATAGACTTCCTAATTTGGAAGGTCTTGTGGTGGGTAAACGCGTTTCGGATCACCGTCCGATCATTCTTAGATTGAAACAATATGATTTTGGCCCTATCCCGTTCAAATTCTTTAATTACTGGATTGGTTGCCCGGGTTATGAAACGGTGTTTAAGGAGGCTTGGGAAGAGAGTGGGAGCCATGTTCATGGTAATCGTTTTATTAGTTTTAAAGAAAGATTAAAGGTGGTTAAGAGTAATCTCAAAAAGTGGAATAAGGATAGAATTTTGGTTGAAAAAGGTATTAGCGAGGAGCTTAGATCGAAAATTGATGGGATTGAAGTGGATATGGGAGGGGTTTAAATATTAGGGAGCTTAATGCGGAGAAGAATTTGCTGGTTCGTGATCTCTATGAAATAGAAAAAAGAAAGCAGTTGGAAGTTAGTCAAAAAATCAAAGTGAAATGGACCATGGAAGGAGATGAGAACTCAAAATTTTTTCATGCTTATCTCAAAAAACGGAGACGTTTAGCGACTATTAGAGGGGTGAAACATAATGGCATTTGGGTGGAGGATCCTAGTGAAATTAAGAATTTGTTTTTTGTTTACCACAGTCGGCGTTTTGTTTGTGTGCCGGTGGTCCGAAATCTAGCGGTTCCGATGGACTGTTTCAGGAAGGTTCCGACTGACCGTGTTTTGATGTTGGGCCGTAGGCCTTCGTTGGGTGAAATCAAACAAGCAGTGTGGGATTGTGGTAGCTCTAAAGCTCTGGGTCCGGATGGTTTCTCTTTCGGTTTTATTAAACATCATTGGGCCGTGTTGTTGGAGGAGATTACGGGGTTTGTAGACTATTTTTTTGAGAAAAAATCGATTCCTAGAGGTTGCAACGCCTCCTTTATTACGTTGATCCCGAAAAATGAGAATCCGGTTCTTCTTCCAGACTATCGTCCTATCAGTCTCATTAATACTCAATATAAAATCCTTGCAAAGATTCTTGCTAATCGGTTAGCTTCGGTGGTTGATGACTTGGTTAACCCGGTGCAGTCGGCGTTCATTGGTGGTAGACAGATTTTGGATGGTCCCCTTATGTTGAACGAGGTTGTAAGGTGGCATAAAGCGAGGAAAAAAAAGATGCTGATGTTTAAGGTTGATTTTGCGAAAGCTTACGATTCTTTGAATTGGGATTTTCTTTTTTCGGTGCTTCGTTTTATGGGTTTTGGGGAAGATTGGATTAGGTTGATACGTGCTTGCCTTTGCTCTGCTACTTCGTCTATTTTGGTCAATGGAAGTCCTTCGAAAGAATTTCCTATTGAAAGGGGTTTACGTCAAGGGGATCCTCTCTCTCCGTTCTTATTCATTCTGGCTATGGAAGGACTTCATGCGATGATTGATAAGGCGATTAGAATGGGTAATCTCAAACCTTTTCTTGTTGGTGAGTCTCTAGTTCCTTTATCTCATCTATTTTATGCGGATGATGTGATTTTTGTGGGCGAATGGTCTATGGAGAATGCTCGTTGTATCCGTAGTCTGTTGGAGGAATTCTTCGAGGTGTCGGGTCTTAAGGTGAATGTTGCTAAATGTAATGTTTTTGGGGTGGGTGTGGCCGTGAGAGAGGTTGATAATATGGCGTCTTCCTTGGGTTGTGCTTCGGGGTCGTTTCCTTTTAGATATCTTGGGGTCCCGGTGGGTGAAAGGATGGACTTGATTAAATCCTGGGATCCGATTGTGGAAAAATTAAAGATGCGGCTCGCGAAGTGGAAGGCTAACCTCTTATCAGTTGGCGGTCGTCTTACTTTGATTTCTTCGGTGTTAGGTGCGTTACCCATTTATTATTTATCTCTATTTCGTCTTCCTTCGACCGTCAAAAAGGTCTTAGAAAGCATTCGGGCAAAATTTTTTTGGGGTGGGGAAGAGGGTCATAGAAATATGCATTGGGTTAATTGGGATGAATCTTTGGGGTCTAAAGATAAAGGGGGTTTGGGTATTGGAAGTCTAGATGCCTTAAACAAGGCGCTTCTTCTAAAGTGGAAATGGAGATTTCTTAATGATAAAAGTAATCTTTGGGTTCGGGTCATGGAATCTATTCATGGGGCTCATGGGGGTTTTGGCGTTCTTAACACGTCGAGGGGAGGGGTTTGGGGGGGGGATCGTTAAAAATGCTAATGATTTACATGCTAGTGGTGAAATTTCAAGTGTTTGTTTTGTTCGAGTTATTGGTAATGGTGAAGATACTAGGTTTTGGGAAGACATTTGGGTTGGGAATGAGAGTTTGGCTTGGAAATATCCAAGGCTCTATGCTCTTGAAATCAACAAAAGTTGCAAGATTGCGGATAGAATTGTTGGTTCTTCGAGGAATTGGGAGTGGAGAAGGCAAATACGGGGAGGTATAGAGGAATCGCAATTTACTTCTCTTGTTGCTTTTTTGGGATCGATTATGGTTAATAATGCTCGTGACGGTTGGGCTTGGAATCTTGACGGTAATAGTTCTTTTGAAGTAAAACATGTTAGAAAAGTTATTGAAAAAAGTTCGTTACCCGGTAATATTATAAAGACTCGTTGGAACAAAAGTTTGCCGAAAAAGATTAATGTGTTTATTTGGAAGCTTCGGCGTGATAGACTCGCTACGAGATGTAACTTGATGGAAAAGAACATTAGCTTGACGGACTATGGTTGTGTTTTGTGTGATGCTAGATTGGAATCTAAAGATCATCTTTTCAAAGATTGTGTGGTGATTAAAAAAGTTTGGAACAAAATTCGTGATTGGCTTTCTCTTGATTTCGACGTGCATGGAACTCCTGAAGAGATTCTTGGTTCGCTTGATGGATGCTCTCTTTCGAAGTCCAAGAAGACTCTTCTAGATGGTATTTTTGCTACTGCTTGGTGGTCGGTGTGGAAGCTTCGCAATGAGGTTGTTCACAACCGTAACGATTTAGATAATGTTGATTTGTTTGACTCGATTGTTAGGATTTCCTATAATTGGTTATCCTCTAGAAATAAGCGTTTTATTATGTCTTCGAGCAATTGGCTTGATAACCCTCTTTTGTATCTGTAATTGTTTCTTGTTCGGTTAGGTTTTTCTAACCGGCTTGCTTTGTTAATATATTATTGCAGTTCAAAAAAAAAAACAATAATAATAATAATAATAAAATAAAAACCATATGGTTGTTGTTTGTCTTTATTTGTTTGATATGCATGGTCCCGGTTACTCTACATGTATTCTGTAATTCTTCTGCTACATATGGAGGAGTAACTAACCTAGAGTTTAATATTGCGCGTCTCCTCAGATTTAAGGGGTCTCATCCCCCAACCATACATGTTGCAGTGTCCTTCTGGAGTGCGCAATATAGGAATGTATCCTCCCCCCCCCCCCCCCCAATCTTGGGTATATCATGTCGTCTTGGCGATCCAGTACTTGGTTTCATCGGATCCTGATCGTATCCCACTAGCATTATCCATTTTTTCCATCCTCCACATGCTCCACTATAGATTCCCTGTAGGAAATGAAGGAATTAGTTAGCTAGCTAGTGATTTCGCTTTGTTAAGTAAGTGTTGTTGTTACCTCTTTAGAGGATAGTCGTGGGTTTAAATCTTACAAGATAGATGCGCGTAATTATTATAGATATTATATAATAAATTATTTATGCTACAATAGAAAAGAAAAGAAAATCTGAAGTTAAAAAAATAGTTACCCCTACGTAGGCATCATATTATTGATCGTTAGGTTCGAATTGAACAATTAAAGGTTGTTCTGCCACTAATCTCTTGCCAAACTGAGTTCAAAATAACAAAATTAATTATAAACACACCAAAATCATAAGGGGTTGCAATATGATCCTACACTAGACGGTATGCGCTTTATAATTTGGCAAGTTTTTCTCTCTCGATTATATATATCCAACTGTCCTATTACATACATTTTATAACACGCTCTACTGTTTTTGTTTTTTTTTTTGGCATATAAGTCAGTCACAGTTGATGTAGCTCATTAGCAAGGGCAGCGCCCGCTACCTCTAAATTACACCGCGTACTTGGAATATTATTTTTTTAACTTTTTAGGTATTTCGTTACCCTTGAAACGATTTTTTCGCTAAATGTTACCCCTAATCACGGATAATTTACCTTATCATGATTATAAATAATTAAAACATTGTCACTATAATTCTTCAAAGTAAGCCAGGAAACTTCTCTGTGAAACACGTATGCAAGAACGTTGTAATTTTCCCCCTCGAATCCAACCCTTTTTATTCCTTCTCGTGGCTTCAATGAATTTGTGAATTTGTAATGGGCTACTTAACCCACTCCCTTGGCCCAATTGTTTTGTTTAAAATATTTGGATCCAAATATTAATGTCAAAGTCCATTAGAAACGCTAGGAGATCAATCAATTTGTTATTAAAAATTTTAAGAGATCTGCATTATTTATCGGTTAACTACTTAAAATTTTATTTTAAAACTATAATTTTTTTATGTTTATTGCTAAACTTATTCTTTTGTCTTATTTAAAACGTTTTTCTTTTTGTAATTTTTTTTCGAATGGGCCTATTTTTTAAGTTTGAACAGGACCCTGAATCCTCAGGATCGGCCATGGGTATTAAATAGTAGAGGTTTAACTATTCAATAGTTTAGAGTTATATTCTCAAGCATAATTTCTCTGGGTCTCTTCTTCTCCTTCTTTATCTTAGCTCTTAATCTTTTGATTAGTTATATTCTTAAGCATAATTTCTCTGGGTCTCTTCTTCTCCTTCTTTATCTTAGCTCTTAATCTTTTGATTATCATTTTGTACGTAACACCAAGTTTTTAAAGAGCAAGCGGCTTATGGATTATTATTCTAAAGCATAATCTTATCCTTTTTTTTCTTTCATGCCTCCCAATCATTCCAAGTTGTACAAATCCTTCTTCAGGTTCTCCAAACCCTAAATCGCTACATGGATTGGTTGCTTATTCTCAGAATTTATATATAACAAAAACTCGAAATGATTTAGCTATACAAAAGAAAATTTTCAAATGTTCACCCTATGTGAAATATTGTGGGGTGTAATCACTTCAAATTGAAAGGCATCTTTAATTCTTTAACTTTTATTTAAACGTTTTGTAAATGTTAAAAGGGGAGATTAGTTATCCGGTTTCTCTATGTTGTTGACAAGAATAGAGACCATGCGTTACAGTAGGTGAAAAGATGTAGTTAAATGTTGTATAAACTCGAAGTTTTAGCCATGTTTGTTCTATACAAAAGACATAGTTCGCAAACAATTAAATTCAAGACAAACACTATTCTTCAATATACGAAATCAAAATATGCAACTCTTCAATATCAAACCAAAGTTCAAAATTAGAGAGGTAAAGCTTATTGTTTTAACATTAAAAAGTACAAAATTAAATCTCAAACAAATTTCAAAAGTTTAAAGATTGATTTTCATTCGCTACATTTCGTGGGTGCTACAACCGAGAATGTCTTCAAATTTAATCACCGTTCTCTTTCCCTACACAAAGTACAAAATGATAAACCGAAACTATCATTTTTTGGTATCTTGTTAACATCCGTAAAATGAAGGTAAGATAAAACGATGGCTCAGATTTGTAAAAGTAAAATTACAAACCGACAAATGACTGCAAAAGAAAATTGTCACACCCCCAAAATCCGTCTGAGGGTATCACCGCATTGGGAGCATGACATACGAGGATCTGAGTCATCAAACACACCGAACATAGAATATGCAAAGCAAATCGTTTTAAATCAGAGTTTTCAAAGTTTAGGGGAAGCATTTCATCAGATTTTTAATCAAGTTAAATCAAGTTTTGCGGAAGCGACAATTAAACAAAACAATTCAAATGTCTTTTCGCCCGAGGCGACAAAAGAAAATTAAATGTTCACAGACCAATGCAGACCGACCATATGAATGATCCTAACGTGCTCCTTAGCGTGCTCATAAGGATATGAGAATAAACATGCTAAAATGCGTCAACACGAGGTTGGTGAGTTCAAAGAGTTTAAATGAAACAGTTGGATAATCATTCATCAAAACCGTAAGTTAACCGATTAGTCTCAACGAGACCCAATCTGAAAGCATGATACCAATCCCAAAGCAATTAATATACCCTTGGATAGGTAGTCCATACTTATTATAAACCAATAGCGCCCTGTAACTATGCTAGTGCATATAGAGGAGTAACCAACCTAGAGTTCAATATTGTGTGTCTCTTCCGATTTAAGGGGTCTAACAGCATACGCATACATCTTGCATATTCCTTCTGGAGTGCGTAATATACGAACGTAACCCTTCTCCCCCCAGTCTTCTCCAAACATTGCCGTCTTACAGATCCAGTACTTGGTTCCATCAGGATCCTGATCGTATCCCACTATAAGTACCGCTTTTCCTACTCCTCCACATGGTCCCGAAAATATTCCCTGTAGGAAATGAATTAGCTAGCTAGGTAGCGATTCACTTAATTAAGTAAGTGTATTTGTTACCTCTTTAGAGGATAATTGTGGCTTAAATCTTACAAGATGCACGTAATTATATATAATACATTATAGTCAGAAACCCGTGCGATGCTTCTTAATGTTAATTTTTAACGCAGTACTCGTTTCCATATATAAAAGACAACTAATCATATTTGACTTATTACTTACTTTACTTGTTGTAAAAGATCATCAAATAGATTGTTTAATTTCTTAGTTCCATTAAAAAGACCAATTTAACTCCTTGTTTAAAAGACTGTTTTACCCCCTTAAAACTCTTATTATTTTTTTTTTTTTGAAATAATCAATAACTTTATCCTCTATTATAATATAGAACATATTTATGCTAGAAAAGAAAAGGTTAAAAAAAGAATTACCCCTGCATAGGCCTTGAATTCCTCATCTTTACCTTCGAATCCAACAACTAGAGGTTGTTGTGCTACTACATTCATCACCTCCTCTTCCGAGGCTTTAGAAAATGGTGGGTACTCAAATCCATCAATAGTCACCAATGTCTTCCCAAACTGAGTTCAAAACAATAATATAAAATTAATTATAAACATAACAAAGTCATAAGGGGTTATACAATAAAATTATAACACCAACAACTTGTCTTTGACCGGACTCGAACCCAATAAAGTTTTAGATGAGATATTATTGTTTGTACCTTTGATTTATCACACTGTCCGTTACCGCCTGCAGGGTAACTCTCTAACGTAGGTACACCTGTGTCTTTCGCGACATTAAATGCTATCTCCGCACTCATGCGACAACCTGGAGAACAATCATAAACTTGTTGATGTGACAATACTAGGTTCTGCCCGGTTCTGATCGCATTTATAGCTTCTATTGAATTCAGCGCCGGTCCCAAACCGGGGCATCCTGTAAAAACAAACTAAATTTATGAGTTTAAATCGTGCAAAGTAACTAATGTGCTTCCGCCTATAGAAATTAAAGTAACCTGGTATTGTCCTGGGAGGGGTGATGACATTTTTTTCCCTCCAATCAAGCCTTGGTGGGACATCTTTTGTATTAGCGGCAGCGGGACAAGCGGGGGCTGTGGGGCAAGCAGGACAAGCGGGGCAACCCGGGCCCGGGAGTTTAAGGGTGTCGTCGGTATGAGTGCTTCGATACTCTTCGTCGGTCATGTCAGCAAGCGAGTTTATCCTCAACTTATATGACTTGTTCAACTTGTTATGGTTGTGAACGAGTTGCGCGTTTGCCTTGAACGCGTTGAACTTCTCGGGGCTTTTCACGGTGACTTTGTGGTGGGCTCTCCATCTGTCGTACATCCCTTCCATCCCCTCCTCTGTCTCGAGTTCTTTCTCATTGTAATCGAAGCTCTTCGCGACACTCAGAATCAAAACCAAAGACAGTGAAAATGATAAAAGCTTGTTGAACTCCATTTGTTTCTTAATTAGTTTTTGGAATGATCAATTAATTATATATGTTGAAGATTGATATGATTCATGTACACACAGTTATACTGTGCATGCTTCTTCAATTCTTGCTTATTTATAGGGTTTGTATAAGGAAATTTTGTTCGAGTCAAGGGCATAGATGGATGGTTCAACTGATCATAGGGAATGCCAATTATAAATTATTTACAATATTTAATTAATTTGCAAGCACTATAAAATTTTATTCAATTCTTGCTTATTTATAGGGTTTGTATAAGGAAATTTTGTTCGAGTCAAGGGCATAGATGGATGGTTCAACTGATCATAGGGTTTGTATAAGACTTTGGTCACAACTTTTTTATAATTTTATTCTTTGACCACGAACTTACTAAACTTCTATGTTTTATTGCCCTAAGTTTTTCTACTTTCGTTTTTTAGTATACTTTTTATAGTTTAATACTTTGACCACCAACTTTTTAAACTTTATACCCCTTAAATTTTATACTTTCGTCTTTTAATATTCTTTTAGAGTTTTCGACTTTGGCCGTGCAGTTTTTGTAGATTTATACGTTAACCACGTTAAAAAGTTTCTTACTTAAACTGACAGGTATTTGGGTGGCCCGCCGCAAAGCGCGGGCGGGTCACCATCTCGTACGTATATATAATTGATCTTTATGATTATATTAGTTGTGATATTCTTAATATTGTTAATTGTATAAGAGTTGTTCAATTCGCATGTATAAAATATAAACATTTTTGCTTAAACGATTACAATAGAAAATCGAAAACAAAGTTGTAAACTTTACAACTCAAACAACAAAAATACAATACGGAAGATGAAGGAAAATAAATAAAACTGAGTTGAGAGCTTCCGGCGCATTGTGGCAGGCGTGGTTATGAACATGAAAAGTATTGGCGTGCGTTGCGACGGTAAAATTCCGTTACGTACAATTCGTAAAGTTGAATATGAATAGATGAAAAAGCTTTTAAGAAAAAAGAGAGTATAAACGCTTTTAAGGAAAATAATAAACAAATAAAAAATGGAACCACCCGATATAGTTTTTACGATAACGACTCCAACACAATCGACATAATATATATTTCCTAATCTATGTTAGCAAAATATATAAGTACGTTTGCTTCCAAATAGTCAAAGAAATAATCAAACATGGGGGGGGGGGGGGGGATTAATAGCGGGGAAAAAGGGGGGGGGGGGGGGGAATTATGCAGCATAACAACCCTCTTTTAAAGAGGGAGGTTTAAAAAAAATTACCAACCCCAAGTTTCGAACCCAAGCTAATAAGGTATAAGGCTAGCGCCCAAACCACCATGGCACATGTGTTTTTGTGAATCAATCTGGTAAAGAATATATATAACATAAACATTTTTTCTCTGAAACAACAAAAAAAATATATATATATATATATCGGCCAAAATGGGGTTCCCAGGTTTCAATCCCGGATACTCAGCCTGCAAACCAAACAGTCAAACCACTGAGGCAGTATCTCCATTGGGAAAGAAAATGGAAGCCATTTTATATAACGTAAACGAAAAGTCAACAGGGAAGCAGACAATCTGCCGTGTTCCCTGTTTGACCTTCCGAATAAATTATAGATAATATATGTGGTGGTGGTTAACGACTCATCTTCAATACAACTATTTTAAAATAAATTTCGGATCCCTAAGAAGTTCTGCTTTTGAACATTAGGTTACTACGAATGTTAATACGGATGTTGAAGCTGAACTGAGGACTTCGAGTCAATGGGTGACCTATATGTGGGGTGTCCCTAAGAAAACATCACCTTAAGCCCAAAAGCTCACGTATAAAAGTGGTGCCCACTAAAACTCCTGCCCTATAGGTCACGCGGAGACCAATGGGTGACCTGAAGGTTTCTTTATATTTTATTTTTATTATTTATTTATATGTAATAATAATAATAAAACAATAATAATAATAATAATAATAATAATAATAATAATATTTAGTATTATTATAATAAAAATAATTAGTATTATTATAATAATAGTTATTATTAATAATATAACAACAATAATTATTATATATGTTTACTTACCGTATGCATGTTTATATACATGTAAAATTATAATGTATGCATATATGAACGTATGTTAAGCTTATTTATATTAATATTGTATGTATATATGTGTGTGCATGTAAGTGTGTTGATATGTGTATGTAAATATGGACGTAGTATATGCAATATACCAACGGAGTTTTTTATGAGGTTGTATCCACGTGATCATATGTATGTATATATAAACTTATATTAAGTCAATATCTATCATGTATGTATGAATATATATATGTGGTTTGATAACGTATTAGTATGTGTTTGTATGTGTGTGTGTATGCAGGTAATAATGTAAAAAATATGTAGGAGGTGCGATGGTATAGGTCACACGGAGACCTTAGAGGCAGCCTGAAAGGTAAGATGTGAGCCTTTTAGCTGACCCCGAGACCTCGACGTCACCTTTTATTTCTCATAATAGGTCACCTCTCAGGTGAAGAGGTGAGCTGAACCTCATGAAGGAGTACTATATCTCACCTCGAGATCCTTATGTCACCCTGAAGGTTTCTTTATATTTTATTTGTATTATTTATTTATATGTAATAATAATAATAAAACAACAATAATAATAATAAAAATAATAATAATAATAATAATTAGTATTATTATAATAAAAATAATTAGTATTATTATAATAATAGTTATTATTAATAATATAACAACAATAATAATTATATATGTTTACTTACCGTATGCATTTTTATATACATGTAAAATTGTAATGTATGCATATATGAACGTAAGTTAAGCTTATTTATATTGATATTGTATGTACATATGTGTGTGCATGTAAGTATGTTGGTATGTGTATGTAAATATGGACGTAGTACATACAATATACCAACGGAGTTTTTTTGTGAGATTGTATCCACGTGACCATATGTATGTATATATAAACTTATATTAAGTCAATATCTATCATGTATGTATGAATATATATGTGTGGTTTGATAACGTATTAGTATGTGTTTGTATGTGTGTGTGTATGGAGGTAACGGTGTAAAAATATGTAGGAGGTGCGATAGTATAGGTCACACGGAGACCTTAGAGGCAGCCTGAAAGGTAAGATGTGAGCCTTTTAGCTGACCCCGAGACCTCGGCGTCACATTTTATTTCTCATAATAGGTCACCTCTCAGGTGAAGAGCTGAGCTGAACCTCATAAAGGAGTACTATATCTCACCGCGAGATCCTTATGTCACCCTGAAGGTTTCTTTATATTTTATTTGTATTATTTATTTATATGTAATAATAATAAGGAAAATTGGAATTAAATAATCCAAGTTATTGGGTATTGGCGGATAATAATCCGAGTTTCAATATTGGCCTACAATAATCCCAATTATTTGTGTCTTGGAATTCATTGGGCCGCCGTTAATTTTTCACTAACTCCGCTAGTACTTGCTGATGTGACAGGTGATGTGGCATCATTTTTGCTGACGTGGCAGGTGATGTGGCATCATATTTGCTGACGTGGCATGTGCCACGTCAGCATACAAATAACGGAGTTAGTGAAAATTTAACGGCGGCACAATGAATTCCAAGACCCAAATAATTGGGATTATTGTAGGGCAATATTGGAACTCGGATTATTATCCGCCAATACCCAATAACTTGGATTATTTAATTCCAATAATAATAATAATAATAATAATAATAATAATAATAATTAGTATTATTATAATAAAAATAATAATAATTAGTATTATTATAATAAAAATAATTAGTATTACTATAATAAGTGACCCCGAGATCTCGGCTTCACCTATAATTTCTCATAATATGTGACCTCTCAGCTGAAGAGTTGAGCTGAACCTCACAACCTCAACTCCTTTATTTCACCTTGACTATAGCTCACCTCGAGACCTTTGTGTCACCTAGATTTTTTAGTAGCTCACATCTCAATAAAAATTGTAGTGTGTGACACCCGAGAATTTCAAGGTTAACTTCCGTTAGACAAACCCGTTAGTTACGTTATAAGTAGCTAATACATAACTAGGCCGAATACGTCCACGACCTTTGGTTGATCACCGAACCCGTCCATATGTGTTATGTGTTTATCATTAATTATCTCTATGTGCAATGTGATGTAAATACATGACTTACTATTGTGAATAGCATGATTTATTGTAAATACTTGATTATGTGAAAACTTGCCCTCTTTGGTCTCCAGCGAAACTACTGGGCGAGACTATAATGTCGCCCGGTAGTTAGCCAAGACAATCCGATAACACGAGATCAGAGCCAGTTTCGCCAGCCAGCGAAACTGCCAGCGAAACTAGCCTCTGATATAAATAAACTTAATGAACCCTAGTAGCCTCATTTGCTCAACCACACAACAAACACACACACACTCTCTGAGATTTCTGGACCAGCCGAGAATACCATCAAGAGACCAAGATCTCAGCCTCTAGACCATCATCTCTTCTCCTCTATCGATTCTAGGATCAACCGTGAGTCCCAAAACTATGCTTTATGTGTTTTCTAAATGTTTTCTTCTTAAAGCATGCTCAAATCCTTATGTAACTGCTTGATCTGCTAGTATGTTGTTTAGGAATGCTAGATCTGTACTAAAGTTGTTAACTTTACAAATGAAATCCATCCATGATTAGAGATTTGTGCATGATAGCTCATTTTAGGGTTTTGAACCCATTTTGGAGATTTGATGATCAAAATGCATGTTAAACTCGTTAAAGTTGCTTGATTTATGTTAATAAATGCCTATGGATGCTAGATAATGAATTGCATGTATGATCAGAAGCTGTTAGGTTAATTTTTAGGCAAATCCGTATGTTTCTCACGACCAGCGAAACTGTGGTTCTTTGGGCGAAACTAAGTAGCGAAATTACATCTCCTTCCAGCGACACTGACCAGCGAAACTATAGTGTCGCCGGATAACCTGACCAGACCAGCTCGAGCGAACCTGCCGAGCGAAACACCCGAACGAAAGTTCAAACCAGTTTCCCTGCGAAACTAGGCTAGCGAAACTGCGTCAACAGTTTCGGGCGAAACTAGCCTAGCGAAACTGTGTCACCGGGCACTGCCTAGCGAAAGTGCTGCCCGTGCACCTAGCGAAACTGTCTAGCGAAACTATGCTAGCGAAACTAAGACCTGACCTAATAACCAAACTTGTGAAATTTGCTTAAGTGTTATGCCATGACTTGCATGATTATGCCATGATGAAATATGCTTGATATCTGATTCGTATGAACCCTTGTTTATGATCAACCATTGGTGTCGTGTGTCGGTATGTCGAGTCAAAGTTGCAACGTGCTATGTTATGGGCCATAGTGACGTTAAGTAAAGGTTAGACACGAAACTAATACTTAAGACCTAAACGTGTTCTAGGTCCTCGATAAACAACAACACTTGGATTACTAGAAGTGTAGCAGTGCAACCAAAGGTGAGTGTCACTAACCCGCATACCGTGAGTCCGTTGGGCCACACCAAATAACTTGACGAAAACAATGCTGATTGAACTCGAGAGTGCTAGGCACCTCACTGATAAACTTGAGAACACGGGATGCTTGGCACCCACTTGATAAACTGAAGTGTTTTATGGGAACACTTGTGAATTCTGAATAAACGATTTCTGAAACGAAAACTGTTTTAATATGGCTAGTGTAGGTTAAAGTCTAAACCACATGATATCACATGTTTTCTAAGGATGCCTTATAACTTAAAGTCCTCAACTAAAATTGTGCCATTAATTGTAAAGCGAGGGGATGTTGGGTAGATCTACTGGAGTTTGACAAACTCCGCCCCGTGGCACGGGGAGTGCACGGAGGTACAATATCAGCCTATTTGACCGTGGTCCCGAGAGGACACGGGGGAGGCAGAAAACGCGATGACTTGGTCCGCACCGTACGGGATGGCTCGGCCCCCACAAATAAGTCAGCTTTGGTACAAACTTCCTTAGAGCATGGAACAACGGATTAGCTACCCGCGATATCGGTTGAGTCCTTTAACTTTACGGAACTAGTACATACCCGATGACGTGGTCACGGACAAAACATTTATAAACTAAGAATTAATTACGAGCATTGCTTTTCACAAACAAATACTTCGTAAGTACAAATTGACGTGAATTATGATTATGATACCGGGCCAATGCATGACAAGCCCACTGTGAACTCACCAACCGTTAGGTTGACACTTGCGTGGTTTAAACTTTTGCAGATCGCTAAGGAGTATCCGGAGCGGGTTGGCATGGCACGTGAAGACATTTATTTTGAACTGAACTAATTGGAAATTTTAAAACAATATTTATGTAAAGCACGTGGTTAGTGCTAAAGACAATTATTTTCCGCTGCGTATGTAACTTAAGACTTTAATTTATTAATTATGCTGAACTATCTCTGATTCGTTTAGTATTTGTAACTTTGGTTGTGGATCCTGGTCTAGTCACGCCCCTTAACGGTATAAACTCCGTTAGTGGTATTTTGGGGGTGTGACAGATTGGTATCAGAGCCATAAGTTGCAGAGAACTGGAATCAATTTTTGAAAACGATTTGGAAACTGCAACTTGAAAACCTTGGTTACAAAACGAATAAACAAATTCCCAAAGACGAAATTTTACGTGCCAACCTGGGATACTCGCTCTGCTGTGTAAGTAAAGGCTTAATACGTATGTATATATATATATATATATATGAGTATATATGTATAGACCGTGTCTAAGTAGTCTAACGGAAGGACCTTAGGAAATTTTCACACACGAATGCGAAATGCGACTGCAAGTACGCACACTACTCTGGGAAAGCGACAACGAAACGATGCTACGCGCTACGTCCTGATTTCTACTACGACGACTACGCCGACGGTGACTTTATGGGAAGCCGACCTTCGACGATAGCATTTACGACGTCCTGCGACGACGCCTCGATTTTGCACAAAATTTTCTGGACTAATAGTGGGATAACGGGAACTGGCTAATATACATATTATGGGATATGTATAAAATTTAACTGTGACTGAACACTGGCTACTTTAAACTGTTCAGCAAGATGTCTGGAAGAGGAAACGGAAGAGGTGGTATTCACATGACGCCTGCACAGCTGCAAGCGATGATTGCTGAGCATGTGCAAGCCGCGGTGGCAGCCGTCCAAGCTGCATATGCCGCACAGGGTAACTATTATGCCGGTTAAGGCGCAAAGCAATTATATCATGACCTGTTTAAATTTAAAATCCGAACTATTTATGCATCAGGAAACCAACACCACTGTACGTTCAAGTCCTTCATGGACTGTAAGCCGATGATGTTTTCCGGCGAAGAAGGAGCTGTAGGACTCCTCCGATGGATTGAGAAGTCCGAGAAGGTCTTCTCCATGTGTAACTGTCCAGCTGAAAGCAGAGTGAAATTCGCCACTGGTACTTTTGAAGGAGCTGCCCTCTCCTGGTGGAACGCTGAGATTCAGATGGTTGGGCTAGAAGCGGCTGACAACATGCAGTGGGCAGCATTTAAAGAGCTGATCATGGAAGAATACTGTCCACGTGATCAAGTGAAGAAGCTTGAGGGTGAATTCCTGAACTTGAAGATGTCTGGGTCTGAGATTGAGCAATACACTGCACGATATCACGAATATGAGGTTTTGTGCCCCTCAATGGTTGATGCTGAATTCAAACGCGTCGAGCGTTACCTGGAAGGCCTCGCGCCTCAAATCAAGGGACTGGTAACTGCCAGCAACCCCGCAAACGTGCAGCAAGCCATTCGTTTGGCTCACAAGCTTACCGATCAAGAGGTCGAGAAAGGTACCCTCCCTGCAAAAGCTACTGAAAAGACTGCCTTGAGTGGCAAGAGAAAGGCTGAAGATGAAGCTCCTGAAAATTCGATGAATGTGCAAAGTGTGGGTAATAGTACTGGGAGGTCTTTCAACTCCCAAGGTCAAAGCAAAAGATCAGGAAACAACAGCAGCAACTACCGCCAGGGCGGAAATGGTCAAGGCAACTACAGGGGTAACCTGCCTCTGTGTAACAGATGTGGAAAACATCATGCTGGTGTCTGTAGGAAGACCCAGAGCTGTGAAAGGTGTGGCAAGGGAGGCCACGAAGCTAAAGACTGTTGGGCAATCCTACCCGAGCAACAACAAAACCGCCCCAGAAGGAATAACAATAACAACAACAACTATGGGAATAATCGGGGCAATGGGAACAACGGTCAGAATCAGAACAACAACAACAATGGGGGAGCCCGTGGCTGCTTTGAGTGTGGTGCTCAAGGCCACATTAAGAGAGACTGCCCTCAGTTAAGAAGGCAAGGTAATGGCAACCAGGGGAATAACGGTGGGAATGGTAACGGTGGAGGAAATGGTAACGGGAATGGCAATGGTAATGGTGGAAACGGGAATGGTGGAAATGGCAGAGGCCGAGCTTTCGTCATGGGCCAGGGTGAAGCTCGCAATGACGCCAATGTGATAAACGGTAAATTTATTCTGAACGGTTTCTTTGCTACTGTTTTATTTGATTCTGGTGCTGAGAAAAGTTTTATTTCCACTAAATTTGCTAAATTGATTAACGCTAAACCAATCGACTTAGATGCTAAATACGTGGTAGAGCTAGCTAATGGTAAACTTCATGATACAACCCGGATAGTTAAGGACTGTAAGTTAGAACTAGCTGGCCATACCCTAGGAATTGATCTTATGCCGTTCCCAATTGGTAGTTTTGACGTCATAGTAGGAATGGATTGGTTATCCGAAAATCGGGCTGAAATTTTATGTAAGGAAAAAGTGGTTCGTATTCCACTCGAAGACGGCAAAGTGTTAACGGTTCAAGGTGAGAAAGGTGGAACAGTCACCGGCATTATTTCATTCCTTAAAGCTCAGAAATGTCTCCGTAAGGGTCACTTCGCGATTCTTGCAAACGTCACTGACACGACGCACCCCGAGCGCAAAATTGAGGATTACCCGATAGTTCGCGACTTTCAAGACGTATTTCCTGAAGATCTGCCTGGTCTGCCTCCATTTAGACAAGTTGAGTTTGGGATTGATTTGGCTCCAGGTGCCGCCCCAATTGCACGCGCTCCGTACCGTTTGGCTGTAAGCGAACTCAACGAACTCTCCGCGCAACTACAAGAGCTACTCGACAAGGGGTTTATTCGTCCAAGTTCGTCTCCATGGGGAGCTCCGGTACTGTTTGTTAAGAAGAAGGACGGAACGTTCCGCATGTGCATCGACTACCGAGAGCTTAACAAAGTTACGATCAAGAATCGGTATCCGCTTCCTCGCATCGACGATCTCTTCGACCAGTTACAGGGTTCAAGCTATTTTTCAAAGATTGATTTACGGTCAGGATATCACCAGCTTCGCGTTCGTGATGAAGATGTACCCAAGACTGCTTTCAGAACTCGGTATGGTCACTACGAGTTCCTGGTTATGCCGTTTGGGCTAACCAATGCACCGGCTGTGTTTATGGATCTGATGAATCGAGTGTGCAAGCCGTACCTCGACAAGTTTGTAATAGTCTTCATCGACGATATTTTGATCTACTCTAAGTCAAAGGAGGAACATGAGGAGCATCTGCGACTTATACTGGAATTGCTCCGTAAGGAACAGCTTTATGCTAAGTTTTCGAAGTGCGACTTCTGGATCCGCGAAGTCCAGTTTCTTGGACACATTGTAAATGAGGAAGGAATCCATGTAGATCCAGCCAAAGTGGAAGCAATTAAGAACTGGTCTACCCCAAGAGCGCCAACAGAGATCCGACAATTTTTAGGGCTTGCCGGATATTATCGAAGGTTTATCAAGGGTTTCTCTCAACTGGCTCAACCCTTAACGGCCTTAACGCACAAAGGAGTGCAATATAGATGGAGTGAGAAGGAAGAGCGCGCGTTCCAAACGCTCAAAGATATGTTATGTTCGGCTCCAATCCTTGCGTTACCAGATGGAATTGACGATTTTGTGGTTTATTGCGATGCATCAATTCAGGGACTCGGTTGCGTGTTGATGCAACGAGATAAAGTGATTGCCTACGGGTCCAGGCAACTAAAGGATACAGAAAAGAACTATACAACGCATGACTTGGAGTTGGGAGCCGTTATTCACGCACTTAAGATTTGGAGACACTACTTATATGGAACAAAGTGCACAATATTCACCGATCATAAAAGTTTGCAACACATCTTTGATCAGAAGGATCTCAACATGCGGCAAAGAAGGTGGGTTGAACTACTGAACGATTATGATTTGGCAATCAAGTATCATCCTGGAAAAGCCAACGTTGTGGCCGATGCCCTGAGCAGAAAAGAATATGAAAAGCCTCGTCGGGTACGAGCGCTTCAACTCACAATACATTCAGGATTACCGGATCGAATCCGTGACTGCCAACGAGAAGCTTTGAAAGCAGAAAACTTCGCAGCTGAAGCACTGCGTGGTGTAGATGGTCATTCTGAGGTTAAGTCTGATGGACTCACATATTACAATGACAGAATCTGGGTTCCTCTGTTTGGAAATCTCCGTGAGCTCGTAATGGACGAGGCTCACAAGTCAAGATACTCGGTGCACCCCGGATCAGACAAAATGTATCAAGACTTGAGAAATCTTTATTGGTGGCCGAATATGAAAGCCGACATTGCCCGATATGTGGCTAAATGCCTAACTTGCTCAAGAGTCAAGATCGAATATCAGAAGCCTTCTGGTTTACTCCAACAACCAAAGATCCCGGAATGGAAATGGGAGGACATCTCTATGGATTTTGTAACGGGACTACCTCATCGATCAAATCAACCAGATGCAATTTGGGTTGTCATCGATCGACTAACCAAATCGGCACATTTCATCCCGATGAGGGAAAGTGATAATATGGATAAACTGACAAAGCTGTACATCGACAAAATTGTGAAGCTTCACGGTGTGCCTAAGACTATCATTTCTGATCGAGATCCTCGATTCACCTCCCGGTTATGGCAATCAATGCAGGAAGCATTGGGAACCCGATTAGACATGAGTACGGCCTATCACCCGCAAACAGATGGTCAGTCGGAGCGAACAATTCAAACCTTGGAAGATATGCTCCGAGCTTGTGTTCTAGACTTTGGAAAGGATTGGGAGACTCACCTTCCACTGGTGGAGTTCTCTTACAACAACAGCTATCATTCAAGCATCCGTGCAGCCCCTTTTGAAGCGCTTTATGGCCGAAAATGTAGATCGCCTGTGTGTTGGGCCGAAACGGGTGAGAAGGGACTCACTGGACCAGAAGTTATCCACGATATGACCGAACGGATTATTCAAATCAGACAACGACTAGCTGCAGCGCGTGATCGACAAAAGAGCTATGCCGACAAACGCCGAAAACCTCTGAAGTTCGAGGTGGGTGACAAAGTATTGCTGAAGGTATCTCCCTGGAAGGGAGTGGTACGCTTCGGGAAGCGTGGGAAGTTAAATCCTCGCTACATCGGTCCGTTTGAAATAATTGGGGAAGTAGGCCCGGTGGCCTATCGATTGCAACTTCCTGCTGAACTCGATGGAGTTCATAACGTGTTTCACGTTTCCAACCTAAAGAAATGTCTATCTGAAGACATCGAAATAATCCCTCTGGAGGAATTGGAAATCGATGAACATCTGAGATTCATCGAGCAACCGGTAGAAATCATGGGACGCGAAGAAAAAGCTCTCAAACGTAGCAAGATTCCGATCGTCAAAGTGCGATGGAACTCAAGGCGTGGACCTGAATATACTTGGGAGCGAGAGGATCAAATGATGAAGAAGTATCCTCACTTGTTCGAAACTCAAGGTATGATTTAATTTTGGGGACCAAAATTCCTTAACGGGAGGAGGATGTGACAACCCTAAAACTTTTGCTTTCTTTCCCCAGCGACAATAGCAACGACGACAGCTGATGCTGCGAACGCTACGGCACAAGAATAATTTTCGGGACGAAAATTCCAATTTCAGGGGAATGATGTGACACCCGAGAATTTCAAGGTTAACTTCCGTTAGACAAACCCGTTAGTTACGTTATAAGTAGCTAATACATAACTAGGCCGAATACGTCCACGACCTTTGGTTGATCACCGAACCCGTCCATATGTGTTATGTGTTTATCATTAATTATCTCTATGTGCAATGTGATGTAAATACATGACTTACTATTGTGAATAGCATGATTTATTGTAAATACTTGATTATGTGAAAACTTGCCCTCTTTGGTCTCCAGCGAAACTACTGGGCGAGACTATAATGTCGCCCGGTAGTTAGCCAAGACAATCCGATAACACGAGATCAGAGCCAGTTTCGCCAGCCAGCGAAACTGCCAGCGAAACTAGCCTCTGATATAAATAAACTTAATGAACCCTAGTAGCCTCATTTGCTCAACCACACAACAAACACACACACACTCTCTGAGATTTCTGGACCAGCCGAGAATACCATCAAGAGACCAAGATCTCAGCCTCTAGACCATCATCTCTTCTCCTCTATCGATTCTAGGATCAACCGTGAGTCCCAAAACTATGCTTTATGTGTTTTCTAAATGTTTTCTTCTTAAAGCATGCTCAAATCCTTATGTAACTGCTTGATCTGCTAGTATGTTGTTTAGGAATGCTAGATCTGTACTAAAGTTGTTAACTTTACAAATGAAATCCATCCATGATTAGAGATTTGTGCATGATAGCTCATTTTAGGGTTTTGAACCCATTTTGGAGATTTGATGATCAAAATGCATGTTAAACTCGTTAAAGTTGCTTGATTTATGTTAATAAATGCCTATGGATGCTAGATAATGAATTGCATGTATGATCAGAAGCTGTTAGGTTAATTTTTAGGCAAATCCGTATGTTTCTCACGACCAGCGAAACTGTGGTTCTTTGGGCGAAACTAAGTAGCGAAATTACATCTCCTTCCAGCGACACTGACCAGCGAAACTATAGTGTCGCCGGATAACCTGACCAGACCAGCTCGAGCGAACCTGCCGAGCGAAACACCCGAACGAAAGTTCAAACCAGTTTCCCTGCGAAACTAGGCTAGCGAAACTGCGTCAACAGTTTCGGGCGAAACTAGCCTAGCGAAACTGTGTCACCGGGCACTGCCTAGCGAAAGTGCTGCCCGTGCACCTAGCGAAACTGTCTAGCGAAACTATGCTAGCGAAACTAAGACCTGACCTAATAACCAAACTTGTGAAATTTGCTTAAGTGTTATGCCATGACTTGCATGATTATGCCATGATGAAATATGCTTGATATCTGATTCGTATGAACCCTTGTTTATGATCAACCATTGGTGTCGTGTGTCGGTATGTCGAGTCAAAGTTGCAACGTGCTATGTTATGGGCCATAGTGACGTTAAGTAAAGGTTAGACACGAAACTAATACTTAAGACCTAAACGTGTTCTAGGTCCTCGATAAACAACAACACTTGGATTACTAGAAGTGTAGCAGTGCAACCAAAGGTGAGTGTCACTAACCCGCATACCGTGAGTCCGTTGGGCCACACCAAATAACTTGACGAAAACAATGCTGATTGAACTCGAGAGTGCTAGGCACCTCACTGATAAACTTGAGAACACGGGATGCTTGGCACCCACTTGATAAACTGAAGTGTTTTATGGGAACACTTGTGAATTCTGAATAAACGATTTCTGAAACGAAAACTGTTTTAATATGGCTAGTGTAGGTTAAAGTCTAAACCACATGATATCACATGTTTTCTAAGGATGCCTTATAACTTAAAGTCCTCAACTAAAATTGTGCCATTAATTGTAAAGCGAGGGGATGTTGGGTAGATCTACTGGAGTTTGACAAACTCCGCCCCGTGGCACGGGGAGTGCACGGAGGTACAATATCAGCCTATTTGACCGTGGTCCCGAGAGGACACGGGGGAGGCAGAAAACGCGATGACTTGGTCCGCACCGTACGGGATGGCTCGGCCCCCACAAATAAGTCAGCTTTGGTACAAACTTCCTTAGAGCATGGAACAACGGATTAGCTACCCGCGATATCGGTTGAGTCCTTTAACTTTACGGAACTAGTACATACCCGATGACGTGGTCACGGACAAAACATTTATAAACTAAGAATTAATTACGAGCATTGCTTTTCACAAACAAATACTTCGTAAGTACAAATTGACGTGAATTATGATTATGATACCGGGCCAATGCATGACAAGCCCACTGTGAACTCACCAACCGTTAGGTTGACACTTGCGTGGTTTAAACTTTTGCAGATCGCTAAGGAGTATCCGGAGCGGGTTGGCATGGCACGTGAAGACATTTATTTTGAACTGAACTAATTGGAAATTTTAAAACAATATTTATGTAAAGCACGTGGTTAGTGCTAAAGACAATTATTTTCCGCTGCGTATGTAACTTAAGACTTTAATTTATTAATTATGCTGAACTATCTCTGATTCGTTTAGTATTTGTAACTTTGGTTGTGGATCCTGGTCTAGTCACGCCCCTTAACGGTATAAACTCCGTTAGTGGTATTTTGGGGGTGTGACATAGTGGGTATCTCGAAGTTAGTTTGCGTACTTGGGCGGATTTTTCAGGGTTTTCTTGACCACACCTGCCCTAGGGGTGACTCTTAGGGCATTATGTGAGCTTTTTATCCCTGGAGGTGACTCTTAGGTCACAGAGTCACCTATATAAGGGGTGTCAGCCAAATTTTAAGGGGTATCTCTAACAGACCCCATACTTTAACCATGAAACTTGTATACTTTACCTTTTATACCTCTTAACTTTTGTACTCTTGTTTTAGAATATTTTTAGAGTTTTCGACTTTGGTCACAACTTTTTTATAATTTTATTCTTTGACCACGAACTTACTAAACTTCTATGTTTTATTGCCCTAAGTTTTTCTACTTTCGTTTTTTAGTATACTTTTTATAGTTTAATACTTTGACCACCAACTTTTTAAACTTTATACCCCTTAAATTTTATACTTTCGTCTTTTAGTATTCTTTTAGAGTTTTCGACTTTGGCCGTGCAGTTTTTGTAGATTTATACGTTAACCACGTTAAAAAGTTTCTTACTTAAACTGACAGGTATTTGGGTGGCCCGCCGCAAAGCGCGGGCGGGTCACCATCTCGTACGTATATATAATTGATCTTTATGATTATATTAGTTGTGATATTCTTAATATTGTTAATTGTATAAGAGTTGTTCAATTCGCATGTATAAAATATAAACATTTTTGCTTAAACGATTACAATAGAAAATCGAAAACAAAGTTGTAAACTTTACAACTCAAACAACAAAAATACAATACGGAAGATGAAGGAAAATAAATAAAACTGAGTTGAGAGCTTCCGGCGCATTGTGGCAGGCGTGGTTATGAACATGAAAAGTATTGGCGTGCGTTGCGACGGTAAAATTCCGTTACGTACAATTCGTAAAGTTGAATATGAATAGATGAAAAAGCTTTTAAGAAAAAAGAGAGTATAAACGCTTTTAAGGAAAATAATAAACAAATAAAAAATGGAACCACCCGATATAGTTTTTACGATAACGACTCCAACACAATCGACATAATATATATTTCCTAATCTATGTTAGCAAAATATATAAGTACGTTTGCTTCCAAATAGTCAAAGAAATAATCAAACATGGGGGGGGGGGGATTAATAGCGGGGAAAAAGGGGGGGGGGGGGGGGGAATTATGCAGCATAACAACCCTCTTTTAAAGAGGGAGGTTTAAAAAAAATTACCAACCCCAAGTTTCGAACCCAAGCTAATAAGGTATAAGGCTAGCGCCCAAACCACCATGGCACATGTGTTTTTGTGAATCAATCTGGTAAAGAATACATATAACATAAACATTTTTTCTCTGAAACAGCAAAAAAAATATATATATATATATATCGGCCAAAATGGGGTTCCCAGGTTTCAATCCCGGATACTCAGCCTGCAAACCAAACAGTCAAACCACTGAGGCAGTATCTCCATTGGGAAAGAAAATGGAAGCCATTTTATATAACGTAAACGAAAAGTCAACAGGGAAGCAGACAATCTGCCGTGTTCCCTGTTTGACCTTCCGAATAAATTATAGATAATATATGTGGTGGTGGTTAACGACTCATCTTCAATACAACTATTTTAAAATAAATTTCGGATCCCTAAGAAGTTCTGCTTTTGAACATTAGGTTACTACGAATGTTAATACGGATGTTGAAGCTGAACTGAGGACTTCGAGTCTCTGTAGATTAAGTCAAGCTTCCGTATAAATTGTGTTTTTACAGAAAGGAAGTTTATAAGGAGTTATCTCAGTGTCTATAGTTGAATGCATGGTTTCATATAAACCAAGTTTCTATGAAAAGGAGGTTTCTATGGAACAACCACAAGCTCTACGGATGTGTACTTACTACGGATGGTAGACAAGACAACTTTTATGTGAGAAAGTACTATTGCAGAGTTGGTGCGCCTTCCTCAACTGTTCGGGACAACTGTCTAGCCGTATAATCGTTTCAGATGATCAACTTTTGTGTAACAACAATTGAATGGATTACTTAATATAATGTGTTAACAAGTCAATCCTAATAATCCAAGTAAAACTAGAAAACAATTGAACTTCAAAACAACCCCGAAGATAATCACGGGTAATTTATCTTAATATAGTTATAAATAATTCCTACTAAAATACATTCAATTATTTTAAAATAAAACGCAATAAACCAGGAAACTTCTCTGTGAAAATTGAAAAACGTATGCAAGAATGCTGTCATTTTGCCTCGAATCGAACCCTTTTTTATTCCTTCTCGTGGTTTTCATTAAATTGTGATGGACTACTTAGCCCACTCCCTTGGCCCAATTGTTTTATTTAAAGTATTTGGAACAGCCCACGTGCTATTTTCCAAGCCCAATTCATATTTTCCTTTCTACCTAGATCAAAATATTTAATGTCAAAGTCCATCAAGCAAACATATTAATTTAAAGACGAGGAACGTATTTTGTTATGCTACTAATACTTAATATTTGCTCTGTTATTTTATTCTATCCTGATTGAGGAAGAGTTACGAGCGTGTAAAACAAAAAGAAAAATATGCTGATGGAGGACAAACATACTATGTGTAATGCTTCACCCATTTACGATAAATAATAAAGAAAAAAACCATTTCGTTTCGACAAAAGACCCACACCCAAGTTCCACAGCTTTTGGTCCGCTATCCCAATCATGATTTTCCTACCCCTAGAGGGAAAGACCCTTCCCTTTTGGGCCGGTTGTGGGCTAGGGATTCAAACCCCCGACACTATGGTTTGTAGCCATGTGCTCTAATTCTCTGAGCTAGAAGCCCCACTACGTCTCCACTTGATCTGTTCCCGGAAGTACCCTTAAAAAAAGGAACATTTGCTCTCCCCAGCCATTCGGGTTAAGAAAATGTCAAAACGCCTTTATCTTTATTTTATCTATATAAGAACGGCGCATTCTGAGGTGTGAAGTGAGAGAGAAGGGATATCATAATTGGGGTTTTGAATAAGACGACCTTTTAATTTTTCAATTTTTTTTTTCATATTGAAAAGGTATAAAGAACGGGAGGTGTGAAGTTTTTATCATCCTAACGTCGAGCTATTTTTCCGCAAGACCATGAATCAAATGATATCGAAAATTATTAATCATAATTCATGAGGATTGATATTAATAGATTCATTCACAAGTCTTTAAGTTTAGGCTAATTTCATCGTTTTAACTCATCCTTTTCATAACTCATCAAATGTCAAAAACATAACAAAATAGTATGTTTTGTAATTATATTGGTGCATTTAATTGAGAATTAGAATAAAATAAAATGAACCTAAAATACACCGATCAACTATCATAGAAACTTGGACGATTATAGCATATCTCGACGCATGGCAAATAGGATGGGAAATTGATTTTTATTTTCTTTCCACCATATCAAAATTATTAAAACTATGTGCACTAATAGCGGATAAAAAGTATCCTCCATCATACATCCTGAGTTGCGTCATTTTCTCCCTTGTCATTTCAAGATCATAAACAAAGATACGTTCTTTGTTTGTCACTGAAGTTTGACCTTGAGTCTCCGCTCTTTTCAATATTGGGTAATGTGGTTTTTGAACGTTCTATATGCGGTTGTTTGAAATAACTTATGAAACAACTTTCACCGAGCTTTCCTTATTCGGGTCGCGCGCCACGATACACAAATAAAAATGAACCTAAATTTTCGAATTCCTATGCATTGGAATGTTGCTAAGCACTTGAAGACGCGTCACAACCAAAGGAAGATTGCTCACTTGCATTTACACTAGATGATTTTTGAGATATTTTGTTGTACTTCGATCTTTTTCTAGATTTATGAAAGCAGGGAGCGTTTGAGATTGGTTTAATACAACCAAAATATCAACCTCTTAACCTAGGAGGCAAATTTGTAAAATTAAGAAAAGTGATCAAAAAGTTGGTACAAAGTAATACAACTATTTTATACCGTTACAATCGATTTGGAACAGGGTTTGCAAAAACCGGTTTATTTAGACTCGGTTTGGGTCTCGACTTGGGCACTGAAAACCTCGAACCGACATGAACTGACTAAATAGTTTAAAATCAGACGAACTTAACAAGAACCGTTTGTTGACCGACAATTTGTGAACCGATTCTCCTAGTGCTCCTTAGAGCTTAACAAGAACCGTTTCTTTTACCATGTGTGGTGTGGTATGGTGTGGTGGTCACGTCAGCGCAGACTGGACCACATACTATTACTACACACATGGTGGTATACCCATGTGGTGTTGTATATTATTTTATTATTTTTTATGAAGCATTAAAAGCCAATTGTCAAAAGAAACAACCCTTCAACGACTATATTGCCTTCACTACGCACGTGAAAGTTTTCATGCCGCATATCCACGCCGCCCCATCACGCGGGGAGGGGGGTTGTTCGCGCCCAACAACGTCGTGATCACCCCCTTCACGCCCCGTATACCACATGGTCTTATAAGCCCCAAACCCATCCCACATATAAAAGCAATCAATTTAAAATACATATAGGTTAGAAAATAAAAAATTTAATCATTCTTCAACCCTTATTATTTTCACAATAAAAAAATTAAACTTTTACATACTTCAAGAAAAACTTACTTGTTCCTCCCCAAACCATCAATTAAAAACCACCCTTCTCCTCTTCGATTTCTTCCCAATTTCCCCTGTTTTTTCACCATTTCATCTCAATTCTCACCCCCCAAAAAACAGAGCAAATAATACATTATAAATTCCAGGTAAAATTCCAGATAAAACAGAAAAATTTTATATAAAAAAAAAACAGAGTCACCGATATACTTCATTTCGATACAATTGGAATCTCGTAGCCTTCAATCTTTCTCTCTCTCCCCATCTCTGCTCGATTCGAATGAACCCCATGAGCTTCTTAGATCCAATTTCCCCCAAATTCCTCTAACTTTATCCGTCCAATTTGTGTTAATGGGTGAAGAGGTTTTTCAATGGTTGAAGTCTCTGCCTGTAGCTCCAGAGTACCACCCAACCCTAGCTGAGTTCCAAGATCCAATTTCATATATTTTCAAAATCGAACAAGAAGCTTCCAAGTACGGAATCTGCAAAATCATCCCCCCTGTCTCCGCTTCTTCACGGAAAACCGTAATTGCTAACTTAAACAGTTCGCTCTCTGCTCGAAACCCTGATTCTTCACCTACATTTACCACCCGGCAGCAGCAGATCGGGTTTTGCCCGCGGAAGCATACCCGGCCGGTTCAGAAACCGGTCTGGCAGAGCGGTGAGGTGTACACTGTTCCTCAATTTGAACTCAAGGCGAAGAATTTCGAAAAGGGGTATTTGAAAGATTCGAAAAAGGGGGTGAATTCGACGAATTTGAAGAGGGGTTTGAGTGGTTTGGAGGTGGAGACGTTGTATTGGAAGGCGCATGTGGATAAACCGTTTTCGGTTGAGTATGCGAATGATATGCCCGGCTCGGCATTTGATCGAACAGTTGGCGGGTGTGGGAGGAAATTGGGGAAAAAGGAGATTGGGGATGGGTTGACGGTTGGGGAGACAGAGTGGAACATGAGAGGGGTTTCGAGGTCGAAAGGGTCGTTGTTGAGGTTCATGAAGGAGGAAATTCCTGGGGTTACTTCACCTATGGTTTATATTTCTATGCTGTTTAGTTGGTTTGCTTGGCATGTGGAAGATCATGATTTTCATAGCTTGAATTATATGCATTTGGGTGCTGGGAAGACTTGGTATGGTGTGCCTAAGGATGCTGCTGTTGCGTTTGAAGATGTGATCAGAACCCATGGTTATGGAGGAGAGATCAATCCTATTGGTTAGTTGTGTTATTATGTTTGAACTTTGAAATTGACCTTTGAAATTGAACTTTGAAATTGAAATCCCCTGTTTGTTTTTGCTGTTGACTGCATGCTCTGTTTTGAATTTGAAAATGTGTTTTGTAGTTCACTAGTGAATGGTTGATGGTTGATGGTTGATTATACTTGTTTTGGTTAGTTGGTTAACTATAATAGACTATGGAGTATAGAAAATTTGAGGACTTGATTGAATCTTTGGTGGTCAAAAGAAGTCAAAGATTCACATGTCTCAATCTTATAATGTGCATGGTTAGACGTGATGCTTGATGCGGTCTAATGTGTCGTAGTATGTAGTTGACCGGTATTTGAACAAATATGACCATCGAATGAGCAAGTTTGAGTGTTTGACCATAGATTGAGTATTTGAACAAATTGGAACATCGGTTGAAAATTTTTGACTAGGGACGATGAGAATATCTTATATATAAGTTTTGACTGGTTAACAAGTTAAAATATTATCTGTAAAAAGAAGTTTAATAATTTTTTTAATAAAGAAGGCCCTACATACATGATTGGCATTCAACGCGCATTACGCATCGAGTCTTTTAGAACCAAGATAACGTGAAAAAGTTATCAGTTGGTGACCAATATCTGCACATGATTAACCCATCTCAGAGGGGACTTATACAACTTCTGGTGTGTTTTCAGTGACTTTTGCCACTCTTGGTGAGAAGACCACAATCATATCCCCAGAAGTTTTACTTAGGGCTGGGGTTCCTTGCTGCAGGTGAGGTTTTTATCGAGTTTCTAATGTTCTGTTTTTATTCATACCCAATTCTGAATGATTATGCACCATTACAAATTTACAATCATTTTTGCAACTGTTAAATTTTGAGTAAATTGTTGCATCTATATATCATGAAAGCTAATTAATTTTCACTTTATCCAGATTGGTACAAAATGCTGGAGAATTTGTTGTCACTTTCCCTAGAGCATATCACTCAGGTTTCAGTCATGGTTAGTCATTTCTTCTTCGGTATCTTATTATTGCATGATATATGATCTGTTGTTGATTTTTTGTTGAAACTAATGCCTAATAGTAAAAATATGTTCTTTTTTTCTTTTTGTTATATAGGATTCAACTGTGGGGAGGCAGCTAATATCGCAACACCTGGCTGGTTGGCAGTTGCACAAGATGCTGCAATTCGTAGGGCTTCAATTAACTGTGCTCCCATGGTGTCTCACTATCAGTTGCTTTATGATCTTGCAGTATCATTTTCTTCAAGGTGTGTTCTCTCATCCCATCTGGATTTGTGAATATTCAAAGTTCTGCCTCTGAGATTACTTTTTGATGATTATATTCGTAAGTTTAAACAATGACAATTTTAGGTAAAGGCTAGAGTTGTTATTTCAATTTTCAACCCATTTATTTTAATGTTTGTGCTTTATCTCAATGGGATCAATCAAAACTTTAGCTAAAATGGTAACGGGTCAAACGGTCTGAAAGGTTATTAATGTAGGCTACAGGAAAAACTCCTATATTGCTTTTGGTTGTTAGTAAAATAATATTGTTTCTCCAATAATCATATAGATTATTAGTAGAAAAGGTTATAAATGGACTAAGTGTTTGCGGGTCAACATACCGAACCGGGCTGCTTTCTCTCCTATTAAAAATGACCAATTTACTAATAAATGGGTGTTTATGTTTGTTTTATGTGAAACGGGTCAAATGGTGTAAATTAAAACTTCAGCCAAAATGGGAAGCAGGTCAAATGGGGTCAAAAAGGTGCTCAAAAGTGCTGAAAGTTGATCAAGTCTGCTTTTAAAGCCAACATCCTCTTAAATCAATATATTCAAAGATTTAGATTGTTGGTATTTTGTCATCGTAATGCATCATTATTTGTAGAAATTCTTTTAAAATGAAAAAGTGTTAGCATTTCAACCCAATTTAGCCCGTTTTGACCATTACTGAAAATGACCCTACTTCTAAAAAACTTATAAAAACTGATGAAGTTTATTTCAATCCTACTTCTACAGTGTACCGACAAGCATTAAACCCGAACCTAGGAGTTCCCGATTAAAAGATAAGCTAAAGCCTGAGGGAGAATCATTGGTGAAAAGACTTTTTTTACAAGACGTAATGGAACACAATAATCTGCTTCAAGTTCTTGGAAAAGGGTCCGCAATTGTACTTGTTCCTGAAGAATTCTTAGACAGACGGATTCCGTTCGGCTTAAGCACTCAAACTGATGAATTAAAATCCACACATAATTCGGATTCTGATGATGATGTCATCCTAGACAAAAGGCCGGAGAGAAAATATTCTTCATTTTTTACTACGAATAATAAGAACTCATATATTGGCGAGAAAGATGATTCATTTAAGGGTTTTGAATGTGTTAAAAAGCCTGACCCTGGTATATTTTCATGTGTTACTTGTGGAATTTTGTGTTATTCATGTGTTGCAATTATTCGGCCTACAGAAGCAGCCGGAAATTATCTTATGTCAGCTGATTGTAATGGCATTAGTGATCTAGTTGCTGCCACAGATTTCTTCTCTGCTAATGAAGATCCAAGTGTTTCAGGTACACCTTTTATATTTTTATAAATTATTATTATTATCTCTAATATGCTGTAAAGCATTTGAAGTTTTGAATTACGAATGTCTTGGGCAACAGAGGTGGAAAGATGTGCAGGTTGGACAAGTTGGGTAATGGGTCAAAACGGGTTGAAACAAGTCACTTATTAGTATGGGTTATTGGGTTGAAACCGGTCGTGCAAGATTGTGTTGACCACTCAAACACTTTTTTTGCCGTCTTTCGTATCTTTGTGAATAAACTATTAAGAATATGTTAGTTATGATTACAATAACAATATTATTAAAAACTTTAATATACAACTTCAAATGAAATAATTTAGGAGTTTGTAATGCATTAAAACATATATTGGCGACTTTCAACCCGTTCATATGTAGGTAGATGTGTTGAAATTGCCACCTGTACTCATTTCCATTATAAGAGATTGTCAACTTATGGAGCCCATTGCTTATGCTGAAATTCTACCTATAAGTCTATAGTTCAAGACACAAAATATATATGAATATCTTCTGTTTTTTGCAGCTGATCCTTTTTTGTAGTGCTCTTTTTTTTTTAAATGAAAAGCTACCGATTTGACATTTACAAGTCGAATTTGAAAATTTATAGAGATTTTTGCACATTCAGGCCGCTATTAACCCTTCTTTATTCATATGAATACAGGGAAAATGGCAAAAAGAAATTGTGATGGCTTGTTTGACGTTCCAGTAAAATCTAGTAACCAAATTCCAATTGTAAATAATTTGAGTACAACTACACCTACTGCATCACCAAAAGTCAATTCTTCTCTTGGCCTATTGGCCTTAGCTTATGGCGATTCTTCAGATTCCGATGATGATCATGTGGAGACAAATATCCATACAAATTATGGGGATCATGTTGACATGAAGTATACAAATGATCACACCTTTGAATGTTCTGTTGAGTTTGAAAGCAGCAGAAATTTTGAGGAATCAAATTGTGAAGAGAACCCGTTATTAGATGAACACGAGAGTGAGAAAAGGCCTATGAATACAACATGTGATGAAGATTCTTCCAGAATGCATATTTTCTGTCTCCAGCATGCTTTAGAAGTAGAAAAAAGACTTCGGAGTGTTGGGGGTGTTCATTTGCTGCTCCTTTGTCACCAAGGTACTTTTTTTTCATCCCGTCAAATCGAGTGTTTCGATTTAAAATGAACTGTCAAGTACAATGGTTAGTAAGTACTAATCACTCGGAATACAAACTTAAGTAGATAACCTAAATGGTTTAGATAAGTAAGAAGTGGAAAAAGAACATACCTATAATTAGATTGAAGTCATAGAACACACATGAGAGAGTCTGGATAATGGGTCAAAATAGGTTTTTGAGTTGAAACGGGTCAGTTTTTACGATGGGTTGTGTTGACACATAACGCATTTAATATATTACCACAACCTGAATTGAACTGTTCTTAAGAGAAGTGTGTTGATATCACCTCCTCTAAGTACAACTTATATCTAACCAATTAAAGATAATAGAACTTTTAATAACACAACCATGGTAAGTTACAAATTTATGCTGTAGCAGCGTATAATTAAAGACGGAAGATCCAATAGAAAATGAAGAAATTAACAACATTTAATGTGAAGGGGACAAACGATATTTGATTGCTCCATTGTCAATCACATCATTGCTTATCTTCATACCGTAAAACCTGTTATTCTGTTTTGCTTAAACTATCTACATGATACCATAACTGACTTGTGTAGTTATTGGTATGTCATTTAAATTATACAGGCCAATGTGTGAGTCCGTTCAACCTGTATTTAAATTCATAGAACACCCAAAACTGATTTATTAAGAAAAATACTAGATTTTTACCGCAATAATACCCATCTTTTTTGTTTCATAACTAATTTACTATATATCACTTGTTATTCGTCTACATAATTCCCAAAAAAGTGATGCATGCCAGGTGGTGCCGATCCGACCCGTTTCTGCTTACAATTAAAAGTTACTCAGTTTGACTCGCCATCCAAACCCGACACACCTGGTTTTCAAAAATGCGACTTAGGCGTGAGGCAATGGGGAAAACGTCTCAGGCCTTGAGGTGGCGTTTCATGTGTACTTGTGGGTCAAAGTTAGTCAAACATAAATATGTTAAAGTGATATAGAGACCTATGAATGGTTTAACACTGATAAGCGATATGTAAAAGAGATGAGAGATATGCAACTTTTGGTTGTATATAAAGGTTATTTGGTTGTGCATTATACGAATTTATTAACCGACACATGTTTTTACACAATATGCAGATTATCCCTCTTTTGATTCTGAAGCAAAATCAGTGGCAAAGGAACTGGGAATAGATCATAACTGGACCGATCTTGAATACAGAGAGAGTAACAAAAAAGACGAAACATGGATACAATCTGCTCTAGATAGTGAAGAAGTCACCCATGGCCAGAGAGACTGGGCGGTAAAACTAGGAATGAACCTTTTTTACAGTGCTAGCCTTAGCCGATCTCCGCTTTACAGCAAACAGATGCCGTATAATTCGATTATTTACAGTGCGTTTGGACATAATTCTCCATCCAACAGCCCTGCAAAACCGAAGCCATCGGGCAGGCAGAAAAAGATTATCGTGGCTGGAAAATGGTGCGGGAAAGTATGGATGTCGAACCAGGCTCATCCTTTGTTAGTAGAGCGGGATCCCGAAGAGCAAGATGAAACTGGGGGTTTGGTTTTGTCAAATTTCAAAAACGAAAAACAGTTAGAAGATACCCGGGCGGTAGTTACTAAGAACTATACTAAGAACTATTCAAGGAAACGGAAGAATGTTACAGTAGACCCGAGGCGAACGGGTCCAACGATGAAGCTCCCGAAAGTAGAACCGTCACCTTTGCCGTCACCGTCACCGTCACCATCACCACCGCCGTCACCGATGGCGGCTGATTTGCCGTTGAGTGGCGGTTTCAGGCGGCAGCCTAGGACGAACCTTCGAAAGAATCAAGTTAGAAAGGAAGCAGCTCCTTTGTCTAGAAACCTTAGAACATTTGACATGGACTCGGAGGAAGAGGGAGAGACCCGTGGCGGGCCGAGCACACGGTTAAGAAGACGGATCATAAAACCGCCATCCAAAGAGTACGGAGACTGGCCCGAATCAAAACCGAGGATAAAGAAGCCAAACGACACCAAGAAAGCGAGAAAGCCTCGACCAAGTGAAGAAGAAGGTGAGTTCGGTTGTGATATCGAAGGATGCAACATGAGTTTCGAAAGCAAACACGACCTCATAATCCACAAAAAGAATATCTGTCCCGTAAAAGGATGCGGGAAGAAATTCTTTTCGCACAAATACCTCGTGCAACATAGGCGCGTACACATGGACGACCGGCCATTGCAATGCCCGTGGAAAGGGTGTAAAATGACGTTTAAGTGGGCATGGGCTCGAACCGAACACATCAGGGTGCACACGGGGGCTCGACCGTATGTCTGCTCCGAGGACGGGTGTGGTCAAACGTTTAGGTTCGTTTCCGATTTTAGTCGGCATAAACGTAAAACCGGACATTCGGTGAAGAAGCAAGTTGAAGGAAGGTGAAAGGGAAATTAATGTTATGAAATGTAATGTTAACATGTTAGAGAGATTAAAATGTAACTTTCGTTTCTAATTGTTAACAAAGTGATGCAGGAATTAGGGTTTTTTCTTCTAGGAAATACCCCTTTGTGAGTGTTTTTCAGTCGCCATATAGAAAAAAAAACCGGTTACAAATGAAACCAGTTAGGTTAGAACCCGGCCCGGCGGTTACAATTCGGTTCCACCTCCTTGCTCATGAACCGGTTACAAAACCGGTTATTCTCTAACCGATTATGAAAAAAAACCCGGTAAAAACCAAAGAAAAACCGGTTAACTGGTCTCTAACCGGTCACACCGGTTACAAACCAATTACACATATTTTCTGAAAAACCGGTTCCTAACCTAACCGGTTTCTAGCATAACCGGTTTGACTAGTCAACGGTTCTAGCCGAAACCGGTTTCTAACCGTAACCGGTTAGAAAAAAAACCGGTTTGTGCACCTCTACATAGGGTGGTTCTTGTCACTCAAATCAAGTTTCACCCCTTGCATTGTTTTCTCTTTTCTACTTTTAAGATACCCAAATAGTCTTTTGTTACTTAGATAGGCGTGTAAATAAACACGAATCTGATATAGTGGACAAGTGGTGTAAAACTAGAGTATGAATAGAAGCGTGTGTGAGTTTACCGTAAAAGTTTATATCCTTTTCTCTTTCTTTTAGCACATGAAGACGCTCATATAAAAAATAGTAGAAAAAAGAAGAAAATCCACTCTTTTATAAAAATCATCTAGCTAACCCACATCCAATCGTTACACATGTCACAGACGAGTGACAAAACAAAACCATCGACGATCGAACTCCACAAGAATAAGAATGAGTCATGAAATTGAATGCGATGGCTTCTGTTAAGATCTAAAGGATCCGTTTATTTTCTTCTGAAGATTACTTATTTTACTTTTATGATGGAAAAGGTACTCTAAAGCTAGAAACAAAAAATAAATTGATTTGAGGTTGTACGACTTTTGATGGTATCCTAAGGGTGGGCGGTGTGCATGATTGCACACCATCGGCAACCTTCGGCATTATATATGCCGTGCTCGGCATGCATACCACACTAATCGGCATCGCGGCATCCGGCATAAACCACCCCCTCCAACGACATGTTTTCGCCGAGATATGCCGAGCATATTTCCAAATTTTTGCCCGTTAATTCGACCGTTGCATTGCAACGGCTCTTTTTTTTTTTTTTTTAAATCAATCAAATACCAAATACCACTATAAAACCCTCATAAATACACCAATTTTTTCTACACCTCTACTCCTCTCTCAAACACAAATCACTCTCAATCACAATGGATTCATCAAGGAAGAAAAAGTCAACCCTGGAGGAAAAAATCACTCTCAATCACAATGGATTTATCACTAAGCTGCTTAAAATTTGCAAAATGATTTATTTGAGTAATACCGCGTTATACTTTAGTTATTAGTTGAGGTAATTTAGTGATACTGCCTGACATTTTGTTTTCTCTTTTTGTTTTGCAGGTGAGTATACAGATCTTTGTTTGTAATTTTTGGTTTATTAATTTTCATTGCTTAGGCTAAGTGTAGTGGATGGAGCCCTTTGTGGGCGTTATGCGCCATGTGGCGTCCACGTCAGCATGAGGGCCATGGCAAAAGTGGTGTAGTGGGGCTCCATGTATAACCCCCCTACCAATCATTACCTAATTATTTATTTAATCATTTTTTATATAATTTAGTATTAAACATATTAAAAACTAAAATTAAAAAAAAAAAACAAGACATAAAACTAGAAGATTTTTTTAAAAAAAACAAACTTACAACATTCTAAAAAAAAAAAACAAACATGGAAATTAAAAAAAACAAACCTACATTCTTAAAAAAAAGCTTTCATCCTCTTGTTCATTTCCGTCCACTTTCCCGAGAACGAATCGTTAGGTCGGTACGGTTCCTGTTTCATTTGAGCGAAAAACTTTTGACGAATTTGCGACCAAAAAGTCACAAGGTCTTGACTATTACCTACGTTTACACAAAAAATATAAAGTTATTAAAAATTATTTCTAAAAAAATAATAAAAGTATTATTATAAAATATAAATAAAACATATTTATAAAAAAATTAAAGAAGTAATATTTACCGTGAATAGGATCCTCCGACGTGTCAAGCCACGCTCGAGCTAGTGCGATTTCCTCGGCCTCGGTCCAATGTTGAACAACTTTTCGTTGTCTCGGTTCCCCGGCGTCTTTTTTCTTGTGCGATCGCCGTTTTCTCGGTCCAACCGGCGCCGCCTCCTCTTGCGTCTCCGGAACCGCCTCGGGTTCTTCCGGGGAAACCGGAATGGGTTCTTGTGAAGACGGGCGGGAAGATGGGGTAGGAGAAGGAGATGGAGATGGAAAATTTTGAAACGGTGGATAACCTTGGCCCGTTTGAAATGGTGCGTAGTTTTGTTGCGAGTACGAGTTGAAGCCGAAGTTTTGGTAAGGGAAAGATGGGAAGGATTGTGGCGGGGGCGGCATGTTCGCAACATACGCGAACAAACCATCGTCACGCGGTTGTTGCTCGGGATCGTTTGCTCGTCGCGGGGCTTGGAAGCGTGGGTTTGACGAAGGTCCACCACGGGGAAACATTTTGATTGTAGGTAGAGAGAATTTTATAAAAAGTGAGAGATGGGTGGAGGAGTGTGTATAAAAATTGGATGGAGAGGTTTAATTTATAGTGTTTAAATTAGGTTAAAAAAAAAAAAAGGAATTGACCGTTCAACAACGGTCGAATTTTTTAATCCCCTCACCAACACCGGCGCCATTAACATGGCGCCTATCACGAATTCGGCTAAGATGGCGCCCCGGGGGTGGGTGCGGGCGCTATAGGGGCGCTATAGGGCTCCATGGCGCCCCCATGGAGCCCCATTACGGATAGCCTTAGGCTTAAAATTCGTTTGGGCGTTTGGTGTCCTTTGCCTGTTGTAACCAATACTTTATTTCAAGAAGCCCAATGACTACATAATGTGGGTCAATCATGGTCATATTTTCTTTAAAATGTTGCATTGATTACCTCTGGTTCGAAGAGCTGTTTTATTTTGGCTAGACTCTCCACGGGTACATTGAAAACACTGTGTGATATTTCACAACATCGGTGAGATGTCTCTACATGTTATTTGACTTATTTCTTCTGTCCAATTAACCATTTTTCAGTATACTGGCAAATTAAAATCTTAAATTCTTTAAACATAGTTAGGTAGTTGGACATACTATTACTATGCATGGATATGATGTGATTGTTCTTCTAACCAAACTTATTATCATATAACGAAAATTTTAATTTACACTGACTTTTGACTTTGACTAAATTCAAATATACAAATTAAATATAGCCCTGTTCTATTCGCACCAGAAAAAACTTTTCTTGCATCGGTCCTAAACGGGGCATTGAGGTCTCCACGCCCCATTTAAGTCTTAAAATAAAATTCATGTTAAATTAACTAGTTTTATTATTTAAAAAAGTCAAACGAGCAAAGAGTACGACTAACGAGTAACATATAACGAGTATTATTTTTTTAAAAACCTCAAACGAGCAAAGAGCAAAGAGTAACGAGTAACGAGTATTATTTAAAAAAGTCAAACGAGCAACGAGTAACAAATAACTAGTTTTATTATTTAAAAAAGGCAAACGAGCAAAAAGTACGACTAACGAATAACATATAACGAGTATTATTTTTTTTAAAAATGTCAAACGAGCAAAGAGTAACGAGTATGTTACTCGTTAGACTTTTTTAAATAATACTCGTTACTCATTACTCTTTGCTCGTTGCTCGTTTGAGGTTTTAAAAAAATAATACTCGTTATATGTTACTCGTTAGTCGTACTCTTTGCTCGTTGCTCGTTTGAGGTTTTAAAAAAATAATACTCGTTATATGTTACTCGTTAGTCGTACTCTTTGCTCGTTTGCCTTTTTTTTAAATAATAAAACTAGTTAATTTAACATGAATTTTATTTTAAGACTTAAATGGGGTGTGAAGGCCTCAATACCCCGCTTAAGACCGGTGCATATCAATAAATAACCCAGTACGAATAGCAGGACCCTAATTTATAATCATAAATGCTCATGAGGGTAGATTTTTGCTATTCACCAAAATATAAGCCCCAAATGTAAATAATAAACAAACAGTCAAACACTGTTATCATTTATTCCATTTCTACCCTCATCAGTCTCCCCTTTTTACTCCATTGACTCGATCCTCCTCTCCCTGTCTCCGGCGTAAACAGATCGCCGGAGTATAATCGTCCGGCGACGGCGAACTGAGACGGAACGGAGACACATTAGTTGACTGAAGTTCTTAATTTGAGGTATCGGTTTCTACCGTGATTCGTATAATTTCGTTTTTGTTTTTCTATCGAAGAATGAGGAGATTAGATCTTTTAGTTTCTGGTTTTACATCTGATGATCGCGTTGCTGAATTCTTCCATCACATGATTACTCGCCGATTACGGAGGTTTTCTTCAATTTTATTTGCAGGAGAGTTTGAATTTTGATTAGGATTTTTTCTAATTTACGACGTCATATTGAAAATCATATTGAAATTGTGCATCTGCTAGAACAAGAAGAGATACAGTCATTTTGATGCATAAACTATCGATTCCCTCACAAATTTGAGGGAGCATAATTGTAGAATTTAATGTCAAATTAGTGTGTGATATATGATTATAGAGTTATATTATATCAAATAGCATAGGAAAATTGGAATTTAATAATCTCAATTTTGACATACTAGTCAATATTATCCCAACTCATGATATTCTTACCACATGTTCTAACTTTCTAACTAATTTCTTTTGGAGTACACCGTTCAAAGAAATTAACTCTGTTTGATTTCTGTTAAAATATTTTAGGTTTTTTGCTTGGACCATAGGTAGATGATGAACATGAACTAATTTCAGTTCTCAATTTTGTGTGTGAATCGAAGGAAACGGTGAATTAGGGATGAAATTGAATCAGGGAAATTTTCGGTGACCTTTTGCTTCGATTCACACACAAATTTGAGAACTGAAATGAGTTCATGAGTTCCTTTTCATCGTCTACCACCGGTCCAAGCAAGAAAGCTAAATCTTTTTAAAAGAAATCAAACGGAGTTAATTGCTTTTAAGCGTGGACTGTTTAAAGAAATTAGTTAGAAAGTTGGGACCGATAGCAAGAATATTCTGAGTTGGGATTAATATTGGCTAATAGGTCAAAGTTGGGATTATTAAATTCTAATTTTCTAGTAGCATAATGATTTCGGAGGTTTTATGTATAAATAGTACACTTTAGACAACTTTCAACCCGTTTGACTAGTTCAGCCCGTGTTAACTAATCATTTTGATTTTAAGATTATGGAGGCAATGCAAGTGACAAATGCTCCTAGAAAACCTAGAATTCTACTAGCTGCAAGTGGAAGTGTGGCAGCCATAAAATTCGGGAACCTGTGTAGCTGCTTTTCAGATTGGGCAGATGTAAAAGCGGTTGCAACACAGACGGCTTTGCATTTTTTGGATTGTACAACACTGCCAAAAGATGTGATTCTTTATACTGATGATCATGAATGGTCTTCTTGGTCAAAGATTGGAGATAAGGTGCTTCACATTGAGCTCCGTCAATGGGCTGATATTATGGTAATCGCCCCCTTGTCTGCAAATACGCTTGCCAAGGTAATATAGGTCACAATTTTAATCATCAATTCTATAGGTGGCCTAATGGATGGGTTGGTTAACAGATTGAAATAGGTTGTTTTTAGTACTGGTTGGGTCCCTTTTCTAAGACCACTGCTAAAATTGAAAGAGTCAATCTGCCACTGCTAGTTTACATTGTGTAGTTCCTTTTCTAAGGCCAAAGTCAAACAACAATAGACAATGAGACCTTTGCTTTGATGACATTATGGTAAAAAAAAAAAAAAAAAAAAACTACAGTAGTTACAATCAACTATGATAATTGTATCACTGAATCCACGTGCCAAAATGGTTGAGAAATCTGAATGATTTAGCTGCTCTATATGGAGCAAATGTCTCATGAATAAGCACCTTTAGTTATAAGCAATGATAGCAAGATGAGTAGATTGGGTAACAGGTCAAAATGGTGGGTTGAAACGGGTTGAACTGACCCACAACCACTTTTTTTTTAAAAAAAAATTTAACAAATTTCTTAATTTATATTAATGTGTTAAAATATGAGTATAAAAACTATATTACTTTATTTTGAATGAATAAATTTAGCATATTGTATGTATTTCAGGGACATTTGACCGTTTAACATGTTCAATCCATATGATCCATTCCCATTTTAGTTATCCTATTTTATTTGTACCGTTTTGAGATAATGCATAACACAAATGGACCCATAGATGAGCAAATGAGTCATTAACTCATTATCAAATAACTTTTACATATAGTTTGTAGATCATTTGAACAACAAAACTATCAGTTTTTATCCTTGAGACCATATCAAGCAGTCATTATACATTTTGGTTTCTGTATGCAGTTTAATCAAGGTTCAAAACTCGATTTTTATGTTCGGCCTGACTATTTCACGAATTTTCACGAACTATTAATGTGTTAAGTATGACTGCAAATCGATTTTAACATAATAATAACTTGAATTTTATTCAGAAAATGATTTAGAAGCTCTTATGGTTTGAATACATTTTGGGATAACTTTTAATGCATCCCCGCCTTCGCCAGTTAGACACTTGGGCATAAAACATAACCTAAATCGACACATTTGTATATAAACGAGTTAAAACTGTCATTATGCTTCAGTATCATGATCCAACTTTCTTTTCATATGTTGAACCAGATTGCTGGTGGACTGTGTGACAACCTGCTGACAAGCATAATCCGCGCATGGGATTTCGAAAAACCGATATTTGTCGCACCAGCTATGAATACTTATATGTGGACCAATCCTTTCACTGAAAGACACCTTATGACAGTTGATGAGCTTGGAATTACTCTTATACCCCCGGTGTCAAAACGGCTAGCTTGTGGGGACTATGGAACTGGTGCAATGGCTGAGCCCTCATTCATCTTCGGTACCATTAGACTCTTCGTGGAATCCAGACAAAACCCAAGTGGCGGTAGAACGCTCTGAATTTTTCGTTTTTTTTCGTGGTGAAACCGATTTTTTAACCAGATTCTACATGAGAATCTTGGCGCCAAATTGATGTGGTTGGAAGAGATTATTTGAATATAGATAGAGAACATTGTTTCAAACAGATGGGTTTGTGATCATAAATGACAAGTGATATCTAATTGGGCATTTTGATCAAAATATGACATGTAGTCAATGTTATCATTGAGCTTGACTAAAAAAATAAAAAAATATATATAATAAGAGAAATATAATCCATCCTTGAGACCAAACTATTTGAAAAGAAAAGGTGATTAGATAAAACATGATATTAGATTTGTGACCGATGACATAACAAAGCACACCAAAACTAAAAACAAAAACCCTAAATCGTATCATCAAAAGATGCACGAACGGCCATAAGAAACTGTTTTATGGTAGCTCGTGCATCTTTTGTCCATTTTACTCGACCCGTGAAAAGAAAAGGGAAAAAAAGAGAGAGAACTCGAGCTCTAACCACTAGACGTTTACAACAATTCAATGACTCGATCGGCTGCAACCGTTGCCGATACTTGATTTTGTTCTTTCGAAACCACCTTCTTCATCTTGATCAACCATTTCAACAACTCGACTCCATAATCGTACAAACTAAGCGCAATGTACATCCCGATTCCACCTATGATTCCGTTCGAGATCGAATAAGTTAAAGGCATGAGCAAAATGGTAACAAAAGCAGGCACTCCTTCTTTGATGTTGTCCCAATCTATATCTTTGATCACCTTCATCATCAAAGCCCCAACAATCACTAAAGATGGACCAATTGCCCATTGAGGCACACTACTAAATAGTGGTATGAAAAATATTGACAAAAGGAAATAGAATCCGACTATGACCGCGGTCAATCCTGTCCTACCACCTTCTCGAATCCCAGCTGAGGATTCGATGTAAGTGGCGATAGGAGAGACCCCCATTGCGGACCCCACAATCGAGGTCCCTGCATCGACCATGTATGCAGTGTATTCCCCTTGGAACTCGCCTTTTTCATTCGTGAAACCGCCTAGTTCCGCCATAGTGTATAGTGTGCCCGTGGTGGCGAGTATGTCTACATATAGTAAGGTAAATAGGGCAACCCATACTTCGCTTCGGTTAAAACTAGCGAAGCTTATCGCACCAAAAGTGGACTCGATTTTGTGAAAGTCTACCACTTTCTTGAAGTATTCATACCGCATGTCGCCTAGAGGCGTGTCGGGGAAAACCGACACGGGCGTGTGCCTAATCCACGATATCAAGGTCACAAACAAGATACCCGAAATCATGCTTCCTTTGATACCCTTCATCAACCCGAAACACGTAACCAAAAACCCGAGTGCACCCAACCAAAACGTCGGGCTCCGCATTATCCCATCAATGCACGCTCCAGTTATCGCGTCTTTATGTGTGCATGCAGCCAGGGTTACCAAGGTGTTTGGATCCGGACCCACAAGCCCAACACCTTGATTCCCCTGCAAGCCCACAAACGCGATAAAAAGCCCAATCCCAGCCGCGCTGGATAACCTAACCGACCGCGGTATGAACCGCGCAAGCTTGGCACGGAGTCCGAAAGCCGCCACGGCTAGAAAAGCACAAGACTCCACTAACACAATGGCCATAGCGGTTTGGTAAGAAATGGGCCCTGACCCATGAAAGCCCACAAGGTTATAAGCAAGATAAGCATTTGTTCCCATACCGGGCGCCAACGCCAACGGAAGATTAGCAAAAACGCCCATCGCTATCGAGCCGATCATCGAAGACAATGCGGTAGCCACGATAAGATCGTTTTTGATCCTCGTAACGCATTGTTCGTAGCCCACATTGGGCGTGATCATGCAATCCGGTGGAGGGACCCCCGTTGAAGGTGGCGGTGTGCAGTCGTTAACGGAACACGTGCCCCCGGAGTCCGAGAGGATCGTGGCGTTGACGGTGATGATGTAGACCATGGTGAGGAATGTGGCGGTGGCGGCCCGGAGCTCCGTCGTAAAACAGGTTTTTCTGGCCTGTAACTTGAAGTAGTTGCCGATTTTGGAGTGGGAAATTGAATCATTCAATTTTTTCTCCAAGTTTTCTGATGAGTTTCTAAGTTTTTCATGGAATCTTGAACAAAACTCACCTCCTCCCATTTTTGAGACACTTCTCTCTCTCTCTATGTTCACTTGTAATATGTTTATGCTTCTATGTCTCTCTTTATTGGCACTGGTGCATGTTAATTTCAGTTTTAAATTGTGCAATTGGAGCTTTGAGAAATATATAAAAATTGAAAAGGGAGTTTTGGAATTTGTAAAAGATTCTGATTTGGGTTTATGGAATGATTGGAGTTGACAAAGTGGAATGAAGAGCATGTGGGGTCTAAGGATTAGCTTTTAATGTCTCGAGATATATCTAAAAAAACCGGTACCGATCGAACATTATTGATATAATTCTCCCGTCAATTCTTTTTGAGTTTCATTCTTTTGAGTTTCATTCTTGTGAACGTACTTTTTGGGCGGGATATTTAACGTGTTAGCTATAATATTATACGGGTCGATACGCACACCGCCTAGTATCCATCGTTTACGGCTAGGACTACTGGGGTATCTAATCCAATTCGCTTCCCAAACTTTCGTCTCTCAGTGTCAGTGTCGACCCAGCAAATTGCTTTCGTCGTTGGTGTTCCTTCCGATCTCTATGCATTTCACCGCTCCATCGAAAATTCGCTCTGCCCCTACCATACTCCAGCTTGGTAGTTTCCACCGCCTGACCAGAGTTGAGCCCTGGGATTTGATGACGGACTTAAAAAGCCACCTATATATGTTTTACGCCCAATCATTTCGGATAACGCTTGCATCCTCTGTTCGTTTTTGTTTATGTTTTCGGTGCTAGTATTTGTACCTTTCGGTTTTGGTATTTCCGATGGTACTAGAAACAAGCGATAATCGACTGATAAAATTAGTATGGTATTCTGTTTATACTTTCACTCGTTTTTGTAACTGGTATCAATATTTTTTTGTGTGATGTTGATATGATAGCGATCTCATCCCTATATAGGACAAATTGATGTAGACGTGTAGTAAGCATGTTTTGTTGAGAAAACGTATGGGTCTCGTATCGTAGAAACCACATCCGAATCAGGGTCTGCTAATTTTCTAAAGAAATAAGTGAAGCGAAAGAGACGATGCATAATGAGTGGAGCTCCATCCCGCTGTTTTGGAACTGATCGAAGCTCGGGAGAATCGTGAGCATGGTGGGACGGAATCGGCTTTAATTTGTCCATGATTATAGAAACTAATATGTATACATGTGTGTTGTTTGATTAAATTATGTTGGTTTTTTAAACCCGTGCATCGCACAGCTAGAATCTAAAAAAACATAAATAATAATAGATTAATATGAAATAATTTATTAAACTATGGAAAAAAAATAAACTATTATGTTTTAAAGTTAAATAAAATACTGGTTTAAAATTAAAAAGAAAAAAAATAGAAATTAGAAAAAACATGTTTACATACAACATACAAAGTCCACAATAATAGATTATGGTAACTAAAAAACATTTGAATAAACCAAACTTGAAAAAAGAATCCACAATAATGTCGATACTAATGATTAATATAAACACATAAGAGATCCCCTTATAAAAATTTATAGTAAATATAACTTATCATAAGTATTATCTTATACAACAACATTTACTTGTGTTATATACTACATAATATACATATGCAACATATCTTGATACAACTTAAATTCTTAATATATTTAAAACATGGTAACAGTACAAAAAATAAAAGTATATTAAATATAAACACATAAGAGATCCCCTTATAAAAATTTATAGTAAATATAACTTATCATAAGTATTATCTTATACAACAACATTTACCCGTGTTATATACTGCATAATATACATATGCAACATACCTTGATACAACTTAAATTCTTAATATATTTAAAACATGGTAACAATACAAAAAATAAAAGTATATTAATAAATTTAAAACATAGCGACATAGTACATTAATAATAAATATAGTTGTTATAATTACGCAAGTCAAACCTTTTAATTTGAATTTAAACGTTAAAAACTATTTAAAACTTACTTCATTAATAAAAGCACAAAAGTGAATTAATAAATCTAAAATATTAACATTAATAATTTTGATAAATAATTAAATTTGTTTCTAAATTTAAGGAAGTGAAAATAATAAATTTATATTTATATTTAAAAATTTACATTAATAATAAATTTAGTTTCTAAAATTACGCAAGTCAAATTAATTAATTTTTTGGCCATTTTGGCCTCGAAAATGAGCGGGAAAATGATCTAAGGAGAGTTGTGGGCATGACACGTGGCGTTTTTTTTTACCAAATTGAAGGCTAACATTTTCTTTTATTATATAGTATAGAAGATTACTATATAAACAAAATGAAGTTGAAATAAATAGTATTAGTAGGTAATTGGTCTATGTGGCGTTTTTTGGTGTTTGTCACGTCGCAGCCACCGTTTAATTTAGTTTTATGTTTTTTATTATTATTTTTTGTATTTTTTGTATTTTTTGTATTTTCAATGTAAACGCAACATATTTAGCACATGAGTTAGTGTTGTAATGATAGAGTCATTTAACATAACGTGTTGGTCTCAGGTTCTATACTTTAAGCATTTGTCTTCTAACTTTAACGTCGTTATGCAGTCTTTTTGTGTTTCTTTTTTTACATTACGCTCTAGCAAGTAGCACCGCAACTCTTGTACCCGTATTATTCTCACGGCAAAACAAGGATAGTAAATCTAGTTATTATCATTTAATTAAGATTTGAAGTGTGTAATACGTAATCCATATACTTTCTTAAACAGCTAAATCACCACACATGCACTTTGCAAGATTTGAACCCACAACCTCTTAGTTGGGGAGCCACCACTTTTACCACCAAGTTGTCCCTTTGGGAACATAATCTCTATACCAATAAAGTAAATTGGTCACGTACCACGTGTCATCCCACATACACCGTCATCATAGTTTTATAGTTTCTCGCTCCTATTAAATACCAACCATCTCTTTAATTAAATACTAATGATTTTAAATAATTAATTGTATAATTAAATATTAAAAATATAAATCTATAAATTAGTAAAGTATTTTTATAGTAAATTATAATATGATTTCAATTATATCTCTTCTTAAAAATATAATATTGTAACTCTTAATCTTTATTATTTGTTATTTAGAATTTTAAAGTATTTATTATTTCTTATTTCTTATTTCACGAGTGTATATATTTAAAAAGTTTCATTAATTCTTATACGTTTATGTTTAAACTTATGTTAAAAAAATATAATAATAATTATATACGAAGTTATTAATTATATTACTTTAAAAACATCTCGTATAATATACTCGTTAAAATAACCCGTATATAATAATAAATAAATAAAATAAATAAATAAATAAATAAGAGTGGTTATAGAGAAACCTAGTGAGTTTACTAGAGAAACCCAATTTCTACGGTCGTTTTGCCCAAAACGGTCGTTTCAGGCAAAACGAGGTGATGTGTCGCTACGACAACAACCTTAAAATTCAGGGGGGCCCTCCTTTTCCACAAATCGTATTGAGCTCGTTTTGTTTGAAACTGTCGTTTTGGGGTCGTTTCACATGAAACGGCCATGGAAAATAGATGAATATATCAATTTGATGGGTGGATATATCTACAGCATTACTGATAAAAAAGACAACGATTTACATATAGATCTTTCAAAACTCACCCCCACCTTTTTTTTCTAACCATTTTGTTATTATTACTAACCTACTGATTAATAATAATAATAATAAAAATTATTATTATTAGTACTTTAATTTTTTAATAATTTCCTGATTTGGCTTTAATATTATTTTATTTATTATCAATTCTATTATTATTGTGGTTGTCGTTTTCTTTAATATTATTTTTATCATTAGTGCTATTATTATTATATTATTATTATTATTATTATTATTATTATTATTATTTTTATTATTTTTATTATTATTATTATATTATTATTATTATTATTATTATTATTATTATTATTATTATTATTATTATTATTATTATTATTTTATATTGATGAAAGCTCTCCTACTAATTTTAATTGACGTAAAACACGTGTTGACATTTTTGGATCTTTTAGTCTTTTACCACCCTATCTTTTCATCGAGCACATTTTGTTTGATTAAATCTAATATTTCTGTAAATAAATTTGTCCTATTTTATAATGCACACGTTTCTTGTTGGATCATCGGAAGAAAATTATTAACTGCAATTGAAAATGATAAAAAGTAGGTTTTTTTAGTAACAAATTTTATGCCACTCATCAACTATTGAATTTCAAGTTTTCAACTACCAATTTAAGTGGGGACATCTTATTAAATATTCATTTATATATCTATCTATCTATTTATACTATATAATAAATAAAAAAATATTATACTTTAATTAATAAAAAGGAACTTATCATCACCATAAAATTTTAGATTAAGTCAAACTTTTAATAAATAATTATTTAAATACTAAATTTTCATATTAAGATTTATTTAGCTTAATCTTTTAATAAACTAAATAGGAGTTTAATAAACGTTTAAAGGGGTTGTAATTAGGGATGTTTAGTATTTGAATAGGTTTTAGAAAATTCAAAATTTGATCCGATTCGAATACCCAAATTCAGATTATTCGACGCCTTACATCGGATTTCAATTTGTTATGTTGGATTCGATTTAATGCAAAATTTTAGATTTCAGACTAAAAGTATACACAATACATATTTAATTATAAATATATACTAGTGGTTGTCAGCGCGATGTGGCGAGAAATATAACACACTAGTAAAATGTTTTAACAATTAAATGGTGAAATATCATATAGATTTAAAAGTTTGATGATAGTTTATTTATATAAAATAAAAATAATTTTAAAAGTTTAGTTAAACTTTTTTACATAATTACATATCTACATTAATTCTCCTATTACTTGTTTATTCAATTAGTTGTTTAATAACATAATGGACAAAGATGATTGTGTCCCATTAAACTCTTAATTTTTTAAGTAAATGACAAGTTTGTCATCAACAAATGTATTATAGGGGAAAGTTATTATATAAAGGATGATTTGCATACAAAGGGTACGAAATAACCACGACGCGCCATGTGTACTTTAGGAAAATGGTAGAATTGTCTACGCGTGCATAAGGAAAATAATCACCCAAACTATATTGATAATCACGCAGGCTATAATGATGCAAGGTAAATTGATAATCACGTAATTTATATGTTTATAATCACGTCGTAATAGTAATACAATATAATTACGCAAGTTATAAGGATAATTACACAAGTTATATGAATACTTACGCAAGTTATACGAGAGCGCATAGACGAGTTTTTTTTAAGTTGAAGTATAACAATACTATACTCAAATTAAAAAGAATAAAATGCTCGATTTTATGGTGAAATTTTGAAAAAACAAATGATGTTATATAAAAAGTTATAGATGTTTAAAAAAGTTAGAAGACTTGATAAAAGTTAACAGTTGCAGGTTATACTAATTTATTTCCTTATATCTAAATTAGATCTGCACTATTGATTTTCAAAATCAATGGCCCTAAGTCATTCATACCCTTTGTACGCAAAATGCACTTTATATATGAACTTTCACCTTTATTATAATATAGTTTAGATAATTACTTATTTACTTGGGTCTATTATGTGAATGAGGCATCTTGATCCTCTTTGCCTCTTATTGAAATGTTATTTGTTACTACTTGATAGTTTAATAACGAGCTAAATATAATAAAATCTTAACTCGAAATTTTAAATCTCACCTCTACAGTTTTACATTTGCCCTTTAATTAGTTTACTTGTAATTTGAATGTTTATACTTTGAATGTATTAAAATGCTAGACTATTGCCATTTTATTTTGAATCTTTTTATAATTTGGATAGTTTAAATTTGTTTTTTGAATGTTACAATTATGATTTTCATCTTTTGACATTTTCATGTGTGAATTCGAAACTTAAATTCGAATCATATTTCAAATTCAATTCGAATTTCGAATTTGATTCAGTTCATTTAATCTAATTCGAAAATAATCGAATTTGAATTCGGGATAAAAAAAACTATCAAATAATTAGTGAATCTCGGAGTCCATCATCTCTTCTAAATTAATGTTTCAATATCTTCTTGTCATTTCTTCCCACAGTGTCTCCTCCTTTTGAAAAAAAAAACAAGAGGTACACTGAAATAAAGAATTGTTCTGATGGAACCTTCTCTTCTATCTTAGATTGGCGTAGAACAAATTTCTCTGGTTAACAATAATTGTAGTTTTACCAATATTTACAGGTTCCTTACTTTTGATTCTTCCCCATAAAGGAAATAGGGTAATTAGGTGGTATACAATATGTATATGCATGTTAGACAGCTACTCAATGCCTTAGTGGATCAACTCTAATACTCTATAACATAAATGGATTCCTAATGTTTGTCTCAATCATGACATAAGTAAGCAATTCTTATTGTATCTGCCGAAACCTAGCTAATTGATCATTACGATGCTTACACTATAAATTAGATCCTTTACCCATAGACTAAACCCGAAATAGATTTTAAAAAAAAACTCAGGAAAACTCATCGATTCATGAATAATTTGATTCAACTAATTCGATTCTTCAAAATTCAATTCGTTAAATATCCCTAGTTGCAATTACCTATCACTACTTGAACATGGGTGATCATGAAAAGGGATAACCAACACCTTAATAGAAGGAAAATAAGACATGAAAAAACATATATATTAAACAAGAACTAATAAAAGTCAACTGCAACCAAAGTCAACGGGTTGTATGCATGCAACCATGCAGCTGGCTTGGATTGGGAAGTGCACATATTAGGATGGTGCATTATTTGCCAAACCCTAACATCGTGTTTGCATTCTATTCTTGTGAATTAAATTAAAATAATGTAACTATTCAAAAAAATATGTACCTATTGTATATGTATATATATATATGGTGTGGAGCCAATCGATCAAACCCATAACTATTTTATAGTTATTTGTAATGTAGGCTACGAGCCTACGATTTTAATGTAGGTTACGGTTTATTGATCGATCTTTGAGAATTTCTGAGCATTAACTTTAAAAAATTTAAAACTTACTTTAAAACAGACAATTTATTCATGATATATTTAAAATAAAAAGAAAAAAATGAATATCGAAATTGAATAAATATTTAAGTTATTATTTTTAAATGGTTACTGAATTGGGTATAAACTTTTCATGGTTGTGACTTGTTAATGACTTGGATAATTTCGAAAATGTGAATCACTTTTAGATTGAATATTTTTGTGGTTCACTCGAGAAAATCAACCGGATACGATCTAGATGAACATATAGATTTTTGAATTTTGCAGATGATAGAATTTTGAACCGTATGAAAAAATATGATGATCGTGAATTTAGGATGGATCGTCGCAGATAACTACAGTTATCTGCAATTTTGAAGTTAACTTTAAAAAATTGCACAATTGGTCCCTACGAAATTAACAAATAAATTTTCAAAAAACAAATTTCTAGTGCAATTTTAATGAAGGAATTTGTCCAAAATTTAAAATTACCCCAGCCAAGGGCTCTGTCTCTTGGACCCCGCTCTCTCGAGGGCGTTGCCTCCTTGGATCCCCCTAACCTTATTGATACGGGCGTGCACTACCCTGCACCACCAAACCCGACCAATATAAGTTAAAAACAGGGCCGGCCCCGAAAACCACCAAGAATAACTGGGCCCTAGGCGAAATAAAAAAATGGGCCCCTATAATATAAAATCAAAACCGAATATATAAAAAGACAATAATGTAACGAGAATTGTAATAAATAAAACAAACCTTTAAATACTTAACCAAGTGTAGAACGACCTAAATGTTAACCATTAAACCAAAGAGACAATTGTTAAAGTTTATTTGGAGGTTATATTTATTAAATAAGTTTAGAAGAGTGATGTGCCAATTTAAAAAGAAAAAAAACAAGCATAGTAGATTCGAACCAGCGCCGTGGATTAGGAAATTGAATGCTTTGGCCAGGTGGACTAAAACAATTTATGTGAACAAGTTTGAGCTATAATTTATTTACATAAAAGTAAGTTTACAAAACAACCGCTCAACTTTAAAAACTTAAAAAAGCGGTAAATTGCTGATTTAAAAAAGGATCCGCATGTTTCGAACATGCGACGTCTACTTCATTTTCACGCGCATAGAACCAGCTGGTATACGGGACAGATGGTTTGTATTTCTCAAATATTTAATAAATACACTAAAACTGATATATATATATATATATATATATATAGGGTGAGGTTCATTGTAGACACTTTCACATGTGAAATAGCTCTTTTTCACATGTGAAATGCTCTGAAAAATTAGAAAAAGGAAAAAAGGAAAAAATAAAATTAATCACAACCACTAGATCAAGAGATCTAATGGTGAAAAAGGGTGTCTACATGTCTACACTTATGAGGGTGTCTACAATGAACTTTTCATTATATATATATATATATATATATATATATATATATATATATATATATATATATATAACACAAATTTTAAAAATTACGGGCCCTAGGCGGTCGCCTAGCCCGCCTATGCCCCGGGCCGGCCCTGATTAAAAATTCGGTCAATCAATAGTCTCTCTATTTACACTAAAATTGCAGCATGACTACATAAGATAATAAGAAAATCTCAGTGTAAATCTTAGTTTTACTTGTTACAATAACAAATCTCAGTATTTATATAATACGACCTAACCCGAATAAAACTAAAACTTCGGATAAAGATACACCCGATCACTAGAAAACGACCCCGATAAATAAAATTAGTGGTTTCACCATTGTGTCAAAATACAATAGTTTAAATTAATTTATACTAAGTTTGAATTTAATTATTATAGACAAGAAGAGTAATGCGCATGCAATGGGTTGTGATTAGGCTCACAAGGTCTTGTTGCTAGGCTTTATCGGGGACATGTTCCCTAAATTATATTTAAATTCTTTTATAATTGTTGAACGCTTTTTTATCCTTTATTTTCTTTAAAAAGTGATTTTTTAATATTTTTAAGTTTTTTCAATAAATAAATTATTTTATTATTGCATGCGTAAGGATACCATAGTAAAAAATGTTCTCAAAGTACGCAATTAGGGTTCATCTTTTGAGAAGTTGTTAATTATATTGCATTTTAATTGAATTATGCTTTGAATGATAGCTTTTTAATCATTAGTTTTATACGTTTTAAGAAAAGTTGGTATCATGTTTTCTAATTGGAATATATATGTATAACGTATTCATGTGGTAGGAGATCTCTCAAGAAGTTTTATTATATTAGCAATCTTTTATATATTTTTTTATATTTTCTTTATTTTGTATGGAAACACTCCTTGTGTTTTCCTTGAATTATATGAATCGGAGTAAGCTACTTTTTTTTACGACAAACAAAACTTTTAATTAACATACTACAAAGGAGTAGTTAAAAGAGATTACAACCAGAAACGTGCACACAAGAAAATAAGATACATTATTCTTGAAAACTAAATGCGCACCAATGTTTTAAAAATCGGTTTTTTAGTTGAACCGGAAAACCTTCCGGAACTGGTTCAATCGGTCGGACCGGTTAGACCGGCTGGTTGAACCGGTTAGGGATTTATATATATTTTTCTATAAAAATGCTAATAAACTTGTACACCCCAACAAAAGTAGTTAAAATACAATTATAATCCACTCAAAAATAATATCAAATATGTATTTCATAAGAAAATATAAGTTTTAAACTTTAAAAAATAATAAAAAATAAAAAAAAAAGTTAAAAAAAATTACAAAAATAAAAAAAAAATCAGAAAACCAGTTGAACCGGAAAAAACCGGAAAAAAACGGAAAAAACCGGAAAACCGGCCGGTCTAACCCGGTCCGGTTATTGCCAAAAAACCGGGATATAAAAAACCGGTGAGGAGGGCGGTTCGCGGTTGAACCGGTTGAACCGGCCGATTCGAACCGGTTGAACTGGCCGATTCGAACCAGTTTTTTTTTTTTTTTAAACATTGATGCGCACCATTGCTCCCAAGATATAGTTATTCTAGCCTGACTTTTTAGTTAAAGATGACCCAAAATTTTAACTTTCTCCAATAGTTTTGATTTAGAAGCCGAAGCTTGATTGAATACCCTATCATTCCTCATTCTCCATATTCACCAAACCGTTATAATAACAAACTTTACAACTTTTTTGTGCTTCCAAGATCCGTTCATATATGCTGGTGTAACTGTAGTAGGTCCTCCACCTCAAATATTAAAAAAACGTGGAATCCTACACCATTGAGAGATGACATCCTAAACGTGGAATCATGCAAATTGAAGTAAACTACTATTTGAGCCTCTCACATTTTAGGAAAATTGGAATTAAATAATCCAAGTTATTGGGTATTGGCGGATAATAATCCGAGTTCCAATATTGGCCTACAATAATCCTAATTATTTGGGTTTTGGAATTCATTGGGCTGTCGTTAATTTTTCACTAACTCCGTTAGTTGTGTGCTGACGTGGCACGTGGCACGTCAGCAAGTATGATGCCACATCACCTGCCACGTTAGCAAAAATGATGCCACATCACCTGCCACGTCAGCAAGTACTAGCGGAGTTAGTGAAAAATTAACGGCGGCCCAATGAATTCCAAGTCCCAAATAATTAGGATTATTGTAGGCCAATATTGGAACTCGGATTATTATCCGCCAATACCCAATAACTTGGATTATTTAATTCCAATTTTCCCACATTTTAAAGGTTTAACTACTTGAATACAAATCCTAAATTATTAACAAATATCGACTGGGATTTGCATTTTATAATCATCTGAGTCTATTTGACTAACAACGTTAGTTTACTCTTTGTAGTATAAACAAAAAAATAAAAATAAAAAAGTGTATCAACCAAAAAGCTTCATACAAAAACATATGTTACACTAAGGTACCTAAGAAAATTTATATGTGACTATCACACCACCAATAAAAACAATTTGTTTACCAAGCTCAAACGAGTCAATCGCAAATAGAAAAAGTTCACATTACAACGTTAAAATTAGAAACTAAACACTCAAAGTTTTGAGTCTATGACCTAATAGTAATGTTACACGACTGTATCCGTTACATCACAAACTTATATACTAATTGCTACACTCGCCACGTTTGGATAAAAAACCAAAAGAAATCTAAGAATTGTTAATTTAGCATATAATAAACATAAACAATAAAATAAAATAAAATTTTATTTTACTCTTTTAATGTAGTAATTTTATTTTACTCTTTTCAAATGGTAATTTTTTTTAGAATTCTGAGGAAACTGACCACTGGTAAGATAGCCCCCTGGCCCAACTTGTAGCCTTCATTTTTTTATTCTTTTATTACAAGTGGGACTCAGTATTGTTCTACGTATCTGAGACGAATCAAAGATCATGCGAGCTCGAGGACGACGAAGAAATACAAACAAATCGCGCAGCAGATCAGGAATCCATTGTACGCGACGAACAAGAACGAATCCGGAGAACTAATCACGAACAAAAGAAGCGTTAGCACGAGATTCGAGAAGGTAAACCAGCGATAATGGCGATGAATTAGCTCGTGAGCTCCGAGATAAATGACGGCAATTAGAATCAATAACAGGAAGGGGCTCAGGTTGATTTCCGACGCCATTTTTGAATTGAAATGATCCGATTTAAGGCGAATTTGGGGGATTTTGAATGGAGTTAGGTTAGAGATGTAGGTAATCTAACTCAACGATTATAGTTAGATCTAATTAACAGTTTGATAAAGGATAACGATTGATGATGAATATATTCATATAATTTCTTTAGATTTGGATGTTTGTAAATTTTGTAAGTCAAGAAATCGAACCAGTGGGGAAGAGTTGGTAAGCAGCATGAATCTTCAATTAAACTCACTAAATTGCTTAGCGTATATACTTTTTTTATATAAATATACATGCATAAAATAAATATATACAATTAGGAAACTCGGTGAGTGCTATAGGAGTGACAATTTACAACATAATATTCGTTTATTTATTTTTTAGTGTGTTAGTGTTTATGTTTTATTAAATATAAAGAAATGTTTCAAACAAAGTGAAAGTTATTATAAAAGAAACATTTTAATAACATAAGCAAATTAAAAGTTATTGAAATTAATATATTTCATTTATGTTTACCATATGTTTTGAAAATTATAACTACTTTAACTCTTAAAATTATGTAAAATTATCTTTTTGTTCTCACCATATATATTATAATAATAATAATATAATAATATAGTAAGCTTACATAATAAATGAATGTTTACCAGAGAATTAAAATCGTATAAGCATGTAGGCGGATTTAGAAATTTATTTTCATGCAATCACTATTTTCGATTTGTAGAAGCGGACAGAAAGAAATCTTGGTAAGGGCCAGCTAGTCACACAATAAAAATATGATACAATAATAATAAATAAAAACACCATTGTTAAAAAAATAAATACTTTCCTTAGGAGTTTTCATCTTTTAAAAACATTGCATTACATATCAACTAAAACTTCTTGAAAGAACTATTTTTTTTTTCAATACAAGAAATGCAAGAGCCGTTCATATACTCATCACCCATTTGATCACACAAGTCAATCTTCACATTCTTTTTTTTTAACGGCAACAAATTTTTATTAACACGCTACAAATATATATAAGTAGGCATACTTAAAAAATCATTTATAAAATCATAAATTTTTCTAAGTATGCCTACTTGTGTAACTTTCTATAATTACTTAATTATGCATCACGATATGTTTTTCATCTATATTTCAATATCTAATTAAAACGCCCAACATATCCAATCACACATATATTTTCTTAGTCACAATCATGTAACATAGCATTTTCTAAGTGTTTTGGTCGTTAAAATTTTTTTTTTCGTTTTTTTACGTAGCCTTATAGCAATGCAACGATTTTTTGTGTTCGCGTTATCATCATCGCAACACGCGGGTTGGGAAATCTAGTTAATAAAAAAAATACGTTGTCACGTGGCAACCATTTAAGTCGCCACATGGACCAACTATAAAAAAAATACTATTCTTATGTTCTCGGAACTGTTATAACATATAGTAACTTGCTACCGCAAGTACTCTGAATAAGTGTGTGTTTAATTATAATCTAGACATTATACAATATACAAAATGCAACTTTATTATACAAGTTATATTGCTTTTGGTATAAGTTTATTACACAAGGTACAACTCATCAAAGCACAAAACAAGTTACACCACGTGCTTCTCTATTAGAAGGCCTATTACATAAGCTTATGCCACTTAGCAACATCCGGGGCCGTCACATGACGAGCACTAACCTTTTATAAGAAAACTTTTATCCAAACGGAACTAATTTAATACATGATTTGTTTGTATAATTGGTATAGTCGATTGAGTTTAGCAAATGATTTTATGTTTTGTTGATGATGTGACAAGTACACGTAGATTTTCTTAATTAAAGTCGTGTAACATGGTTTGGTCTCAACCCCTTTCCTCTCAAGGTTTGGTCTCAAGCTAAATAAAACTAAAGAGTTAATTACATTTTGCGTCCCTGTGGTTTGCGGGTTTTTGCCACCTGAGTACAAGTTCCAAATTATTAACAAATATATCCTGAGGTTTGCTTTTTTATTGCCATCTGAGTCCCTCGGACTAACGGGGTTAAAATTTTCTGTTAAATGAAATGGTATTTAAGTCAATTTACACATGAGGGACTACTACTGTAAATTACTAAATTATTAAAAAGCAGGGGTTATTTTGTAATTTACATAACATAATTAAAACATAAAAATAAGAATTTATATATATCTCCCCCTCACAACCACCACAACTCCATTTCTCTCTCATCAAAGCAAGCAAAACCCAGTACCCACCACGCCACCACCGTCATCTCATCGGCAGCCATCCGTCACCACCGGAGTCCATCTTCCGGCTACCACTGCAACTCCAGCAAACCACAACCTGAACTCCACCTTACACTTCACAGGGCTAATCTGACGTGTTTAACGGAATTCCAACCAAAAGTGGCCGGAATTTCCCTTGCTCGTGTAACCGTACTTCCTCGTCTGCTCCTCCGATGTACCTCCCCTTTATAAACAGCCTCGGCGACACCACTCTTCGAACGTCTTTCCGGCGCTTCGGAGACCAAATTGCTTCCTCTGGACATATAAATTTTCTCAAATTTCATCCGACGATGTCGCACCAGACTGCGATAATGGAAGTCGAAGCTTAGGATTTTAGGATTGCAAGGCCAGTACACTCGCAACACTAAACCAAAGCTAATGAGATCATAATTAAGCAAAGGAGGTGAGGGAGTTCGATGACGGATGGATTCAGATGGCGATGATCCGAGAGACGACGGAGAAGGAGGCGGCGGCGAGAGGGCGGAGGAGAGGGGCTAGATGTGAGATTAGAAGGATTGGAGGCTCCGGTATCTGATAAAGATGAAATGGGTAGGTCCAGAGGTAGCGGAGGAGGATAGAAATCAGATTAATAGCATGAACCGCCGGATCATTTGTGGTGAATGGCACGTCGGAGGAGGTCGAATCCGAAGACAACCACTGTGAGTAGAAAAACGGTGATGAGAAAGATGAAGATGGGTTACGATGGAGGAGGAGGATACAAAGGCAGTGGTGGCGACGGTTACGGAGGAAGCGGCGGCGAAGCCATGGAGGAGACGGAGTACTAGTAGGTGTGATGGTGAGAACTGAGAATACCAGAATGGAGGGTTATTATTTATTATTATTATTTTTTTAATATTTGAGTATATTACACAAATGGTCCTTATATTAAAGTTTAAGTAACAGACATTAAAATCATATATATTACATAACAGCTCCCCTGTATATGAAATGACTTAAATACCCTTTCATTTAACAGAAAAATTTAACCCCGTTAGTCCGAGGGACTCAGATGGCAACAAAATGCAAACCTCAGGATATATTTGTTAATAATTTGGAACTTGTACTCAGGTGGCAAAAACACGCAAACCACAGGGACGCAAAATGTAATTAACTCAAAACTAAAACTGATAAACTATATGACTCCTAACAAAAAGTCTCAACTTTAAACTTATGACCAACCCCTTTCCTCTCAAGTTTTGGTCTCATACAGCAGGTGCACACACACACACACACAAAACACCTTAGGGTTCCAAATCCGGTTCTATAACAAAACCGGTTTAAGTGAAACCGGTTTGTGCACCTCAGGTCCATCAATAGCCTGATTCTGCAGACCCAAAATGACAGTCCAAGCCTAATGTACAATTATGAACTAAAAACTTCATAAAGTAAGCACTTTTTAGTTGCGAGGTGATTTGTTAGACGATTTTACCCTTTCTCTTTTCTGTTATTTCTTGTACTTTGAGGGTAAAATCATCCTTAAGTAATATTATGGTATACAGTTCCAAAAGCACAAATGATCAAAATCCACAGAGATAATGTTAAGGTCAATTCTACTATGGAAGAAGGCAAGCAATGTTATGCAATGCTAAAATTGAGATCACATCTCTTGGCATTGTTTGTAATGCCCAAACCAAATTTTCGCACCCTAGTTAGTTAGTACTCATACAAGATATCAAAGGGATGTCTTCCAAAAGTGGGGCCCACACGACTAACCTTCAATCGGCTGTCTAATAGACTTGGGATGTAGTAAGTGAAACGAATGTATCATAATGCTCCCAATCTTGAACGGTGTCATATAATACATGAGCTTGACCTACAATATGGGTCGGGTCAAAACAGGTGTGTAAAGAAGTATAATACGTTATTTGATTAAATAAAAACAGGCTCACTTAGGGGTGTATTTGTGTGTACCCCCTTGTGAGTTACTCGAGATCGCTAATCATTTCTAACAACAAATTTCTAAGCATGGCCAATTCGTGGCCTAATCTTTTCATTTCTGTTATTTCTTAAGGAATGATGTATGAAAATATTAGCTCAAAACTTACCAACTAAGATGGCTTTTTCTTTAGACTCGGTTTTGAAATACGCCTCAATACCTGCGTGCCCTTTCTCATTTCTCTGCAACATCATAACGAGTTAAATTATAATTCAAAGAAAAGTTAGATGAGAGGTAGACTGAAGTGACGTAAGTCGCACCTTTGGTACAAAAACACTATGATATAGAAGATCGGAAGTAACATCAGAATTAATATTGATGAAGCCAAGTAGAAAATGTTGGTATGCTTCTGCAAACAATTAATTTAAGTTGTCAATTATACAAAAATCATATACGGAAAGATAAACTAATTTATTCTTTTCGTAACCAACATAACTTGTCAAAGACCGGAAATTTTAGGCCCGTTTAGGAACAACCACGGTTGTAAACACCGGTTCTGTCGGTCCGGTTCTTTTTTGTAGTAAATTACAAAGGTAAGCCATTAATTATGTTTTTAGGTTTTCAATGTTTAGTCATCAGTTATTAACTTAAATGTAATGTAATTTATTATATGATAATCTATAGAGAATAAAAAATATTGAAAGAAAACTTGCAAAAGTAAACCAAATAACTCTATATTTATACTTGCAAAAAACCAAATAACCTTGATTGGGTCTTGACCAGGCCTTTGACAGAAATAGGGGGTTCTTCCTGTAACCAATCCTTAATCGGTTCCCTATGAAACAACGAACTGATAAAGGACTGTCGGGCCTAGCCAGTTTCATGAATGGACCTATTTTAACAGGGCCTTTTGGGATCGGTCATGGACGGATCTTAGTGAAATGTGTTTGGAAGTGTGTTTTAAAAGTGAGTATTGCATACTCAGAATCGAATGATCAGCTTGACGACACTGGTTGTAGAAAATATTGTTTGGACGTGCCTCTATTGAATGAAGTTATGATAATCAGATAATCATATGTTATGCACTTATGCTAAAGGGTTAATATCATTAAAAAACCAATTATGCTTTCTTATTTTTTACAAAAAAGGTCCGTCAACCTAATTGTGGTATATTAAAATCCTTCAGCTTGTAAAAAACACATGAAAAAGTCACTAAACTAACTTATATATATTAAGGGCCCTCAACTTGTCTGAAATATCTTTTGTATAATAAGAGCCTAAACACCTACTTGTGAATATTTTTTTAAATAATGACTTGCTAACTCTAAAATTTTATAAAGTGACATTCAACAATTTTACAAGGAAAAAAACTATAAGCTCTTGTTTTGACCAGTTTAGCATCTACTAATTTGCAAAAAATGAGTTTAGTGACTTTTCCGTTTATTTTTTTGCAAGCTGCGAGACTTTAATATACCAAAATTAAGTTGAGGGACCTTTTCTTGAAAAATAAGAAACTATAGTGGTTTTAATGATATAAACTCTATGCTAAAAAAAAGATGATTATATGGTTTAAGCTTTCGCTGATAATAGACATAGTAGTCAAAGGCGCAAAGCGCACTCAAGGCACGGGTGAGCCTTGGGCCTAGGTGTGCAAGGCATTTAAAAACAAGGACCGAGATAAGCAAAACACATAACATGCCATTTCTTTGCGGCTTTATACATGTTTTAGGCTTGTTTAGGAATAGTTCAGGCTGTTTTAGGTTGGTTCCAGACCATTTTTTAAAAATTTTAGAACAGTTAGGCCAGAGATTACAGAATTTCGCCGGAATTTACGGGATTTAGCCGGAATCTCGCCGGAACACTTGGACAGCTGCAAGGCCTATTGCTTGTACCTCACCTCACCTAGGCGCATGCTTGGTGCACCATTACAGCTATGATAATAGACAAAACCAAAAAGACATTTTTGTGAAAAAAAGTGGAGCTGGCTTGTGAAATGAAAATAAAACTATAAAAGCGTCTCCAATTAGGTAAAAGAAATAACTAATTAATTTTATTTTATCACTAAATAATTAGTTAAAAACAGGCATAACACTTATTGACACGTTCCCTTTTAGCTACATTTTTTTCCTTCTATTTATGATTAAGATTGGGGCCAATATTTCCGCTCAACGTAGCCATTCTATAATTTATTTAGGCATGTAACATCAAATCTTTTGTAGAACTTGTTCATTAAACGAAAGATATTAGTGAATGCTTAGTTCCTTACCTTGCCCCCTCTAAGAAAAGGCTTGATTTTCCCTGAACAGGTATGGGCATCACAAAATTGGCGCAAAAATAGTTCTGCACGGAAATCATAAGGTCTCCTTTAATGTACATGGTAAAACAACATACGGATCCATATAAACAAGAGGCGGCAAAACGGACAGGTTGGATAACGGGTCATAATGGTACATTTTAGTACAGGTCAGGTTGAGTTGTTCCAAAACACTTTTTGTCCAAAAAATGAACCTTCTATAATTACAAAAACTATAGTATTTCCATAAAAATCTACTTTTTGAGTGAAATGATTTTAGGTCTTACGAACAAAAATAAACTTTGGCAATGTTTGAGCTATTTGACCTGTTTGGACCATTAGGATTAATTATAAGTTTATAACCCAAAAAACCCCATTCATATGTAAATGGGTTGAAATTGGAACCTCTAAATTATAACCATCAAACAGTTACCATGAAGTCGGCTTGCTGATGGACTCTGATGAACAGGAAAACAGCTGTCTGCAAGGCTCTGCATTGTAACTAGTTATTTTAATCTAGAAACTTTTGTAATAAAATTCTGATAAAATCTAGTAGCAAACCACCTCACATAAGTGGCGATTTCTTGCTGCAGCTGCAGGGTTGCACTTTGTTTTGGGAACAAGAGAATTCGCTACATGGTCGCAGTGCAATGCTCCACATAGATCTGCCAGGCAATTGTTGTGACTCTGAAATCCAAAAATATATACACTTTTATCTCAGACACAACTAATCTGGTTGAAACAAAATGAAGTTTTAAGCAAGCCCACAGATGCTCAAATAATTGGCATGGATCAAATAATATTCAGTCAGACGCTTAAAGACAATTACGATGCTGATGTACAGGTCAGGTAACAAGACAAAATGAGTAATTTTTGTGCAGGTCAGGTGGGTTGTTGACCAAAACCATTTTCTGCCCAAAATTTGTAATTTTTTATAGTGAGTCTTAATTATGATTACAGAAATTATATTATTCCGGCTATAATCTAACTTTTTGAAGAAAATAGGATTATACATATACATATACATACACTTTGGGAAACTTTCAACCAGTTAGCCCCATTAGATATGTTTACTTGTAGGCTAATTTTTTAACCCATTTGACCCGTTAGAGATAGAACACAATGAAGGGACCCATTTATAAATAAATAGGTATAGCCATCCCCAGTTTGTACTTTAAATAAAAGAGTATTTCACCCATACATGCATGGAGATGAAGTTTACAATCAAGGATCTGGGGTAGAACACAAGTTAGTAGTAATTAATTAAATGTGCTGTTCAAAAAGAAAAAAAATTAAATGTGCAAAAAAAATATGTAATAAGATGAATGCTACTGTACTTAAAGAGAAACATAGCTTTTTGGATTATATAAAATTTTGCCTTAATAAGAAAAAAAGCTAAAGCAGGTCGACTCCATACAACATTATATGGTTGCAGTGCCTGTTGTCAAATTGTTGATTAAGAATGTATCATAAAACTGCTAAAACAGATTGCCCATACAAAAGTTAGAAGAGTTTAGTGCCTGTTGTAAAAAAATTTGATCTAGAAATTCAGAATAATGTATCATAAAAATGCTAAAACAGATTGCACATACAACATTTAGAAGATTGTAGTGCCTGTTGTCAAAATGCTGATCAAGAAATTTCTCTGCTCGAAAGCTTTTCTTACAATATCCACAGCGCCATTCATTCACATCCACATGAATCTTGTGCTCCTCTTGCTCCCTAAATATGTCATTTTCAGGATGAAGCTTACACTTATTTGACATCTGGTAATTTTCTTGTTCAACAAAAGGAATCAAATACTGCAAAATTAAAAGAAAAAAGAACATGTTTACTCGTTTAATGTTTGATGTACCAAAACTGGTTCCTTAGTTGTGATGATTGAGCATGGTTAGCATCAATAGCAGATGCAACTGACTGTAAGTAATTATTGATGGCAAAATGCTAAATACCTCCTCAATAATTTTGTATGCAGACCTGCTTCTTTCTCTGGAACAATGAATTTCATGAGTATGTTCTTCTGAATTCTGGAGCAAAAAAAATTGTACTAAATTTATTAGGCAAGAGCCTTATAAACGCTAATTCATGATTGATGTTGTAAAATCAATGACACGTTCCCATGCCTCACGTATGCATACAAGAAAAGGGTAAAAAAGACTCGTTTTTCTTGTTTCTAGTTTTCTACCATAGTGACAGAAACATTAAAATTCAATATTTTCATCCTGAAAATGCTCAAAGTCACACATTTCACATACTTATCACCAGAACGCCAATCCAAAGAACTTCCTAATCCATATCTGATGAGAGGCATATATCATAGAACTGATATAAACACTTTCTTTTAACAAATTTAGATCATATCAAATACAAAGTACAATTATGGACTTTCAGCAGTCTTTATAAATAAGAAGATTACCTTTGTAACAATAAGCTAGTCTCAAATCATAAGGGCAAAGCACGAGGCTCCCGCATGTGCAGGGTTCCGCGTCTCAAATCGTAAAGATGAAAATTAAAATGTATAAAGTGGATTTTTTCCAGGACAAAGGTATTCATTCTAAAATTTCTTAATAAAAAAAATAAGAACACACAAACTGTCATAACCCTAAATTGAACATGTCTTTGAAAAATCTGTCAACAATTAAAAACCATAAGCTCTCCAGACAATACAATCAAAATCATCAAATTGAAGTTTGAATATCATCACAAAACCCAAATATTATACATGACACTAAGTTTAAAAACCCTACGAATCTCACTCTGTTTCATATCATTGTTCTTCATTATAGCTCGATTACTTCACATCAATAAACGATTAAAAACCTAATAATCAACATACCTAGATGAAATTAAACCTAGAACTTGAAATAACATAAGCTGATAACACACTTTTTCGATTCAATTCAGATAGATTGACAGATTTAGGGGAAAACAGACCTGCGAAATTGCGAACGCCCGAATCATCGATTGTAAGGAGATCAATGTGACGATGAGTTTACATGCAGTGACGTCCGGCCTCGACATCTCTTCGGTGCGAATCAATTTAGCTGGTGTTCCCTTTTGATGCTGGATTTTGGCAAATTCAACAGGGAGATGAAAGTTTGTTGAAAAAAGAATAGGGAGGTGAAACGTAATCCGAATTGGGAATATGTAACAAAGTTGAAGGGGGTAAAATGAAAATGTTACTAACTATAAAACTCTCCTATGTTCTGGTATTTTTCGTTTATGGCCCTTTAAGTCTTGAAAATTGTTCTAAAACTCTTTTTTTTTTAGAAATGATGACTCTCGTAACGTGGTGGAGGGTTTCGGGTCTTATCGTGAATAAATGTGTAATTTTGAGAGTACAATTAGAGGGTGTGTATATTATTCGTTATAGGAAAAAAGAGACATGTATTATTACCATTAGAGGTATACAAATAACCTCATGAATTATCTTTGTATCCACTTCTTTAATCAGTATGAATGAAACTATAGTTTTGTTCACCATCTGATATCATTTTTTATTAATATGATTATCTAATTTTTTTTCCTTATAGTTTGATTTGAACATACTCGAAGATGGTAAAGTAGTTGAGGCAAATACAGAAAGAAAGTATATACATTATTCCTCCAGCCCATTGAATATATGCTTTCATCAACGGAAACATTCACATGTTACCACAACCAGTAAAACTCCTCGAGTATTCCCTGAGTATTCTCGAGTATTCCCTGAGTCATCTCCGAGTACTCTCTCGACTTGAACGAAGACTCTCAACTCCTTAGTCGACCAACATAGGAGCACCTAACGACTTTTACTACCATGAGCATGACTATAAGTGAAAAGATCGATACATGGCACGTTGTATACTAGGTTGTAAAGGGGAAAAATTGGGCTTAGTATATTAAAAAGTGAGTAAAAACATGAATTTGCAGGGGCAAAACTATAAATTTTCTTAAAGTGTAGCACATGCACAAATTTTATTTTAGGGGTAGCACATATTCATAAAAATAAAAAAGTCCAAAAATTTCTCACTTCACGTACGAGTTAGGTTGTGTTTGGCGCGCCATAAGCTAACTTATAAGCTAGCTTTTTGGCGTTACCAAACGGAGCTTTTTTTAATAAGCTAGTTTTTTTTAAAAGCCTCGTTTGGTAACGTAAAAAAGCTAGCTTATAAGCTAGCTTTCGAAAAGCTAGTTGGAGTAGCGTTTCAACTAGCTTTTCAACTGGCTTTTATAATATTTCCAGTTTTACTCTTTGTGACAACCGGCAATTTCCCACGTTAATCCCGTTAATAACTTGTGTTATATTTCGATAATGTCCGTTACTTCGGTTAACTAGAATAGTTACACGAGCATTGCACATGAGTCCAGACGTCGGTTAACTTACTTGAATAATTATATAATTTATAATTTTATATAAATTATATTTTATGATTTCATACGAACACTTTGTCATTTTATGTGACAATTGCATTTATATGTTTATGTGTTATATATAAATATATCTATACACATTACAGTTCACGGTTTTCACACACAATCCTACGATTTAAAATGTCGATGGTGCTACGTATAGGATTCTATGATTTTATGTGAACCATTTATATAATTTGGATTCATGATTTTATGTGAATCAATTAAAGGTTACATCTTGCAAACGCCATACATTAATCACATTTTGATAACACATGTATTCGTATGATTAAAAGCGTTCTCCGTTAATTCCGTTAGGATTGTTTAACGAATATTCGTGTCGAGGGGCTAACCTTGCCATTAACCAAACTATTTTAACTAAATAAAACTATGAAGGACTCACCTTGCAATTATCAAAACTTGTTTTTTTTAGGTAACTTGTGCAGGGACTAAATTTGTAATTTAACAAAAGTCCATTTGAAATAAATTCCTATAACTGTCGAAGAAATTTAACACCGTAACTCGGCATTCAATTTGAGCGATCGGTTACGACCATCGACCGACTAGAAATTGATCCTGTGAATCGTTTTCTTTTCTCCTCTCCCTCATTCAATCATTTGCACGAAGCATCTCCCTTGTTTCCTCTCTACACGACTCCTAGAAACCGCCTCACCGGAGCCAAGTTTTCCGGTCGTTCACGACCACCACGCCACAAACCGAGCACCCGTTAGTCAACAAGAGACACCGCTTGAAGCAACTGAGGGTTCCAGGCCGTTGGCGGGTTCCAGAATCGCAGTCGGAATCGTGTTCGAGGTCGAGTTTTGGTTTCATTTCGGCATCAAAAACGCGTCAAAACTCATCTTTAATTCGAGGTAACTATTTCCTTATGTTAATCGCACATCAAACTTGAGTTTGTTTCTAGTTTCGCGATTTTCCGGTGACCGGAATAAAACTCCGGCCACCGGAGTTATGATGAGGAAGAAGATGACGCGACGGGAACAGGTTATATACGTAAGTAACTGAGTAAAATCGCAAATAACCAGCAGCGCGGTTTGTTGGTTCGTCCACTGCAGACCGAGAGGTCTCGGGTTCGAACCCCAGCCTCCACAGATTCCGTTTTTTTCCTATTTTTCCTAATGGCAGGAACCAGTTCATGTTATATTGACTGGTTATAAGATTTCTCAGCGAGGTTCCATCACAAAAGAATGATCTGCTCTAGTGGTCAGGGCGCCTCCTCTCAAGCGATAGGTCACGTGTTCGAGTCCCATGACCATGATTTTTTGCTGTTTTATTTTTCTTAATGATTTGAGGTGGTTCTTGGTCCAAAACCCAAAACTACTATTACACGATTGTTAAATCACGACCCGTGAAGTTCCCATAAACCCCGTAGGGTACTCGTTGAATTTTTCTTTATGTTATGGAAACATTATAATTTTAATGAACTAAAATTTTATAGTTTCGTTATAATTAATAAAAATTGTTTTAAAACATAGAAATATATATATATATATATATATATAATATATATATATATATATATTTATTGGATTTATTGTCATGCAAACGTTATAAGGATTTCCTTTAAACTTTTGAAAATTTTGACACGATATTAAATGTATATATCGGACGTTTTTATTTTTCACACTTTGACTACGTCCCTATACTTATATATAAACTTAAGAACCCAAATATAATTACCTAATCATCTCTACATATATTACTGGAATAATACTCACATTGATTTTCGTAAATCCTTGTGTCTTTGATTTAATGTAATTCTTGACTGCTTTCGAACAAACGATATTTTTTATCACGTATTGGAAATTGTCACCTACGTCATATTTGGAATTACTTGATTTAATACCGTCGTCTAGGCTATGTGACTCATGTGCGGACACACACTTATGTATGCAAAATCTATAGGTGCTCGGTAGTTACGCACGACTCGAAGTTTTGCTAAATTGTAGCAGCGCACCCTAAGGTGAGTTTCACAACCTTTACGTTACGTCCGGTTTTGGACGATAACACACGCAAACACGTTACACACGGGTTAGGGTGATAACACGACAACGTTTATGTATGATTAAAGTAGAAATCCAACATATATCACATGTTCACGTAAAATGCTTATCTTTGAAAGTCCTTACTTATCGAACCGTTAATAGTTTATAGCGAGGGGATATTGGGTAGTACTACTGGGGTCTGACAAACCCCACTCAGCGGGCACGAGATGCACCACCCGACTGGCGGTCGGACTGAGGACAATGTCAGCCTAAACTTACCGTGATCGAGTAGACACGGGGAAGGCAAACCACGTAAGGAATTATTCCTACAACTAATTGGTCAGCTTCGGTTGCGAACGTTTTAGTGACATGAACTTAGGCTCGCTACCTACGATATGGATTGTACTGTTAATATACATGCTTACATACGAATAAAAACTGTTGTATTCGTACTGCATAACTATACTAGTTATACTTATGTGCTTATGTGAACTCACCAACATTAGTTGACACTTGCTCTTATGCATGCTTTTGCAGGACGCTAGGAGAATCTGATTTTTGGGCACGTACGTTGTCTAAAACCTTTTATTTTGGGAATTGGTTTTCAAATCTTTTCAACTTGAGATGGTATTTACTCATCGGGCGCTTGCTTGCGCAACTTGACTTTTATGAGCTTCCGCTAAACTTTAACTCTGGTTTGATATTTCCCGTTTGGAAATATATTTACAATTTGAACTTTTAACTTATGTTTGATGTAACTAATGACTCGGGTCCTGGTCTGGTTCACACCCCACACGGTAAAACTCCGTTAGTGGAAATTGGGGGTGTGACACTCTTCCCTAACTTATAAATAAATATCTTTATTTACATTTATGACATGTACTTTTATGTCATTATATATATTTCAGCTAGTTTATCAGCTAGTTTTTATCAAACGTTATTTTTTATCAGCTAGCTTATAATTTATCATCTAGCAGCTAGCTTTTCAGCTAATACGCCAAACACAACCTTAAAAGGATTAACACGTGCACCCCTACAACCCCTAGCTTCGCCCCCTATGAATTTGGTCATATACTCGAACATTCATCCCATGTAAGAGCTTTTTACACCAGATGTTTCATCTTATACGAGCCTTTAAACTTTGTTACAGTACAATTTAATCATGAGAACTTAGCCCGGTCTTTTGCGATGAGTTTATTGTTATAAACCGAAACCATTCTAAAGTACATCAATCGAATAAAAAACAGATGTGAGGTTTATAGACTAAATAACCTCTCTCACCCAGAATTATCCTGTTTGAACTGTAACAAACACATAACCGATTTCCTTTTGCCTTATTGATAACCACATTTGTTGATAACCGAAACTATTCATGTCGTCGTTAATCGTTATGGCAAGACGTGATACAAAAGTAAAGGAACTAAAAATGAAATGTAACAAAAGATCATGGGTATAAATATAAATACGTTTCTCCTCCCGCAAGTTAAGCCCACCGTCGCTTAAAACCCCGTCACCGGAGAAACAAAAAACAGCAAGACGCCATGGACGCCGGCACCGAAGGCGCACAACAACCTCACCTTCTACTCGCTAACAAACTATTCCTTCTCACGCATTCCGATATCGACGACATTGAAAAAGTTAGAATCCGTGATGAGGTCACATCCGCCGTCGTCGCCGACGGTAACCACCGCCGGAACTAATTGATCGGATTTACTCACGTCGTTATACACCTCAGATGACTTTTGTTTGTAAATTTTTGTAATTTTGAATCAGAATTTGGATTTTATCGTTTTTAATTTTGCAGATAAGGCGCCTTTGTATGAAATCCTAACTGCGAGTTCGGTGTTGAAGTTGGATCAGAAGGTTTTGGATTCGATGCGTGCTAAGATTGAAGTGGAGCTGAAGAAACTCGATGAGAAGTAATATTTTCTTTCGAATTGAGATCATTCTATAGTTTCAACTTCAATTATAGTAGGACTAAATATATGTTCTGAATTTGTTGTCTGGTGTTGAATTGTATCTAGTTTAAAAACTATGTTTGTATGAATCTAGGTATAAATTGTGTAAAAACTATATTTGATTAGGTTGAAGTGAAATTCAAAATGATCGGCATTGAACCCAAAGAATATAAAATTCTAACCCAAATTTATGGACACTTTGCATTTTGGTAGTATGAATGAATCACAAATTTTGATAGTTAAGAACAGGTTAGGACTCTAGAGTCTAGGGTGCTTTCATAGTGCAGCTGACTGGTTATTGTTGAGTGCATTTCCAGGGGTTATACTTTAAGAGCATGGAAAAGGATCTAATTTAGTAACTGAGGATCGTACATATAAGGTGCTTTAGTTGATGGAATGTGATTGTTCATTAGTTTATGTTAGTAACTGAGGATCGTGTTTTGTAGATAAGTGGAGAGGAGTTGGAGGGCGGATATTGTATTTTTTATTGAAATTTGACATTGACACATTTTACTATCTTCGTAACGAAGCCTTTAAATATAGCAACCTATGATTTTGTATCCTTGTACTATATTTTAAAGACTAGTAGAATAATGAGAAACTACCACACAACTATTTTGAGTGTAGCCAATTTTGAGTTTAGACAGTCCTTCTTAAGGGGTGTTTCGCACTGTGTTTTGAAGTAATTATGTGATACAGAATAATCAGGTAGTCAGCTATAACAAAACATGTAGAAGATAGTGTTTGGATGTGTTTCTGCCTTTTGAAGTTGTAATATTACAAAATGTCATGCTATATTGCTACCTAAATTCCATAGTGGTTACATTAAAACTTTGGTGATTTTTAAATTGCGTTTTTTCGGTGGCAGTTATAGTTTCAGTTGGTATTACCGTACTAGAAACCAACCAGTCAACCTAACTTTATTGTTTGATCAATTTGATTATTGTCAAATGTTATATTCTTCTATCCTTGCCTATGTGTGGATCATTCGAGTATTCGACTCAAATGTTTGGACTTGAATGGGCCCCTTTCTTACAGTTCTAGTTGGTTTTTGGTCTGAAAGATACTAAGCTAACTGGAAATTAAATTTGGATTGGCATGGAACCATTGGCCTTTTGATTTTCACTGTTTCACATAGACCTAATTACTTAATTGGCGTGATGAGATCATGTAACCATAAAATGATTTAGGATAATCCTAGCTTGTAGCACCTGTAGTATGTATTTGATCTATGCCACCATTTATGTATAGAACCATTGTTTGTGTAGCAATTTAATACACTCGCAATTTTCTATGAATGTTTAGCTCCATTCATTGTAGATAGCATATTTAATTTGGCAAAGCTAAACAACATTGCATGGAAGTTTAATCTAACAAGACAACTGATTTAAAATTTTTGAATTTCTACATAAAATAATCAGATGAATTCTGAATTTCTTACATGTCTTATCTAATTGAAATGCGTGACTTATTTGGTAATAATAATTAATTGTTATTTGCTTATTTTCATTAGGATAGCCGATGCCGAAGAAAATTTAGGAGAAAGTGAAGTTTGAGAAGCCCATTTAGCTAAATCCTTGTTCTACATTAGAATTGATGACAAGGTAGACAACAAGAATTAAAGATCTATTGTAATAAACGCGTGTTTGAATATCTATGTGTGTGGGTATTGTTAATATGTTAAGTCTGTAATATTCTTTTGGATGTATTCAGGTTAAGGCACTAGAACAACTAAAGGTGACAGAAAGTAAAACTGTTGCAGTAGACCAAAGGATGGACTTGGTGTTTTACGCACTACAACTGGGTTTCTTCCATATGGATTTTGATCTAATTTCTAGAAGCATCGATAAAGCGAAGAAGTAAGTTCAAATTCTACTTCACTTGCTTAAGCTGCTTTCTTATTACAGTTACTTTTAGAGGTGGAAAGATGGGCATGTTGGACAAGTTATGTAGCGAGTCAAAATGGGTTTGGATTGAAGCTAATTATTCTTAAGTGCGGGTCGGAATGGTTTGTCTGTTGAACAGGTTGTGTAGCGAGTCAAAACGGGTTTGGATTGAAGCTGTTAATTCTTTAGTGCAGATTGGAACGATTTGTTAGGCTTAACTTCAACCACCTTTTGTTCACTTTCAAGTTTTTTTAAAATAATGAATGCCTTAAAGGCTTAAACATGGTTACAGAAACTATACTATCACAACTAGCAAAGGATTAAGCGGCCCGCTCTTTTTGGGCTAAGTCCTAGGCATGCTCAGTCTAGAACCAGACCTTCAAAATCTCGGGCTGGTGACCTTATCTTAAATTCCAGCCTGCTTCAAGCTCGGCGGTCTATAGCAGCACTATGTCTGGCGCGATCCATTTGTATTTAATTTGTTAACATAATAAGTTACATCTGCCGTGCAGCTTGTTTGAGGAAGGAGGTGATTGGGAGAGGAAGAACCGTTTGAAAGTGTATGAAGGCTTGTACTGCATGTCTACTCGCAACTTTAACAAAGCCACTGATTTATTCCTTGATTCCATATCAACTTTCACTACTTATGAACTTTTCCCCTATGACACCTTCATATTCTACACAGTCCTTGCAAGCATTATATCACTGGATCGAGTTTCTCTTACGCAAAAGGTATTCTTTATTTCTGCCGGGCCTCACTTGTCTTATTTACATCTTTTTTGCTGCAATTTCTATAATTCCATGTGCACGAGGCTTCCCAATTTAGAGGTGGGAAACCTTGACACAAACCCAACACGAAATAGAAAGGTTAGGGTTGATGCAAAACGGGTTGATACTCATGATTGTAAACTGATCGACATGGCTAACCTGTTAAATGGGTGGATTTAGGCTTGTCCTGAGTCCTGACCTATCCATTTCCAATCCACCAACTCTATTGCAGTCTGTAAAACTAATTTAACCTGTCAACACACTGGATCTCTTTAGATAATTGGGTTACAATGGTTAGACATATCCGGCAGGATTTAACTTTTTGACCCTGTGTTTGGGTTGTGTACTTGTGTTATTATGCAAACTCGCTAACTCGAACCTGCCAGCCTGAAACCGAAACTAATTACTTCTCATACCTTTTACATGGGGTGGCAAGATGTGCTGATGGGTTGAAACAGACAATTTTATAGCATGAACTGTTTCGGTTTGGATTGAATCACACTCACTTTTTGTTCATTTTGATTTTATATAAACAGTTGTCATATTAAGTATGATGAAACAGTATTATTGCAGATTTGCAGTAATGAGCTATAAGTTTAAATAAAACAATTTACGAGGTTGTATGGCTTAAAATATACTTTGGAAAGCTTCAACTCGCCCAACCGATTCCTCTTTAGTTACATTCCCTTTTTTCTACCTGTTTGAGATAAAACACAACCCAATGAGACCCTTTGTTAAGCAAACGAGTCGAAAGCACTGACATTTTAAAACACTATACTGTGCAGGTAGTAGATGCGCCAGAGATCCTGACTGTAATAGGAAAAATTCCTCACTTATCTGAGTTCATCAACTCTTTGTATGAGTGTCGATACAAATCGTTTTTCTCAGCTTTTGGTAAATATATCTGCTATGCAATAAACTCTTGCGGTCTTACCTTTTCATCCTCGTAATGCACATGTTCTTAAGTTGACATAAACCATAGGATAATTTTTTTAAATCATATACCACTTTTTATGTTACTGAGTGGGGATTTTTTTGTGATTTATAGGATCAAAGATCTGTGATTAAGACTATTAATTTTTTATTATTTTTTATTATTACAGCTGGGATTACGGAGCATATTAAATTGGATCGTTATTTGTATCCACACTTTCGATATTACATGAGGGAGATAAGAACTGTTGTCTATTCCCAGTTTTTGGAATCTTACAAGAGTGTCACCGTTGAAGCAATGGCAAAGGCATTTGGTGTAACTGTTGATTTCATTGACCTGTAAGTTCATTCTTCTTTTTGTATTTGAATTTTGAATCTTTTAGGGGGTGTTTGTGATTGTAGTCTGAAAGTAAAATATGCGATTTTTTACGCAATAATCAGATATCGGTAATCAGATAATCTTTTTTTCAAAATAAATCCCCAAACACTCTCCAAAACTATAAGATAGTAAAATTTAACTTGTTCAATTGAAAAGCATATCATGGTTCTTGAGTCTTGACCTGTTTGTAACATATCATGCCTGTTCATGATCCTGAGCCGTTATGGACTTGTGGCATGCACATTTAGTTTTTAGAAATTTGGCTTCTTTGTATATTATAGTGCAGGGAGTCAGGAACAGAGATGGCAGTTTACATTTTTACTAAAAGGTAGTCCATTTGGGCTGTTATTTTGTATCCAACTAGTCAAGCTTTTAGAATTTGATAACTTATCCAAAAACGAAACGGCTTAAAATTCACCTAGTGTTGTCTTGATTTTTTGTTCGTAATTGATGTGTTAAAATCGCGTATCTTTTGTTTGTCATCAGGGAGCTGTCACGTTTCATAGCAGCTAATAAACTTTATTGCAAGATTGATAAAGTGGCAGGTGTTTTAGAAACTAATCGTCCAGATGCTAAAAACGCTCTATATCAAGCGACTATCAAACAAGGGGACTTCTTGTTGAACCGCATTCAAAAGCTTTCTCGTGTTATTGATCTTTAAGTTTGGCAGACCGAGTGCAGATTCCGCTCCAGGTGGGTTAAATCGGTAACCAATCATTGCCATTCTTTTTACTGTTCCAAGCTCTTTTTTTTTCAATTGCATTAACATTAGTGTCATGTTTTGATTTGGGGATCTTGAAACAATCCTGTTAATTACAATTCATTCTTAATGGTGGATTCCCTGTTGATACCTATGGATTATTTGATTAGATTTTTTTTTAATGTATTTTGGTCACATGAAACCTAACAAACAAATTCTAAAATATGTAGTTGAAAGGTGATTTGGATATATTTAAATCATGTCAAGATCACTTTAGATTGTAATAGTTTGATCTTTAAATAATATCCTTTTAGTTGTGAAAATTTCCGTCATAAATAGACCCAAATACTTTCTTTTTATAGTTGGTGAATTATGCTCTTGAAACAGCACCAACTCTTAAAGAATGTGAGTTGAAGGTTAAAACTATTGGTGGTTATTTAGTTACATTTTGAGTAACTCTCTCACTGGTAATTTAGTTACCATTAACGCCCATTTTAGTTACCAGTGGATAGAGAGGTTGTTTCTAGACTCCCATTGAGTCTTACTATTAGACTAGACTGTAGTTAGTTATTAGTAGAGGTAGCCAATGTGTAAATTTGTATTCTATATATTGTATCATCGATAATCAATAGAGATCATGGAAATTATCCCAAAATAACATGGTATCACAGCCTACTGATCTCTCCTAATTTTTTGCCCAACCCTAGCCGCCCTCCCACTCCTCCTCTTCCTGCCGTCACCTTTCTTCCACCGTCCCCATCCCTTTTCCGTCGATCTCCTTCCTCTTTTTCCTCATGGGTGATAAGAACACTCCTTCTCCCTCACCACTCCATCCCGCCGTCACCGTAACGAACATCAAAAACTTCGTTCCGGTCACTCTCGAGATGGATAGCGGCCAATATACGTCATGGGCGGAGCTCTTTAAAATTCATTGTCGGGCATTTCAAGTTCTGGACCACATCATCTCCCCACCATCGGCTTCTTCGTCTGCACGATCTGATGCCGACCTATGGAATCGCCTTGATGCGATTGTGATCCAATGGATCTACAGCACCATTTCTAATGACCTCTTGAACACAATTCTCAAAACTGATGCCACTGCACAACAAGCTTGGGACGCGCTGGCCGGAATCTTCCAAGACAACCAAAACCAACGCGCAGTTTATCTCGAACACAAGCTGGTCACGACGAAGCTTTCTCATTATCCCAACTGCTCCGCCTATTGTCAAGCCCTCAAGATGCTTGCCGATCAATTGGCGAACGTCGGCGTAGAAGTCTCTAACCAGCGACTCGTGCTACAACTTATTGCCGGATTACCGGAATCTTACGAGGGTATCGCGATGATGATTCAACAAACCAATCCCTTACCTTCATGGAAATTATCCCAAAATAACACTTACGACTTAACAACCTCTTGTTAATGTCTAAGGTATACTGGTTGCTTCCCGTAAGACCTTTAGTTTTAAATAATATTCTTTTAATATGTATAGTAGAGTAAAGTTAGGTAATTTATATTTATATTACACTATATAACATTACACAATGTGAAAACAAATTTCGGAAATAGTTAACATCAAAATCTACTAGACAATGTGAAAACAAATTTGGTGCAGGGTGGCTGTTTTCTGATGTTAGCTTCCTTATGTGCATTATTTGGCTTAAAATTTTCCAAGTTTACGGTTGGGCTGACCCACAATATTGGTATGTTTATATACGAAGGAGTAGTAGATTTGTAGCTTTTGCACCGCGGTTCATCCTATGCGCCACTTGCCATACATCTCGATTCTCTCAGCTGCTAAAAAATCTGTATGTAATTTGTTCTTAAGCTCCATGTTTCAGAAGCTTCAAGCTCCATGTATTGGAATCCTCAAGGTATGTTCTTAAGATTCGGGTTGTTAAGGTTTTAGTTGGTTGCAGGAGGATTTTGAATTTGTGTATTTGGGGTTTTATGTGGTGTTGATGATTAAATATATGGGATTTCTTTTCAAGAAATTGAAAATTTTAAATTTTCTTTTACTATAACAAGATGGTTGACCCCCCCGCGCGTTGCCGCGGGGTTGAAAATGTAGAGTAATTCATAGTAAAACACATACTAATAAAGTTTAAGAAAAGGCTTTGTAATTGGAAACGTAATTTACTTTCTATCGGTGGGAGGGCCACCTTGGTGACTTCGGTCCTTGGTTCGTTAAAACAAAATCATCACAGCCAAGATAATCTCGAAGCGTTAAAATTTAGATAAACAACATGAAAGCCAAACCAAATCAGCGAAAACCGAATCAAGGTAACCGCATCCAAGTAAAAGAACATTAACTAAGTGAAAGATTTCATTCAACAGGAGGATGGTGGAAGTTCCTGAGAAATTAGTCGACGAATCCTTCACAACTTGTGACCATCCGGTCGTCATGTACAGGCTTTCATCAATCTTTTTGATCTTGATGTCCCAAAACATGCTTTTAGTAAAAACCATACATTTCCAGCCGTGTGTAATTCAGTATCTATATAGCCCAATAAAGGAAGACTTTCACAGTAGCAAATTTGTAAGTACACGTAATCAAGACCGAGTTGATATATATAAACAACTTTATAGGCTCAGATCATCATAGAGGTTAGAAGGTTAATTTATGATTCTATGGCTGCAAAACTTATTGCCACGCCAAAATGAACCAAAAAATTTACCTTGAACCCTAACTCAGAATAATCATCATAGCCTTATAATGTTTACCAACTTTTATTCATCAAGTGATTATCATAGCAACAACAACCTCAAAGCAACAGAATTGAGTCATCATGGCAGCATGAAGCCCACCAAAATGAATAAACCAATGAAAATAAAACACCTCATCTTCAACACAATGTGGTGTGTACAAAATGAAATGAAAATCGTACAGTAACGATTCGGTGAGTACAGATCAGCAAAAGTGTTATATACAAACAATTATCACCGTCCATCTGAACAAATAGAAACAAAACATGTGGATCAACAATGCTAAACTGTGAGACTGCCACGTTACTCAAAATGTTATATAAAGTAACATGAATAACTTGCTAGGCTCAGATCTTCATAGAGGTTCATAAGAGAAGGTTAATTTATTATAGTTCTATGGCTGCAAAACCTATTGCCACGCCAAAATAAACCAAAAAATTACCTTGAACCCCAACTCAGAATAATCATCATGGCCTTGTTATCATTTACCAACCTCTATTTATCAAGTGATTGTCATAGCAACAGTAACTTCAAAGCAGTAGAAGAACCAATGTTCATCATTTACCAACTTCTATCTATCAAGTGGTTGTCATAGCAACAGTAACCTCAAAGCAACAGAAGAACCAATGTTCAGATAATCAGGCCATAGACATTGAAACCACAAAAATGAAAGAGCTGTGGCCAAACTAAGAAGAACCATATGTCCACTATTCACCATCAATTTGCTTTGTATATGTTATATAAAGTAATATGAATAACTTGCTAGGCTCAGATCTTCATAGAGGTTCATAAGAGAAGGTTAATTTATTATAGTTCTATGGCTGCAAAACCTATTGCCACGCCAAAATAAACCAAAAAATTACCTTGAACCCCAACTCAGAATAATCATCATGGCCTTGTTATCATTTACCAACCTCTATTTATCAAATGATTGTCATAGCAACAGTAACTGACCTTATAAGAATTCGGAAGAACTCGTTCACAACCTCCTCTATTTATCAAGTGATTGTCATAGCAACAGTAAAAATAAAAGTCGGAAACAGACATGACCTTATAAGAATTCAGTCTTGTAAACCAAAAATCATCAGAAACTTTCAGCCCAAAACCTATGTCTCAAAACACGGAACAACAAATTTCAAAATTAAATTACCGAATATAGAAATGTCACCAAAGTGTTAAGTTCCTAACAAAGACATAATCAATAAAAAAAAAAGCAAAACCTAAAAGATGCAAGGAAAACGCACCTGCTACCACGAAGCAAATCTGGCTGAAAAGGTAATCTACATATTGAATAAAGACTTAGAAGTCAACAAACAACACAACGAATTAGAAGAAATCAAGGTAAAACATGACGAACAGAGGCCAACGAACTTACCGGTGTAGGAAAATCAATTAGTGGCGACCACTTCAAAGTTCAAACTGTGAAAAGAAAACAAAAATTGAAGAGCATAAGCACTTACATTAGAACAGAAAGATATGTGTAAAAGCTACAAAAAAGGACATGCATAAAACAAAAAACATGGCAACATATGAATACGGTAGGAATACCTGATTTGCTCACTGAACACCCAAATTTGTATTATGTGTGACTATGAAAATTGTGTTTAAAAAGAACTGGATGTTAATATACATTAAAACTATAGATACCCACGTGAAATCCAAAAAAAAACGCAATACTATATCCGCATGATTAAAAGTAGTGAAATTCATTAATTGTCACCGATGTTCGAAGGAGTAAAAATAAAAGTCGGAAACAGACATGACCTTATAAGAATTCAGTCTTGTAAACCAAAAATCATCAGAAACTTTCAGCCTAAAACCTATGTCTCAAAACACGGAACAACAAATTTCAAAATTACCCTAGCTGCATGTCGTTGGAAACCCCGTGAACAAACAAAATTGAAGAGCAATTTTAGAACTTCTCTTAAGCAACAGAGGTAACACCGAAGAGTAAGGAAAAACAACAGTCCTCATATAAAAAAACAATAGATCTAAGACAAATTAGACGCAAAAACCTAAAAGTCGCATTCGATTGTCGTTACCGTTCGAAAACCCTAGAAATCCAAACGTTCAAAAGCATTTAATATTAAAAGTGAGAAAATACTCACAGGATTGTTATTCCTCTTCGTTGAAGTTCGTCACAACCACACAAAAATTGATCTGAGAAACGAAGACAAAATCCTCGAAACGAAACCCAGTTTCGTTACCAACAAAATTATGTCGTAGACAGAGCAAAAAAAGAACTTCCGCCTCAGAAAAACACCATCGAACGCCTCGATCTTTAACGCCCAACAATTATGGCGGAAACGGAGTAGCAGACGTCTTGGTTTGAGAGAAGAGAGATTTTGAGAGATTTGTGTTTGAGAGAAGAAGTGAAAGATGAAGAAAGACGTTTAATTGTAGCGTAAAAGAAAAGGGAGGGAATCAAGAGACACGTATACATGTGACAGAGGATACGTGTTCAACACAAAGATGTTCTGTACCTGATCACACCTTCTTTAAAGGCAGAATTTCATTCCGAACTGCGTTTCGACGGTTTTGACAAAAACCGTGGGCGGGGGGGGGGGGGGTAAAGTGTAACAAAAATGAAAGAGCTGTGGCCAAACTAAGAAGAACCATATGTCCACTATTCACCATCAATTTGTTTTGTATATTTATAAAATTTGAAGGTCAGAAATTGGTTGGAATAGAGATTTACAAAATATCAATTTTCTTTGGTTTTGTTGTTAAATTGCAGGTAAAAATTGCTTGGAATAAGAAGGGGCATAATAGTAGTTTGGATTTTTTTTGGTTTTCTACGTTTATGATAGATTTGTTATTCGTATTCTTAATTGGTTTATTGATTCTTATGTAGTTGTTTCTTTGGTTCCATTGTTAATTTTAATTTCAGTGTTGCCTAATTGCTTCTTGGATTTTGATGATTAGTTATCTTTTATCTTTTGTTTAGTTTCCATTTTATGGGTTTTATGGAGTTCTTGATGATTTAATACTAGAGTTTGGTTTACCTTCTTCAATATTCAATTTAGGATGTAGAATGTTTGTAACTTACATTTTTTTTTCTTCTTCTTTTGCAGAATGATCAGCTTTATTGTCTTTGTTCCAGCAACCCTCTCAGTGTTCTGGGTGGTGGCCTTTAAGTTTTTATAAAACAGTTGTTGATATACAGATTTTCTTTGTTGATATAAATAATAGTGTATGATGACACAATGCTTTGTGATTGGCTCATGAACGGGGATAATATTTTGGTGATACAGCCACTTCTTATGGTTCTATAGCCGTATCTTTCTTTTGGTGTTGTATTGTAGTGTTCTGGGTGGTGGCCTTTAAGTTTTTATAAAACAGTTGTTGATATACAGATTTTCTTTGTTGATATAAATAATAGTGTATGACGACACAATGCTTTGTGATTGGCTCATGAACGGGGATAATAGTTTGGTGATACAGCCACTACTTATGGTTCTATAGCCGTATCTTTCTTTTGGTGTTGTATTGTAGTTCCAAACGTTAAATGCTTTAGATACAATTTATGGTCTTTGTTACATCTCAATTCTTTTACCTGTTTTTTTAGCGCTAGATTTAAAACTGTCTCTACACAGTCATGTTGGCGGTAACGCGCCAATTGAAAAGCTTGTTATATAATAAAGCAAAATTTGGCCTAAGTTGGCCCCCAAAAATAACCAAAAAAATAAATAAAAGGACACTTGTCATTACCACAACCATCCTTAGATCAAATTCTTGCTCTTTTTCGGGGCCAAAATGGCCAAAAAAATAAAAATAAACAAGCACGAATCCTAAATATGCCCAACCCATTTTGTAAAACACTCCTAAATTACTCAACCCCCAGAACCGCCTCTTCTATTTTGCGTATACACCGTCGCCGCTACATTCTCTCATTCCGTCTTCTCTCGCAAGCTACTCCCCGTCCCATCTTTGAAATCATATCGATTATTAATCCACATCGAGGTAATAATCTTTCAATCGTTGTTCATCTTATATAGTTTTTTTTTATGATATTACTGTTTGTTTGGTAAGTCCTAATTTTTCTTTCGTTTATTTTGATCGGTTCATCGTCTCTTCAGTGTTTATCACTCCAGATTCTGGCAATAATCCTTCGGTAGTTAACATCTTCTCTATTTTTTTTCTTTTCTTTTCATGATGTTATTGTCTCCTTAAAAAAACCCTAATTTCTCGACTGTTATTTTGATCCGAAATTCTCATCATTCAATTGTTGATCGATGTAATCCTCTCTTCAATGATTCAGGTACAATACCGATTTCACGAATCCTGTTACAATTTTAGATATTCATGATAAATGATTCAAGTGTCATATGTATAAACTTTTTTATTTTTCTTCTCATCATTAAAAAAATACAGAAGATGTTAACGCTTGAAGGATTATTACCAGAATCTGGAGTGATAAACATTGAAGAAATGGTGTCATCGACGAATAGTTGGTGGATTGATATGATATTTTTCGATCAAAATAAACGGAAGAAAAATTAGGGCTTATCAAACAAACAGGTAATATCATCAAGAAAACTATATAAGATGAACAATGATTGAAAGATTATTACGTCGATGTGGATTGATATTCGCCGATGATTTCAAAGATGAAACAGCGAGTAGCTTGCGAGAGAATACAGAATGAGAGAAGGTAGCGCCGACGGTGTATACGCAAAATAGAAGAGGAAGTTCTGGGGGTTGAGTAATTTAGGAGTGTTTTACAAAATGGGTTTGGCATATTTAGGATCCGCGCTTTTTATATTTTGGCCATTTTGGCCCCGAAAAAGAGTGGGAATTTCATTTAAGGATGGTTATGGTCAATGTTTTAAAAACCGGTTCAACCGGTCCGGTTCAACCGGTTCAACCGCCAACCGGTCATCATACCGGTTTTTTAATCCCCGGTTTTTTGGACATAACTGGACCGTTTTGAACCGGGCGGCTTTCCGGTTTTTTTCCGGTTCAACCGGTTTTCTGATATTTAAAAAAAAAATTTAACTTTTTTTTTAATTTATTGTTATTTTTTATTATATTTTAAAGTTTAAAACTTATATTTTCTTATTAAATACCTATTTGGTATTATTTTTTAGTGGATTAGCATTGTATTTTAACTATTTTCGTTGTGGTGTACAAATTTATTAACATTTTTATAAAAGTATATATATAAATCCCCTAACGGGTTCAACCGGCCGGTCCAACCGGTCCGACCGGTCGAACCGGTCCCGAAAAGTTTTCCGGTTCAACTAAAAAACCGGTTTTTAAAACATTGGTTATGGTAATGTTAAGTGTCTTTTTTGGCCATTTTTGTGCCAACTTTTCCTTTATTATATCGTATAGATTTTGTGGCGTGGGTCGCATTCCTCATATCTGTTTTATATAGCACGTGATAATTTATTATATTTGTATAAACATCAAAAATAACGAGAGATGGAAACTAAAACTAAAGCTAAAATTTAGGAAATGTTTTAAAGAAATAATTTTAAAAAAAATAATAAAAACATTTAAAAAATAATAATAAAAAATTGAACATAACATATTACTGGAGGTTCTTAAAAAAAAATATTTAGCAAGCCATTAATAGAGCAACTTATGAAAAACGATTTTAAAAAAAATCATGATCTGTCACGTGATATGTTATGGTTAGACCAGCAATTAATATTTATTTACAATTTTTTTTAAACGTGTTTAGAACTACCCCAAATCTTCAATACCCGAGTAAGTTTTTCAGAGACGATATTGCAACCGTTCATACTGGATTTGACACTCCACGCTTGACTCACCCAGAAACATCATCAATGTATTAAAATTCACCACTTGAAAAAAAAACCACTTTGAGTCAAATTTGATTGTTTGAACATGAGACCTCAAGGCTCCAAACTCTAACCATCATTCGATACCATTGGGCCAAATGTCCATTTACAAATAAACTTTGTTTAGTATATAATAATGTTACAGACTAAATAGGAAAACTCAACCCAAAAGACTAGTATGATAGGTGAGAGCTCATTTGGCCTATAAACCCCACACCAGTTGCCCATACAACCAAATGTGGGACAAGTCCCATACCTTGCAATGTTACCGATCCATAACAATCACCCTCCTTAAGGGTCAACGTCCTCGTTGGTCACGGTCACGTAGGTCATCTGGCTCTCTCCAGGCCACCACTCCGTGAGCCACCACTCCGAGGCCTCATTGGTCACGGCCACGTTGGCCACGGCTAGCTTCCTCTAGGCCACCACTATGAGTCTGGCTCTGATACCATTGTTACAGACCAAACATGAGAACTCAACCCAAAAGTATAGTCTGATGGGTGAGAGGGCCCATTTGACATATAAACCCTACATCAGTTGCCCATACAACCAATGTAAAACAAGTCTCATACCTTACAATGTTACCAATCCATAACAAGTAATATCTTATAATTTATAGGGCGAGAAAATAAATGTTAATAATATTTTAAAATAAGAAATATACATCCAATATACATTGCAAGGACAAAAGCACTCATTTAAATACCTCTTTCTTGTAAATCTAGTACGATATCCCATATGATTTATATAGAGTTATTTGTCCTTTGAAATGACAATGGTTGTATGAATGCATGTATGTACCCCATAAGGCTGCCCGTAGTGGGGCGTTAGTGGGCGAAAAAGGGCTCCATAACGCCCCTTATAACGCCCACCCCCACTACGGTGGGGCGTTATAGGGGCGTTATAGAGGAGGGGTGGGCGAGGGGCGTTAGCCCTTTAACGCCGAGAAGAGGGGAAAGTTGGTGGGATATAGCCGTTGAACGGCTATATCAACGGATATATTTTTTTTTTTTTTCAATTTTTTTTTAAATCTTACACAATATATATCACACATAATTTATAAACTCACACACTCATTCTTCTCATACTCTCTCATACTCTCTCAATTCTCTTCATTTTTTTAAAAAAAATGGGTTCTCCCTCTTCCTCCACTCGACTCGGTCTCTTCGACGATGAAGAAGACGAGGTTGTTTCCGCCGCAATTCAACTTTTTGACGTGCCGGTTCCACGCCCAGTTATTAAGCGGAGACACCTCGAACGTGATCGTAATGCGGCCAATGATAATCTGATGAGAGACTATTTTGGGCCCACCCCACTCTACGACGAGGAGACGTTCAAGAGACGGTTTCGAATAACCAAACGGTTATTTTTGCGTATAGCTAAGGATTTGGAAGAACATTCTCCTTATTTTAGGCAACGGTTCGACGCCACTGGAAAGCTTGGGTTCACTTCTATTCAAAAGTGTACGTCGGCGATAAAAATTCTTGCGTTCGGCAACACTACGGATATCAACGATGAGTATTTGAAGATGGCCGAGAAGACAACGAGAGACACGGTGGAGGAATTTTGCAAAGGCCTTGCCGACTTGTACACGACGCGGTATTTGAGAAAACCAACTTGGAACGACATGCAAAAGCTATACGATCACCACGAAGAAGTTCATGGTTTACCGGGCATGATTGGAAGTATAGATTGCATGCATTGGACTTGGGATAATTGTCCAACCGAATGGCGAGGACATCACACGAGGGGTGACCAGAAAGGTCCATCCGTTATTCTGCAGGCCGTATGCTCAAACGATCGTTGGATTTGGTACGCCAAATCTGGTGTCGCGGGGTCTCTTAATGACATCAACGTCTTGGAAGGTTCTTCTGTGATTGAGGATTACGTATCTGATAAGATGGTGAAGATCGGGTTTTACGCGAATGGAACCTACTACCAACATGGATATGTCTTGGGTGACGGGATATATCCGGAGTACTCGATGATTGTGAAGACATTCAAAGACCCAATAGATGAGAAGCGGCGATATTTCAAGAGGGTTCAAGAGGCGGCTAGGAAGGACGTCGAGTGTTGTTTTGGAAATCTTAAAAAAAAATGGCACTTTCTTAAAAATCCTTGTCGATTGTGGACGAAGGATAAGATGGAGGATTGTATGCGCGCAATTATCCTCATGCATAACATGAACAAAGAGGATAAGGGTCATGCGATATGTGCCGACTTTCGCCCCGAACACATCCAAGTGATGCCCCCTGCGACGAATGAGAAGCGACTTCAAAACTACGCGATGTTGCGTTCTAGAGAGATACACAACTCTCTAAAAGCGGATTTGGTTGAACACACTTGGACCTTTAGGCCATTTGATTACGTGCCCGAACCGGTTGTGCAACAAGAAGAAGAGAGTGACGGTGAAGAAAACGAAGAAGACTACGACGATGTCCAATCCGATGATTAGTTTTTTTTTTATCATCTTTTGTTTTGGTTGTATCGTGTTTTTATTTTTATTTGTAACCTTTTATTTTTTTTAATGAAATTAGTTTGTTAAAACAAAAAATAATAATAATTATTAAGTAATGATGGTGGGGCTTTATGGGGGCTTTATCCACTACACCATAAAGCCCCATAAAGCCCCTTGCACAGTCAGCTGCCACGTGTCAGTTAATGCCCCATTTGGGGCTTTATGGGGCCTTAACCACTACACATAGCCTAACTGTTTTGTTGTTTTTGTGTCCTCCCAAAATAGTGGCACATGAGTTACTGATTCATCACGTGCCCCATGTTCTTGAGTTCATGTGAATTTACGGACAAGTTCCCTGTTTTCGAATTTGTTCATTATTATTTTCCCTCCCCTCGTAAAAACTTATTAGACTATCTTGTTTTCGATTTTGTTCATTATTAATTTGAATTTAGGATTTCTTTTATCGACTTTCTTATGTTGGCACTTTGTTTCTAACACGGATATATTGGAAATATTAAGGACTATCTTGTTTTGATTATATAACGTTTAATTTAGGAAATTTTTAGGATGAATTTTGTTCATAAATGAAGAATTTAGGTAAAATTTTAAATTAATATGTTTTTGACCCGCATCCATTAATACGAACAATTAACATAATATGGTTATAGATCTTAGGTTGTAACTTGATCATGATCGAATTTATTGATGTTGCACCCATCAAATATGGAAAGTTCCAAACATTGGGAACTACCCGGGGAGGAGTTAGGAACATGAACAAGGAGAAGCGAGAACCAATTAAATGGAGGTATCAATTGTATTTAGTCCTTTGTTTCCCATAGCAACTGGGGTTCTAACTTTTAACCCGCATCCATCCTGACCCGTTGTAACCCGCACCCGTTCTGACTTGCGACCCCACCCTACCGACCCGCCTATCTTGCCAGGTCTAGACTCCAGGCTAGAGGGTGGGAACCACTCTCCACTTTCTTTTACTATTTCTTTGATTCATTCACTATGTGTCATGTCAGCATCATATCACACTCCAATTCTCTCCACTTAACCAAGGAAATGGACCACTTTAAGTTAGTTCATGGGCACCAATGCAAAATGATTTGATTCAAAATTAAGGGGCAAATAAATAGGTTGAGAGGTTGGGGAGATGAGTGGGCGGGGTAACTATGGAGCAAAGATTAGCAGGGGAGGGGAGGGGCGTGATGTTCCACTCCCTTCGTGCTGCCAAATCAGTAACATTTGCGTAAAAGCGTGACCCACACCCTTAAGCCTCACTACTCATGCTAATCAGCAACATTTGCGTAAAAGCGTGACCCACACCCTTAAGCCTCACTGCTCATGTTGTCAAATCAGCAACGTTTGCGTAAAAGCGTGACCCACACCCTATAGCCTCACTACTCAACTCAAAATTTCGAATAAACTTTTCTCTTTTTCAAATTATGCATATTTTTGCATTCTAGTAACTTGAAGTTTAGATGATAGTTCATATATCTAAGCTTGATACTACGAAAAAAGACATATTTTAATGTGTTTTCAAAGCTTCTATCTCAACTCTCAACAACAAAAGTCATATTCTTATTATAAACATTTTCAAGTTGGTATTTAGCTAATTTTACATTTTCATTGCAACCATTTCTTAGTAACATTTTTATAGTTTTATTCTAATAAAAATTCATATTACAACTTATATAAACAAGATTTTTCAAGTATAGAAAAATCATTAGTGTAACTAGGGTTGTTCAACGAGCAACGAGTCAACATCAACTCAAACTGAAACCAGTAACAAGTTGAGACGAGTTGATTTGACTTGTAATATCCAATCCAAGCTAGAAACTCATCTTGTATTCAACTCGTGATTTAATGGCTAACAACATCATATTATACACGTCTCAAATAATACAACATATGTAGACTACTAACATATAAGTATATAAAAAAAATAAACTTAGTTATATATCGAACTTTTCTTGATTTGGAATATAAAATGTTGGATCACGAGCTACATGCGATGCATGCTAGCAAGAGAATTGCCGAAGAAACGCCATCATCTTCGAGATGAGAGGTGCTTCTCTTGAACTTGGTGGTGTTGCCTTTGTTATATTGCATGATCATATCTTTTTGGATGACTGATTTTGGGAGATGGTGGTGATTTTGACTTTTTTGTTGTTGACTTTCCTTTGTTTGCTCAAACTTTGAAACCATCTTCTCAAACCCTAATTTTGTTGAAACGTTGAGATTTTTGAGTTGTGTGTGCATGGAGAATTAGCATCCAATGGGTTTATATAGACAATGAGGTTAACTGTGTTTGAGTGTGAAATTACCTTGCTGCCCTTTGGGACAATACCCTTTATATTTTATCTTTATTTTTTATAGTTGGATTTGAATCATGGATCATGTGCTTGGATAAATCAATGCAACATTATTGATTGCAAAATTAGTTTTTTATTATTACCATATTTAGGGATCCTATTTTCAATCTTTTGTCTAACATGGACAAGTAGTTTTTTTATATTAAACTAGGTTAGTAACCCGTATATTATACGGGTTGAATTTAGATTCATAATATTAGCTAAATATTAAAAAAAAGATTAAGAAATTTGAAAATTATAAATGACATAATTCATTATAAAATATTTTTTTGATAATTTAATACATTAAAGATGTCAAATTCTTGATTTGTTTCCTTAAAAAGACTCAAATTATTGAGTAATTTATCAAATCTACATTATGTTTGCTAATTTTTTTAAAATGAAAAATTATTTTGATAAAATTGGTAATTAGTTTTAATTGGTATTTACCAAATTGATAATTGAATTTGGTTTTGACATGTGGCAGTGCTGATGTGGACACCTTAAAAGAAGACATGTGGAAATTTTTTTATTACTTTATTAGGATTAAGATAAGATATAATAAGATACATGATTTGTTTAAATAAAAATAAAAAGTATTTCCTAATTTGTTAATTTCTTATTTGCATTTTAGCAACTTTTACAAAATGCCAATAGAAATGATTTTGATCATTATATATTTTCTTTTAATTTCCTTTTTTAATAAGCAATTGGGATATTTAGACTTTGAAAGGAAAAAATATATACTGGAATGTGTATCCTCTCGTATTATTATGATAAGTTATAAAGCCTTATCATGAAATTCTAAATCTTGATAGCAAATCTCGTATTATTTCACGTTAAAATTGTGGTTAATGCGCTTGGTTTTGTTTCATTAAAATGTACATAGTATAACTTATTTATTTTTAACTTTAAGATAAAAACCTTAAGGAAAATTGGATTTTAATAATATGAGTTTTAACTCATTGGCGGATAATAATACAAGTTTCAATGTTGGCGTACAATAATACCAATTAACCACTTGGGTGTCTAGAATGATACACCGTTAGTTTGTCACTAACGGGGTTAGTCCCCTGCTGACGTGGCACTCAATGAGGGACTCTTTTTGTAATTCTTAAAAATGAAGGGCTGGTTTTGTAATACCTTCAAAATGCTATCACCTCCTGCCGATCTCGGAACATCATCAATCGACTCATCCACCATTTCATCAGCAGACTGATAACCTACAGGCGAAGGCGCACCGTAACCCCCTCGGGAGTACATCGAATCGGAGGTAGTGAGACCTAGAATATCAGATCTAGAACCGTAACCGCTTCCCGAGCCTCCGTAAAACGTAGCGGCAGATGAGGCTGATTGAGGCACAGTCTGCTTGAAAGAGGAAGATGAGGAAGACGATGAGAACGGACTTGAAGGCTTGTGGCTGTAGGAAGATGAACTGATTGGTCCTCTTGAAGAGGAAGCTGCCATTGACCGATTCAACTCACCAGATTCAACAACCGGACAAAATCGAGGAATAACTCAATCGATATGTCAGAGCTCCACATGTTGCCTGGCAATTAGAACCATTTCGAACATTGTTGTTTCAGTCGGTGAGTGATTGAGATGCTCTTCTAGAGAGAGAAAGTCACAATGTATGTGTATAGTGTAGATTCAGAAGGTTTTTTTCTAGAGAGAGAAGGTAAAAATATATATTTGCAGATAGGTATAGAGAGATAGAGGGGGGGGGGGAAGCTGTGTGTGTGAGAGAGAGAAGGGGGGAGAGATGGTGTACGGTTTCACCGGAAAAAAATCGATTAGGGTTTGGCCGGCGGCGAGGGTTGTGCGTCGCCGGAAAAAGTGGTCGCCGGAGGAGGTGGAGGAGACGGCGATGGGAGGCCGGCAAGGACATCTTTGTTTTTTTTGTGTTTTTTTTCTTTAATTATTTTAGAGAAATTTCAAAACCAACCCTTCATTTTTAAGAATTACAAAAAGAGTCCCTCATTGAGTGTCACGTCAGCAAGGACTAACCCCGTTAGTGACAAACTAACGGTGTATCATTCTAGACACCCAAGTGGTTAATTGGTATTATTGTACGCCAACATTGAAACTTGTATTATTATCCGCCAATAAGTTAAAACTCATATTATTAAAATCCAATTTTCCAAACCTTAAATTATAACATGAATTAACAAGATAGGGTTGGGTTCTATAGAAAATCAATATTTTGTAAAAAACCAAAAAACAAGAAAAAAATTATTTTTTTAAACTTTTTTTATATGTTTTTTTCATTATTTTAAGAATACTGGAAAAAGAAAAACTTTAAAAACATTTTCAAGTTTTTTTTTAAATAAAATAAAATTCGGATTTTAGCTTGAAATTAATAATTCACTATGCAACAATAATATAAAATTGGTTTATGAATGTCAGTTCTTTGTTTTTTACATTATTTGCATAAACCATGTCCATATTTAAGTTAAGTTTATTTTTTTTAAGTAGTTTTAATTATAATACATTATGCAATACTATTAATACTATTGCATGATGCACTAATAAAAAATCACTAAACTTTTTATTTTTTATTTTTTTTAAGTAGTTTTAATTATAATGCATTATGTTGGTTTTTTGGTTTTCCGGATAATTATTGGTTTTCTGTAGATCTTTTCCCTAACAAGATAATGTGTGATCATATATAATGATGATAAATGAGTTTTATGACTTTAAACTCATGTGTCTATAGCAGAAATAACCGTTTTTAAAATAAACAGGAAATATAATGACGTTCTCGTCACATAAAAATTTTATGATTTTTTTATGTTTTGAGGTATAAAGAGAGAAAATGTATATTATTGAAAAGTGGATAAATGAAATGAGTTTAGTTGTTTATAAGACTGTCCACATCGGAGGCTTTTCACGCCGCCCGTCGCCTACCTAGCCTAACCGTTGGAAGGGCGTCGGGGTCGGCATCTGACCCTTCTCACACCCATGGCTTCCAACTCTTCTTCAAGGGCATGCCCTTTGTAGCTCCCAGTATCAATTCCTTTTTTTCTTTCAAACGTATTCTTTTCTTTTATTTCTTTTCTTTTTTACTTAATAAATCAAATAAACCAACTACACTTAAAACTAACAATTATATATAAATATAAAAATCATAAAGAATTAAATAAAATATAAATAAATTAAAAATATAACTAATATTAAAATTAATTAAAAGATTAACATAATCAAGATTACACCTAATTAATTATACATAAAGCTAATTTAAGTAATTATTTATTTATTTATAATTATTTTATATATTTTAATTATTTATTCAACAATTTAATTATTTTAATTATATCTTTAAATATATTATTTAAGAATTACAGCCGTTAATTAATATAACTGTTATAAAACATAGCCGTCATGCAATTATATAGTTATTCTTTTAAATATCGATTCATGTTTATTTTATTTTTTAGTGTAATGCATGTTTTGAATTATGTTTGCTTTAATTTAAAAAGTTTTTATTTTTATTTATTTATTTAAGTAAAACTAATTAACTTATAAAATATTTATAATCATTTTACATACTTTAATTATTTATTCAACAATTTAATTATTTCTTTAAATAGATTATTTAAGAATTATAGCCGCTGGTTGATATAATCGTTGTAAAGCATAGTCGTTATGCAATTATTTAATTATTCTTTTAAATATCGATTTATGTTTATTTTATTTTTAATGTAATGCATGTTTTGATTTATGCTTGTTTTAATTCAAACTTATTTCTTTAAATAGATTATTTAAGAATTATAGCCGCTGGTTGATATAATCGTTGTAAAGCATAGTCGTTATGCAATTATTTAATTATTCTTTTAAATATCGATTTATGTTTATTTTATTTTTATTGTAATGCATGTTTTGATTTATGCTTGTTTTAATTCAAAAGTTTTTTGATAATTTGTTTATTTAAGTACATATAATTAACCAAAAAAATAGTTATATCATTATATAAATTAAAATGAATTAATATTAGATAAAAATATATTATATAAATAAAATGAATTAATATTAGATCAAAAATATATTATATAAATAAAACGAATTAATGTACTGGATAAAAGAAATGATGATGTGGGAAGGGCATCGACGGGGCCAAAAACTGTTTGTGGAAGGGCTGAAGAAAAACTGATATAACATGCTGACTGGGCAGCCTTTGGGAACGGCTGCTCTCACCGTTGCGCCGCAGTCTAAAGGTTAAAAAGAATTATATTAAACAAAACGGTAATGTTACCATTGGGGTGAAAGTGTATTTTCCAAAAAGAAAAAGAAAAAAAGCAAACGTTTAGCGAGTGATGTGAACAAGTAATATTGTTTGCGTGGATGTACATGGGTCAGAGCACATGAGATCTCCATGTTTGCGTGGAGGCATGGACCATAAGGTGTGTCACCCGTAACCACGCAGTTTTGGGCGGAGCTTTTAAGAGGCCTGAGGGGCCTGACATCCCCTATTTTTTCGCTCTGAAGTGTAAATTTACTTATAATTCGTCCGAAATTTTATACGTATTAAGTCGGCCTCTCGTTTTTTCGCTGAGAAATGTAAATTTTATATGTATTGACTTTCGGCTCCCCTTACATAAATGTTCAAGCTCCGCCACTTCACGTAACCAGGTCAATCCACACATGTAAAGACGTGAATTGCCATGGTTATGTCTATTGTAATGTTTGTCATGATCATGTGTTTCATTTTTGTCGTGTCATTAGTACCCAATAGAAATGAAACCTAAAAAAAATAGCTATCTTTAAACACGTCTAAATGACTTATCTTTAATTCTAATAAAGCAATAAAATGGGTTGCCACATGGCTCTTTTTTAGGACATCCACATCATCATGTACACATGTCAATACCTGATTAAATCAATATATAAATTTTAAAATCAATTTAATATATTACTTCAACTTTCCAAATATAAGTTTCAACATTGCATTTAATAAATTTATATTTCTTACTAAATGTAATGTAAGGTCAAATCTCTTAAATTTCTAACTAAATGTAATTTTAAATTCAACCCGTATAATATACGGGTCACTAACCTAGTAGATATATACGACACAAAAATGAGGCCTACCTCCCTCACTCATTTAATGGCATGTGAAGGAACATATACTTGGCCAAAATATATGATATGATTGAGAGAGGGGACTCAGGGAAGAGAAGACATAAGACCACAAATTGTATAGAAAATGGGATGTTGGCCTTTACGAGGGCAACCCATTTATCTAGATAACAAATGTGAGGAGGCTAGAAACATTAACCATGTTACCATGAAGCTTATATGTTCTACTATCATTTACTTATTTACTTTATTTACTTATGTGGTGGAATCAGGAATGTGATCTCATGTGACAAAAATAAAATAATAAAAATTTGTTTCTATCTAATTAAAACAAATTTATCATATGGTTTGGCGTTTTTAACAGGTATAGTCGTATGACTTTAGCGAAAAGGTTTGAGTTATTGATGTAATAGGTATAGTCGTGTAACATAGATTTTTCTAATTTTTTTCTTTCCAATCTCAACAAATTTACCATAGGATTTGGTGGTATAATAGGTACAATTTATACCAATACAACTGTTTAGTGTACCCACGTTATTTACACGAAAACATGGAGGTTGCAAAATCTAGTTTTATCAACATTAACCATCTTATTAGTTAATTAATTGTCCCGTACTAATGTAGAAAAACATGTTTAATAGTGATGTATTTTCTGTTGAATTTAATCAGGTTTATTCAAATAAATTCGAATGGATCACAGATTTATTTATTTTTGAGTCGGTTTATTAAAATTAATAAGGCAAATTGAATTTAAACAATCTCAAGTTTCATCATGTAGGTCCGAAAATCTCCCAAACACACGATATCTAATCTAATACAAGTGCGGAATCCTTGTATAAGATTGATTCAAGAGAAATAGTAGTAGAATAGACTAGATCTAGAAGAAAGATGAAGTCTTGAATGAAATACACACTACTAGAAGCTGATCGTAATCTCTCAAGAACAATGGAAATCGTAAACAGTCTTTGATTGAGTGAAAAGCTTCCTTACAATGAAAGACAAATGGGTTTATATAGTACCCATACAAAATTGTAAACCTAATCTGGCCCAAGAGGCCCAAATCGTAAACTAGTCTAGTCCAAATATATTAAGTATAACAAGCCCAAATCAAAACACAATAAGCCCAAATACAAATGTTCATGCCTCATATAAATATAGCCCAACAATCTTCCCCTAGGCATGAATCATTTGATCCTTCAAGGCAGCAGCAAATCAAAGCGGAATGAGGTTTGAATGTTGTTTGACCACCACCCGTTCTCCACAATCTTCTTAGCTGCCCCATCAAAAATACCAACCCTTATAGCATTTGCCATGTCATTCTCGTCTCCAAGAATAGGTTGGGTGGCCAGAAGCTTGATATCTCTCTCACCAAATCTAAGCAAATCCACCGGGTCATAAAATCTGAATTGACGCATCGGCTTGCAGAGAACCACTACTTCATGTGTTGTCGGATCGTAATACCAGCAATCAAAGTTTCTTACCAGTGTTTCATCCTCAATCTCGTCCAACATATTAATCACCCTTGTGCGCTTAGTTGGTGGCCTCCGTGCTTCTCCAATAGACTGCCCTGTCACAGGGTCAGTCCCGGTCTCTCTCCACCTGACCTCCTTCAGCTCGAAATCTCTTAAATCATTCTCCATGTGGCCTAGCAGATTATCTCTGATCTGATTACCTTCTGGTCCATTCCACCTGTTAATAAATGGAGCTCTCAGAAGGCTCCTGATCTCAGGCTCAGTCCAGGAGTGGAATTGAGCACGTGAAGAGTAGTACTCCACTGGACTATAACCGTCACGGATCACGGCAAATATTTTCTTCTCCATATCGTAATGCCAGCATAAGATAGTCTCACGACTCCCACGTCTATCAATCGAGATTTCACCAACATCAACGGTGTACTGTGTGGGAGCTGGTCCTTGGAAAAACTCCTTGAACCAGTTTTCGTGGAATCTTGGAGCCTTTGAGATGATCCTGCCACAGTGGGCGTAATCCGGCATCACTATATTCTCATCACCTTCGACTTGCATCAGCAGCTTGATTTCCCTGAGATGAACTCTGACCAGGGGCACCTGTGTTGTTAGGCCCTGCACCATCTGTCAGTTCATTAACCTTCCTTCTCAGGTCCTTTATCATCTTGTAAAGATATTCCATTCTTTCCTTGTCTGCCACCTCATACTCTCTCATATATTTGTTGCTTGCCTCCTCCTTCTCTCTCAAACGTTGGTTTTCTTCCATGAGAGCCTTGATCTCATTCTGTCTGATCCTATTCTGAGAGATCAGGAAGTTGATCTGAGGATCAGCACTAATCCTCAAATCTATTGGAAGCTCAGCAGCCATCAATGGGCGGAAACCTGGAGCCGCGAGTGGTTGGCTGGTCGCGGTAGAGACGCTCACTCTAACCGGACTTGGAACAACGAAGGTGCTCTCAACCTCCAGAAATTGCCTATCTTCACGTACAGGGCTTTGCACGTTCAGAATCGGACTAGCTTGCTACACAGGGGCAGGTTGATCAACCACATCTTCAGTCTGTGTGAAAGACGGTTGCTCTTGAAGGGCTTCATCAACGGTTTCTTCTTGACCATTGGGACCCTCAGAACTGGGTCCAGTTGGTTGTACAACCAAAAGGCTTGAGCTTGTCTTGGTGAACTTGAACCGTATGCTCCTAGGATCAGATTTCTTTCGCGGAGATGGTTCACGAGCAGGGACGAGTTCTTCTTCAAGAACATCATCTACAGTCAGGTTCAGCTCTGGAGGCGTCGTGTCACTCCCAGATGAGCCAATCATGTCATCCCTCGACCGTTTATGGGTGAGAGGCTCCAAATCTCTATAAATATCCTCTTCAGAGATGTCCTGCCCAGCCAGAATGTCATCCATGATATTTTCTTCATCAGATGGAATGACATCTTCATCTTGAACATTAACAGCTTGAGTTACTGTCAAGTCTTGGTCTTCGGCAATTGATGCATTAACATTAGGCACATCTGCCTCTGGCCCAGAGTCATCCAACACTTGTTCCCGTGCAACTTCAGGGAACGCACCTCTCTTTGTCCATTCCAATCTTCCTTCAAATGATTGCTTACCCGCTCTATCCTGGGTTTGCAAGCCAAAGACCCCAATATCCATGACCTTCACATCAAGCTTCTCAATTCTCTCCTCTATCATTGGATACTTCTTCATTATCACCATTTGCACAAATCTAGGTGTCATTAAAAATTGTTCTCTGGCACTTAGTTCTGCATTGCCTATCCAGTCAATTAGCATCATCTTTGAAAAGTTGAAGTTCCAATCTAGGGCCAAAGCAACGAAGGCAGTTCCATGAAGTTGATTTAATTGATCGAAGCTTGTCCTTTTCCCAAGAAAATATTTCTGCATATAGTGCGCCAGACACCTCCAGTAGTGCGGCAGAAGCTTCTTGAAGATGGGCGGAAATTTTCCTTCATACCCCATTGATTGTGCCCCTGCCAGAACTACCTCCTTCGAATACTTGATAGGATGCGAAGCATCATCAGTAATGTTCAGCCCTTGCCTTATATCTTCTTCCTCAATAACAATTTGTCTGTTATTGACCGTTGCAGTAATCCTTGTTTTGTCAGAATTTGCCCTGGCAGTTCCCCAAAATTCTCTGACCAGCATCTCGTCGATGAGTACATTCGTCCTCAAGGCATGGTTAATCTTGCACGTGTTCATTCCGGCCACCAGTGAGTAAAATAACTCCATGTGTTTTTCTGGCGGATCTTCCAGATAAGCCGGCATACAGTGATCTGGTTCATATTTTATATCTCCAATCAGCATCTCTTCAGCCATCTGAGAAAGACAAGGCATATGCATCAGATTTGTTCATTAAGTGCAATTATGATTATTAACCCTTAACGTTGTTCAATTGAAGTTCACAGTTTACTTTTGACGCACACACAGTTTCAATTTTGAACATTTTAAGAAAAAAAGGTTGAGTTAAGCATAAGCTCACAGACACTGTCAAATTTTATCTTAAATCCATTCAATTTTAATGAGATCTCAAAATTATTAAGAGTTTAAGTCTTTAATTTTCATTTTATAATAGTTTACGATTCACAAACTGTGTTTACGATCCCAAAATGCATTTACGATATCTCTATTGGGTTCACGATTCATCAAATCATTGGCCCAATCGTAAACAAAAGGTCCAATCGTAAACCCAGGAATCAGCCCAAACCCGATCGTAAACATGTTTTGTCGTTTGTGCGGATCGTAAACGTTCATCGTAAATAAACATCGTAATCAAACGATCATAATCATCGAATCGTTGATCCGGGTCGTAAATCCGGATTGTAAACCCGGATCGAGATCTCCAAACGTCGTCTCCTCCGATGAGACGATCGTAAACTCCTTGTCCGCCATTGATGCACCTGCAAATAACTCGTAATCACGTTAAAGCTCGATCAAAATACATCAGACTTCATTTCCATTTACCTTTGAGTGTTTCAAACACAAATCCAACTTGTAATCACGGAAAAATCGACTCAAAATGAGTCAAACCAGAAAATCTTTGAGACTAAGGGTTTCGAACACAAAAAACTGTCACCAATCGATTCACACACACGAAAACCCACAATTGATTGAGGGTTCTTGATCGGTATGTGATTCCGAGTGAAATGGCGGACTCCGATTGCACAGAAGCAAACAGAAACGGTTTTCCGGTGAAGGGTGGCGGCGGAGGGTTTGGGTTTCGACGATGGATCGTAATCTCAGAGAAAAGGTGTGTGTGTGATGGATCGTAAATGATGAAGAGATATCGGAAAAGGGGTTTTGTATAAAAGAAAATTCAATTTGCCCCCCTCAAGTTTCACACACATTCAAAATCCATCCAAACCTCTTACAAACAAAGATTTTGATAAATCATAATTACACTTAACCCCTTTATCTTTCAAAAACTATCAAGTTTTACCCCAAACTCACAAATGATGATAATTCTCACAAAATTTAAGATTTTAAACACTTTGAGAGTTTTCACAAAACTTCCCCTCAGAGTCATACCCGAGTATCCGATCATGATCATGAAAAGTTTAAACAAAATAAAGACAGATAAATTCAAAACCAAAATTAGAACAAATATTCACAAACTTACCTCAGAAAATTCAAATAATTACATACCTGGTGCTGGAATTTTACACAGATAATTTCAGACAGGTCTTTGACTGAGGAACCCTTTTCAGCTTCTGTTACTAGACACTCTAGACAATTGTCAGGTGGTTTGAACACAGAAACTCACATCCAGTAAAGTGCTTAAATAAGGTACAGATTTACCGATATGTTTAACCGTCCCCACACCCAATTTTCCATAGCAAAACCTACCCAACCTCAGAGTTTATTGAGGATTCACAAACCCCCAACTTGAGGAACCATGCAACACTGTTTTGACTACCACTTATTTCTATTTTTCATACATTATCAGTTGATGATCAGGTCGGCCGCATAAGCACGCAGAGAAGACCAACTGAATAATTTTATTTTCCTTTTCTTTTTCTTTCTTTCTTTTTCAGAATTTTCAATTTTTTGAATTCTTTTTCTTTTTCTTGTGGTGTTGTCTTATACAGTATAAGCATGGCGTGTGAGAGAGTGAATACTAGGTAAATACCACTCTCAACCCGTTTTTGTCGGGACTCAGTTTTTTAAACCATGTAGACTAGGATGGGAAACTAAACATGTATAGAGTTTAAGATTACTGCACTTACATAGATGATCATTGTTTTGGTTGAGCTTACCGACAAATCATCATCGAGCAATCTTTCACATCAGCCTTACACGTGTCAGTCTCCAACCGTCATTAAGCAATTTTTCAAGCCCTATCAAAAGACATCATAAAAACTTTTCAGTTTAACCAGCACCATTTCTTCCCCTGTTTTTGTGAGGCTTTTGAAACAAGACTCAATTTTTCAGTCATTTTCTATTTTTTTTTTTTTAAATATTTACATTTTTTTTAAGTAAAAATTTAAAAACCAAAAACTTTGTACAAAAACATAGATGATCAGATCATTCCTCGAAGGCAATCATCTTCAGGCCTTCAACACAAGATTCAAAATTAGGACGAGGAAGGGGTTTTGTAAAGATGTCCGAAACATTCTGATCGGAGCTTACCTTTTGAAGCTGAATTAGCTCACGATCAAAGCAATCACGAATAAAATGTACCTTGATATCAATGTGCTTGGTTTTGGAATGTTTGACGGGGTTTTTCACAATCTCAAGAGCAGCAGCGTTATCACAAAATATGGGAGTGTTAACGAATTCCATACCGTAATCCGTGAGCTGGTTTTGGATCCACACTACCTGTGAAGTACCGGTAGATGCGGCCACGTACTCAGCTTCGGCAGTTGATTTGGATACGGTATGCTGCTTCTTGCTCTGCCAAGAGATGAGCCTATCTCCCAGGTACTGACATCCTCCAGTAGTAGATTTCCTGTCAAGGTCACTACCTCCATAATCACTGTCAGTAAAAGCATATAATTGAAAATCAGTGTTCTTCGCGTACCAAAGACCAAGCCTAGGCCTGCCCTTCAGATACCTGAAGATACGTTTAGCAGCAGCTAAATGAGAGAGTTTAGGGTTAGCCTGATATCGAGCACACACGCAAACTGCATACATGATGTCTGGCCTGCTTGCTGTCAAGTACATTAGTGATCCAATCATCGACCGATAATGGAATTCACTCACTGACTCCCCGTTAAGATCCGCTGTCAAGAGTGGTCTGGATGCCATGGGAGTGGCGATGGGCTTGCAATCCTGCATCTTGAATTTTTCCAGAATCTCATTCACGTACTTCTCCTGATGAATAAGAATCCCAGAATCATCCTGCTTAACTTGAAGTGCAAGAAAGAAACTCATCTCGCCTTGGTCACTCATCTCAAACTTCTTCTTCATAATCTCCTCAAACTCGGTGCACAATTCTTCATTTGTCGATCCGTAGATAATATCATCTACATATACTTGCACCATGATTATGTCTTCGTCCACCCTTTTCCTAAACAGTGTCTGATCAACAACTCCTCTTGAATATCCATTCTCCACCAGGTGAGTGGACAACGTTTCATACCAGGTTCTAGGAGCTTGATGCAGACCGTACAGAGCCTTATCCAGCAGATAAACGTGATCTGGATTTTCTTCATCTATGAACCCTGGTGGTTAAGCAACATAGACTTCCTCGCTCATCTCTGCATACAGGAAGGCAGTCTTCACATCCATCTGATGTACGGTAAAATTGAGATACGAAGCCACAGCTAGAAAGATCCGAATTGCTTCCAATCTTGCCACCGGAGCGTAAACCTCATCATAGTCGATACCGTGGACTTGCCTGTGCCCTTGTACTATCAACCTTGCTTTGTTTCTTACAATGATCCCCCAATCATCCTTCTTGTTCTTATAAAGCCACCTCGTGGGAATCACCTTCTTACCATCAGGCCTCTTCACGAGTCGCCACACTCCCAGCTTTGAGAACTGATTAAGTTCATTGTGCATGGCCTCCATCCAGTTTGGATCTTTGAGAGCAACCATCACATTGGGAGGCTCAATCTGGGAGATAAAGCACGAGTACATGCAGACATTGATATCTCCTGTGCGGCTTCTAGTTCTAACTCCTGAAGACACAGGTCCAAGTATGTTACTGACTGGATGGTCCTTGTTGATCCTTGAAACCTGTATATCTGGCACAGACACTGAAACAGGCAGATTAGTATTCACAAGATTATCATTTATATCACTAATACCTGAACATTGTTGTATTCTTGAATCAATATCACACGTTCCCGAAGTTCCTGAAGCATCTGCGTTGGCATCTGCGGTGACAGTTGTGGGAACTGGAACTGGTGCTTTGTCACTGACTCTTTCAACAGAAGGTCTTGGTTCAGACGGCTGTGTGATAATCTCTTCCTCTTCACCCAAATTATGAAGATCATTCGAAAACTTGAAACCTTCAAACAAAGACCCGTAGTTAAAAATCCAATCTGGTCCAGTCCCTGCATCCGTCGGATTATCTTCAAGCCAGTCCACATTGAATGCTTCAATGATCAACCCAGCGGTCTTGTTATAGACTCGATAAGCACTATTTCCCGAATAACCAACGAAATAACACTCATCCGCTTTCGCCTCGAATTCCCTACGTCGGACTGAATCAGCACCGTGCACGGACACCCGAAAGTCTTGAAATAACCCACTGTCGGCTTCTCTTTGTAGACAATCTGATATGGAGTTTTCTCATGACGTTTGTTCAACAGAACGCGATTTTGCACATAACATGCTGTGTTGACTGCCTCAGCCCAGAAGAAGATTGGTAGTTTTGCTTCACACATCATTGTCCTTGCAGCTTCAATGAGTGTCCTATTTCTTCTCTCAGCTACCCCATTCTGTTGTGGAGTGTAGGGAGCACTGAACTGTCTGTCTATGCCTTTAGCCCCACAAAACATATTCAACTCAGCATTCTTGAATTCCGTTCCGTTATCTGATCTGATAGCTTTGACCTTCTTGTTCAGCTGGTTTTCTATGAGTGTGACAAACTGTTTCACTAGGGCTGGAGTTTCATACTTGTTAGACAAGAAGAAGACCCAAGTAAAACGTGAATAGTCGTCCACAATCACAAAACAATAGGAGAACTTGCTGATGCTCTGAACTTGCATAGGCCCAAATAAGTCCATGTGTAAGAGTTGTAGAACTGATGACACTGAATTTGCTATCTTTGGACGATGTGGCAACTTGTGCTGCTTCCCCTTCGCACATGCCACACATTTTTCAATAGAGGAGAAGTCTTTAATCGGCAGCTTTCTGACATGCTCTCCCTTCGCGAGCTTGGTCAAATTCTTCATATTAGCATGCCCTAGTCGTCGATGCCACAACATAGCCAAATTTTCATTCTGTTTTGATATGAGGCATGCTTCTTCTGACGTTGGAGGTTTGCCCATATTTAGAAGATATGAATTTGATCGTCTTGGAGTACGCATCAGTACGCACTCCTCGGGAATCTTCACACCAGGCTTCAATATAATACATTCTTTTCGATTGAACATCACAGAATAGTCCTTGTCACAGATCTGAGACACACTCAGCAAACTGTGCGACAGTTCCTCCACGTAATGAACATCAGAAAAAGACAGATTTCCACTCCTCACCACACCTTTCTTACTAATTCTACCACCCACACCTCCTGCAAATGAAACTCCTCCACCATCGAAATCTTCTACATCTTCCAAAAGGGACAGATCTCCGGTCATGTGTCGGGAGCAACCACTATCAACGTACCAGAGATTGCTGATAGATCTTCTTGGCTGTCCCTACAAGAATAAGAAATTAATGAGATCCAGGTACCCAGGCCATAACAGATCTGGGCACACCTTTAGCATCAATGTAGTTAACTAGTTGGTGGATCATTTCATATTTTGATCCAGACACATTTCCATTCTGAATGTTGACTTTTGGTTTCCAGGTGGATGGTTTCTCTGGTTTCAACACAGTTGTTGAAATTTTCACAGACACAGGTTTCTTCTGTGGTGAAGTGACCTTTTTACCAGTTGGCTTTTTAACCGGTGTCCACTCAAGTTTTAGCTTTGTATACACAAGTTGCTTTGTTTGGGTGACATTGCTTTGTTTCAAAACCTGTTGCTCGGCTTTCGCTTTGCCATTAGGTTGATTAGTTCTTTTTACTTTTGCCACTTGTTTTTCAACAAATTCTGGTTTTATCTTTTGGTAAACTCCTTTAGATTCAAAAGTTTGTTTTGGAGTTCTGGTCACTTTCCACTTATCCACAACAGGCTTTGTCACAGGTGCCCTTGCATTTGAAACCTTAGACTGTTCAGTCTTCATTGGTTCAAAATGTTGCTTCCCCTGAAACACAGCTTGTTGCTTCTGCTTTTGTTTTTGTTTTTCACCTGTCATCATTTTCTCCAACATACTAGTCCGTGGGTTTTGCGGATAGTATGGTTGGTAAGGTCTATTAACACAGTTAGCTGCAAAATGTCCTGGCTTTCCACATTGAAAGCAATTCATGAGCCTAGGCCCATTGACATGGCTACAGAGGTACGTACGTCTTGGGTAAGACGACTTCCACTCTGGCTTATCATCCCATTTGTGTATAACACGTTGTTTATCACTTTTTCATTAGATTCTGAAAACCAGACACTTTTTCATTAGATTCTGAAACATTTTTTAATAACGATACAACTACTTGTTTTGACGTGGATGTTTCTAGTTCTGACACAAGTGCCATTACATCATCCTTAGGTAAACATAAACTAGAACTACTAGAACTACTAGACGCATGACTCTCATCCACTCTCTGACACTCTGCATCCTTCTCAGAAATGTCTTTGATTTCTACTTCATCTGCACAACAAACAGATACATTAGAAGTGCTCACACAGTTATTCAGTGAAGTATTGGATGGACCTGCTTCACATGGGTCTGTCATCACTCTGTCCATTTTACCCAACCCATAAGTCATGTGTTTTTCATTCTCAATTTCCTCTTCAGTCAAAGGCTTCACTCCTACCAAGACACTATCTAAGGGAGGTCCTTCGTCATGCATTTCCGATGCAGATCTATCTATCTGATCCTCCTCTAAGATCATTCCTATAACATCTCTAGTTTTGTCTTGAGGGACAACGTTCTTGCTTGTAAAGCTAATTCCTATTCCACCTTTGTCTTTTCCCATTCTAACCTCAGTTATGCAAGTGTCTAAAGATTTACTAGCCTGCAACATCCTTTTGCTTCTCATAAGGTTGATATCAAGCTTAACCTGCATTTCATTGTTCTTATGCTTAAGCTCTTCTATCTGTTTACTTAGCTCAGCTATTTCTAACTTAGCATTGTCATACAAATAGGCATTCTCAGTTGCAAGGTTCTTATATTTTGTTATATCTAATTTCTGGGCTTTAACCTTCTCTTCGTTCTTTTGCCATCTACCCTTAAACGAACTCTTTTCACATTTTACTTCAAACAATTCAGATTCAAAGTTTTTGCAATATTGTCTAAGAGTAGTAATTATACGATCACAAGCAGGGTTAGAACATACCTTGGTGTGATCTGCAGCCATTGCTTCATTCTCCTCAGGTTCATCTTCAGTAACCACAAAAGCATGCTCTTCCTCATCATCATCATCCATAGTTGTCATCATAGCATGTGTCAGACTAAGATCCTTCAGCTGGGGGGTCAGATCCTTCAGCTGGGGGGTCCTGTCATATCCTCCACCTCCCTGCACTATCAAGGCACTTGTTTCTGCCTTAGCCTTCCCACCAGCTGGCTTCTTCATCTCTGCTTTCTCCTTCCTCGGTTTGCTGCACTCCCTAGCAAAATGACCATATTCATCACAATTGTAGCACCTGAGCTTTGTCTTATCAAACCCCATTCTGATCTTGTCTTGATCCTTCCAAACATTTCGCCCTGTAGTAGCCATAAACTTCTTAGCCCTGAACACCGCCATAGCCATTTGCCAAGAGACGTCCAACATCTCCACATCCTCTGGATTAATCTGATTAAGTTCCCCTGATAGAATCTCAGAGGGAATTAGGGTTCCGGCCATTAAAGCATGGTAACTGTTCATGAATCCCATACCCAGAGCAAAATTGGGATCGTTGTTCGCCTCAGAAGTGTCACCTCCACTTGAACTAGATTAGGGTTGTGCCACAAATGCCTTTGCTTGGGTCATTGAACTAGATCCACTTCCAACAGACTTTCCTTTCTGCTTCTCATCAACCTCTTCCGACAACAAAGCTTGATTCAGCTTCCCAGCCAAACTAAGTGAGCTTATATGATTCAACTCACGCTGCTTATCATCAATCAGCTTGGACTTCAACTTGTTGATCATTTCATCCAGAGACAGCTCACTCAATTTGTTGTTGTCCTTAATAATTGATATATTGGTGTTCCATGACTTTGGCAAACTGTTTAGCAGCTTCAAATTCTTATCTTCCGTTTCTGGCTCCACACCATAACTTGACATTTCTGCCATCAGTGAGACAAATCTTTGCACTTGTGCCTCGAAAGATTCACCTTGGATGTGATTAAACAAATTGAATTTCTGCTTCAGCATCTGCTTTCGACTTGCCTTGATGTCTGGATTTCCTTCACATGCAACAATCAATGCATTCCACAGTTCCTTTGCCGTCTTGCAATGCTTAAAGCCTTGAGCAATATCTGGTGTTAATGCCATTGTCATAATAGCAAAGGCCCTCTCAGCCTTGTTACATCTTTCCCAGTCATCATCCACAAACTCATCTTCAGTCTTGGCCTTTCCTACTTTAGCTCCCGCTCCATGCATAGGTATGTGTGGTCCATTCAGCACTGCTCTCCATAACCTTAAATCAACACTCTTCAAGTGGTTTTCGAACCTATACTTCCATTCCAAAAAGTTATCCGCTGAAGTAAGTCTAGGCGGACGAGTTATAGATCCGATCTCGAAGTCCAATTTCTGGTACATACTCGGCTCAAAATCCATTTCAATAGCTTAGGAAACTTAACCTAAAGTCCAAATGTCCAAAATATGAGATTACGATAAAAGACACCTGATTACGATCGTAAATGAATGATTACGATCGTGAACTCCTGTTTCCGATTAAACTCAAAATCGTAAACTATTAACCGCCTTTAAATATCGTAAACGGTGATTACGATCAACGATTACGACTCCGGATGTCGTAAACCCTGATTCCGATGTTGCAAAATCGTAAACGCCAATTACGATCAAGAAAAGTCGTAAACACCAAAAAGTACACTCGTAAACGCTTAAAAATTCAATCTTGATGTCGTAAACTCGATTCCGATCTTGATCTTCAAGCTGAACCACTCGTAAACTCGAAAACCAGCAGCAGTAGACTCGTAAACACTTATACCACCTTCAAATCTTCAAAAACGCGAACTAAAACCCAGAAAACTGCTTGAATCTATATCGTGAGAGCCTCGAATCTAAGATTCTTGGCTCTGATACCAATTGTAGGTCCGAAAATCTCCCAAACACACGATATCTAATCTAATACAAGTGCGGAATCCTTGTATAAGATTGATTCAAGAGAAATAGTAGTAGAATAGACTAGATCTAGAAGAAAGATGAAGTCTTGAATGAAATACACACTACTAGAAGCTGATCGTAATCTCTCAAGAACAATGGAAATCGTAAACAGTCTTTGATTGAGTGAAAAGCTTCCTTACAATGAAAGACAAATGGGTTTATATAGTACCCATACAAAATCGTAAACCTAATCTGGCCCAAGAGGCCCAAATCGTAAACTAGTCTAGTCCAAATATATTAAGTATAACAAGCCCAAATCAAAATACAATAAGCCCAAATACAAATGTTCATGCCTCATATAAATATAGCCCAACACATCAATTGGTCGATATAAATCCCAAGTAACGAAATGTTTGCTACCTAGCCCAACTTTTAACCTATTTTCCTACAACGATCTTTGACTAAAAGAAACTTAACGACGTTGGTTTTTTTTTTTATGAAACTTTATATTATTATAGCCCAATTAATGAAACTTGAGATTATTTACATTCAATTTTTCATCAAAAAACTAACATCGTTAAGTTTCTGTTAGTCAGAGATCATTGTAGAAAAATAGGTTAAAAGTAGAGCTCGATAGTAAACATTTCGTTACTTAAAATTATTGTCGACCAATTGATTAAGCTTGGGATTAGTTTCTTTATTTTGGTTTCTTTTCTAAACTAGCTTAGGGTTAAGTTGATGGTTATAATTAGATTGAATTAGTTTTACGTTTCATCATCGTCTTTATGCATCTGAATTCGGAAACGTTTATCTTCATTTTATTTTTAGGATACGGTGTAAACGTTCGTCACTAGAAAATATACTTTTATGTTGACAGTCGGATATAACGCGTGGATGACGACCCTAATTAGGTAATGTACAATATCCTTACCGAGCTCTCGGTGAGGGTGATGATTTGGCTTCCCAACCTCGGTGAACCGCAATGGTGGTATTGGAAGGGTGGCTCGGTGAGGGCTCCCTCGGTCACCGTCCCCCGTGGTTGATATCTCGGTGAATTGCCAACTTTCAAGATTTATTATTATTTTTTTTTTAATTGAATAAAATAATAATAAAAGTAAAGTGATAGGAGTGATAGGTGAAATATGAGTATTGAAACTGAAATGAGTGAAAGATGAAGGGAGTGAAAGGTGATGATGTGACACTGAGCTGACAAAAAAGTAAAGTGATATGTGATAAGTGTTAGAAGAGTATTGTAAATAACCTTATTATCATATAAACAAAATACATGTAGTTGATGAGTAAATTTGAATATAATGTTGGATTGTGAATATAGTTAAATGTAATATTGGTTGGTGATTAAAAGTTATTATAATATTGGTTTGGTTATTAAGCTGGAATATAATATTTCATATATTTTATAAATTTTTATTTTTGTTTTCTACGTTTCTTTTTTTCTTTATTTATTTATTTTTGTTTTCTAGCAGAGCACAACGAGTTTAGCATAGGAATTGATTGTGTAATAGGTAAATTTTTAATGTTAAATATGAGTTGACCATGATTTAATAAATGGTTTGGTCGTTACATGTTTTTTCTTATTTTTGTTTTTTTTACGTAGGGTTATAGCAATGCAACGGTTTTGTGTACTCACGTTATCCTCACGGAAACGCATGGGTTGCGAGTTCTTGTTATATTTAAATATGAAGTTGGAGGCATAATTCAGGTTAAATAATTAACCAATGCACAAAGGAGATTGGATCTTTGTCTTCTATGTGACTAACAATTAAACCTAGCTTAATATGCTTGGTTGAGTTAATGATTGCCATTATGCATTATGCACGGGAACTAATCCATGTGACCAGGTTTTCTTCAAATGTTGTCTTATGCAATAATCATAAAGATTAATGGATATAATGCAAATTCTTAATCATTGCTTATATGATAAATATTTGCAAAAATTACAAATATATAACTAGGGATGTGATTAAATAAGAACTATCTTTTTGTAATTGTTTTCTTTCCCGTTTAGTTTCTTGTTAAGGGTGTGATATATATACTGCATGTTGTTAAAAAAAAAAAGAACAATCATGTTTTGAGAGAACTAAATTCAAACGAACTCTGATCAAGCTCATTCCAGCAACGTTAGAACCAGCCTATGCCCATCGAACCCTAAACAAGTATAGTTAAGGCTTAGCTTCTGATTTAACTTTAGAGTTTAGTTTAGAATTTAGCTTTAAACATAAATGATGAAATCTGTAATTTTATTTAAACGTAAAGGATGTTTATATAATTTTGTCTAAAAATAACCAGAATATAAGATCTTTATAATATATATTTCCCAAATATCATTTATTTATCCAAACTTAGCTATAAATTATAACTTTGAAAATTAGATTTTTAACGGTTAATACACACTCATGTACACTACTTCTAAATTATATTTTCATATAATGTACATCGTTACCATTTTAAACATATGTTTTCTTCAAAGAAAACAAAGCATCATAATCACATATTTATGGTGCATTGTTACATCCATATATTATTAAATCTATGTGTTCTTAATAATTCTGAGAGTTCTTATCAAAATGAGTTTTCTTGACGGAACGTGTCCTTCAAGTCTATACAAAGTTACAAACATCATTTCATAGACTCGATAATCTATAGAGATCCACAACAAGTTATATGGGTACATATGAGCCCATACCAAAAAGTATAGTGTACTTTTAGGCCCATTATCTTTTTTTTACTAACCCTTTAATGTTTTATTGATTTAGTTACTATTGAGCATTGAATAGCAACTACTTTTAGAAGTAAATACCCTTTAGCACTAAGACTGTCCATCACCATAATTTAACTAAAAACAAGTTTATGACAAAAAGTTAAGTTTCTATAAACCCTCCACATCTCATTCTTCATTTATACGTATTTTATTTAAACTCTCCAAAAGTAAACTCTATTTTGGAGAATTTGATATAGTCTAAAATCAAGAGCATTTTTTTACTTTTTTTCTTTAAATTTAGAGATGATGCATGTATGCATAACGTAATATGAGTGATTTAAATATGTTGATGGGTTGATATGTTTAACTAAACATGTTAAACATTCAAACTCAAACACGACATGTTTTTAAACAGGTTAGATATATCAACTAAAAATCTAAAATTGGTAAAGCTAAGCTAAACAAGTAAGATATACTAAAGAGATTAGGTATGTCAACTAAAAACCTGAAATTGGTAATGCTAAACTAATGGATCTATTAATAAAAGAACATCGGTTTTTTTTTAGTTATTTTAGTATAAATATAAATAAAGATCAAGGCCTTGGGAATAGTAATACCATCTATCATGGCTTGTCACGTGGTATGTTATCTCCATTTATGGCTTGTCTCGTGACATGTCATGATTAAATTTTATTTTTTCATTCTTTTAAGTCGTTTTTTAGTTCGTTTTAACTCGATTTTTTTTAATTATTTATTTGGTTGTAGTTTTAGTTTAACATCTTTGTCTTGGTAGGACGATGTAAGATAACTTTTAGGTCATATGTTGATACTTGCAACATTTGATTTTTAATTTAATAATTACGTAGTCTTTTTTACATTTATGTTTTCTTTATTATATGTTAGCTATACAATTGTTTTATGCATCTGTGTTATCACGGCTTTAACACACGTTAACATAGTAAAATCTAGTTTAAGAAACAAAGATTATTTTATTTTATTCAATAATTCAACAAAGTTCGAAGATGTAGTTGCAAACAAATTAACCTACCTCCACATTATCACCATAAATGATCCTAATTTATGTCCCGGTGCCATTTATGTGACCTTCATTTGGGCCATGTGATCCATCTCTGCCTTTATGTTTGAGTTTATTATTTTATTATTTAAGAAAAAAACAATTTTTATTTATAGGTAGCACACCCATGACTCAAGAAACGTGTACGGTTCAAAAAAACCAGTTGCCGGATGGTGTAAATGGAGTGTGCTTCTCGGTTTTCTCATTATGAGGTTTTAAATTTGAGATAGTACGTAAGTATAAGGTAATTAGTCCCCGATAGACCATGAGTTAGTTTGTCGTTTAAAAAAAAAACAAATGTGTCCAGTTCCATGAATAAAGCAATAGAGGCCGAAGTCGTCTACTCACGACACAGTACCACCAACGTATACAACTGGTATTGCTGGCTAAAACCATCTCACTTGGTTCCGATAAAGAACGATTTTAGTTTCAAATCGTATGAGAGGAGAGAGAGAGTTTAAGTTTTTTATTCTAATAAGTTTGTTTTAATTTATTTATTCAATTTTTAATGGTAAACATGTACACAAATATAATTTACGTTCAAATTTACATCATTATCATTATCTATCATATGACTCGAACCCTCATCTTGATAAGCTATTATATACGTCATCAGATACTTACAAATCTTTCCAATCCTTAGTTAAGAAGATCCCTCTTTTATTACCTCAAACTATGTCAGTACAATGTTTTTAAAACCGTAAACGAGTAATTTAACATCAAAATAACCTAATTCTTCCTAAACCAATAATAAGTCGGTTAACAAAAAGTGGAGGGTATCAATACCGACTTTTTATCAATTTACTTCGACTCTTTGAGGTTTATTTGATCCCCGATTTACATAGAAACAATAAAAAAATTATACGTTTCCAATGAATTTAATCGTATTAACGATTTCGGTTTCTAACGAATTATGAATTTAACCAGTCAAACCGTCCGGTCCGGTTTTTAAAACAAATCATTATATTTAAAAAAAACGTATTATTTCCTTTTTAAGAGCCTCGAGAGTTACAATAATTTTCAAATGTAAATTAATATTCTGAATCATCATCATCATGTAATCCGCCCCAATTTGAAATCTTCAAAAATCTCCGTCTCCGTCAAAACCCTTGTGCTCGTGAGTTGTTCTTCACCTTTTTTCATGTGATTTTCTCATTTTCATCTTCGAATCGAATTCCGTTAAGCTACATTTTCAATCTCCGATCGTGAATTCGTGCTCCGATGGCCACATCGGCGTTCAAGTCGACGACGAGAAGAGCTCCGATCGGTACTTCGTCGCCGTCGACCGACGATTCGCCGACTTCTTCGTCTTCTGCAGCTCACCGCCGTTCTAGAAGCTTAAGTAGATTCTCACGGCCGATTCCGGTTGAATTTGAACCGGAAGTTCGCCCTACTCCGAGGCGGAAGTTCGTTAACACCGTTAGAGGTTCTGATTTTCCAGAAATTAGTCTCGATGATCTCGCGATTGAGTTTTTTTCGGGGAAGGATAACGGCTCTGAGCTGGATGATGAGAGTGTGAGCAGTAGAAGCGGTAGAGCTGTTCGTGTGAAGTCGGAGATTAGTCCGGCGGCGTCTCAACGGCGTTCGAGGTCGATTTCGAGACGTCCTAATGGTGGCGGTGAGACTGCTTCTAGTCAAAGGCGTGGGAGGTCTGTGGCGAGGCGTAACGGTGGTGATGGTGGTGGTTCTAATGCTGGTGGTGAAATTAGGGTTGTTGCAAACGCCGATTCGAGAAGGAGGCGTTCTGTTTCTGTTGCTCGCCGTCAGATTAGTGACGCGGAGGTAAATTATGGTTTGTTGTTCAAGTCAAATCTCACCGAAATGAAAGTATAGTAGTATCTACATTCTACAATGAAATCTGTTTGTTTAACTGTTTTTGGAAAACAAAAATCTCATATTTGAAGAAATCTTATGAAACTAGACCTTATACAAGAATGAAGAATCAGTTGAGAAGATGAGATTTTCAATTGGATGTGTATGTAGGGAAAATATATATAGAATCAGTGATTTAGACATATGGATTTTTAAGTGTCTCACTGTTCGCTGTGATGTTGAATTTTTAGAAATGAGAAAACAAGCAGATTTCATGTACAACTGCTTTGGCATCATTTAAAATTATCCGGGCAGAACATTGGGAAAACTAAGTTTGTTTTGTATTTTTTTTATCGAAATTCTTATAAAGAATAACTAAACCTTAATGTTTCTTAGTAGCAGTCTCTAATCTATATCAACCTAGGTAGTTGAAGGTGCAAGGCACTTAAAAGTGAGGTTTTTTAAGTGAGCTGCATGGTATAAACAGGTTTTTTTGGGGCTTTTAGACATGTTTTAGGCTAGTTTACACATGGTCCAGGCCATTTTTAGATGTTGCAGTTCAGTTTTTGCTGGGACTTGGCCGGAAACCTTGCCTGAGCGCCTTTCCATCTTGATGGACACTAGGCGGTATGGTTGCTTCTCGCCTTGTCTCACCCGGACGCCTAGGCGAATGCCTTTGACTACATAGATATCAATCACAGCTACTTTACAAACTTACAATTAACATTTTTTTTGTGTGTGTGTGTGTGTTTAACAATGATTTGGTGTGCATTCTTGCTAAGTTTAAGTTCTTTTCTGCACCAGTTATGAAACTAGATATTTTAATTGTTTTCTAGTATTATTGGATTCATATTTTGTTTTATTGTTTTGTTTTACTTCAATAGTTGATTAAACTTTATATATGATTGACAGAATGATATAGATCTTGCCTGGAGTTCTGCAAGTCAACCCAAATCTAGGAGCATGAATAATGCCGATAATAGAGTTGCTTCTTTTCAAAGACCCACTGCTTCAAGCCATCGCAGGCTCACCAGGTCTATGAGCCAAGCACCTCAATTGAGGTCACATGATGGCTACTCGGTAATCTACCCTTCCTCAAGTTTGAATTGGTGGTTTAAAAGGGTAGTTTGTCATTCATAGCTTAAGTGAATATTACATAAGTAGAATTTTAGTATGACTCATGCTGGGGTTCAAATCTGGTGCCAACCTTTCTAATGTTATTACATTTCTGTATTGTTTTGGGTTTTATCATGACTTAGGGATGTTTGGATTTGGGTTTTAAAACTATTGTTTGATTTGCACGCTGTTTCTTATGTTTGGATAAACATATTTGCTTTTGATTATCTGATTATGTGTGGGTCAACTAATACATTTTGGATAATTAGTTCCATACCAGCTGCAAATGCAATAGAACTTATTATCTAAGGATTAATTAGAATTACATATTTACCCTTCGCTTCAGTCTAATCTGAAAGCCTTTAATTTTCCATTTCACAAACTGTATATTTTTTCCAATAAAATGTTTTTTCTTCTAATTTCGTTTACTAATTTCTTAAATAATCAGAAATGACAGAATGCATAAACATCTGAAGATTACGACTTTAAACAACCAAGGCACATCCGACAATAATTTTGGCATCCTGTTTTATTACAACTGATTATCTAATTATGATTATAATATTCATCCACTTATATCCACTTTCAGAGCCAGTCTTCGGCACTGACCGATGATGATTTAAGAGATACTCGTTATGGGAGAAATGAAATTGAGAAGACTATTCAAGCTGTTTATGCACAAAAAAAGGTTTGTTCTTTTCTGAAAATATAATTACCACATGGAGGTAAAGTATTATTAGTATCATTATTATTGTGGGGTTTTTTTTTAATGTTTTACCACCCAATCTTATTTTTAGAATGACCACCCTACTGGAGATGATACTAATCTTGGGCTTCGTGAGGCAATGAGAAAAGAACTTAGATCTGCTGTCAATGAAATCATGATAGGACTTGAACAGGTTAATATTATTTTATAAGATGATGCTTACAAATATATGGTCCTATATTTCTAACTACTTTCAATTCTCACTTCACTAATCCAGACCATTGAAAGAAAGCCTTCTGCATTATCCGTCCATGATCGCTTGTATTCAAAACACACTGATGCTACAACAAGAAAGAACTATACAACAAAGTTAAAACAGGTAACAACCTGCCTGGACTTGAGATTTGAGGACAAAGTTAAGTTGGGTTCATGTATAAAGATTGACTCTTTGATAATCTGAAAGCATTCTTTTACCATTGTACGATAATTTTTGAATGACTTGATGCTTTGTATGTAAAGCTGGAGAAGCATAAACAAGATTTATCAGCAGAAAGGGCACTAGAAGAGCAACGGATTCAGGATGGATTCAAGATTGTTAGGGAGGTGCTTCCCGAGTCAAAAAGCAATGCTAATGCACAAAAAGTCTCACACTTCCGAAAGGTTTAGCTCCATAAGCTTTTGATCTGGTACAGTTGGCGAATTCGGGCCCATTTATATATAAATGGGTTGATTTTGGGTTATGTATTATCTCAAACGGTTCTAACAGTTTATGTTTTAGATGATTCAACTAAAGGGAAAGGGTTGAATCAGCCGAACAGGTTAGATGAGTATTGAAGTAAGGCTTGGTCAAACGGGCCGACTCTCAACGGAAGTGTATTTAAATGCACTAAAACCACCTTCTAAATTGATTTCTCAAAATGGGCAGGATAAAATATGAACAATTTAGTATTTTGCAATCATATCTAGCACATTATTTTTTCTATAAAATATAAAAATGGTAAAAAATGTGTTTGGGGACCAATGGCCAACCAACCCATATGGAATCACAGTGATCATTGTGTGTTTTTGACCCATTGCCACCTCTACTATCAAGATTTATGATGAAACTGCCACATTAGAAATGTAACATTTTAAATGGTGATGGTTTTCTACTTTCAGAGGAGCAATGATAAGAACAGAGTGTCTAAACGATTAAACGAAGAAGCAGAAAAATATTTTGAAGATTTCATATCTAATGTCGAAGATACAGATTTTTCTTCTTTTGATGGAGAAAGAAGTGACACAAGTTCAAGTTTTGTTGGAACTACAACCAAACAAGGAGACCGTGCATTACTGACCCAAAATGGTAATATTGTTTCAAATTCTGTGGAAATGGAAGGTATTAATCTGCCATGGTTGAAATGGGATGACAGTGATGGTGTTCCTCCTACAACCCCAAAAACCAAACTTTGGGATCCGTCTCAGGTATTTGTCCGTTTAACTTATTTCATCTTAGTGGTGGCAAAATGGGCGGGTGGGTCACGGGTAGGTTAGGTATTGGGTCAAAAGTGGTCCAGTTGGGGACATTGATCCATTATCTAAACCAGTCTGTTTTTCAACCTCTATATGCCATAACTTTTAAGGTCATACCAACTAATTTTGATTTCTTAATTTATGTGAATGGGAATTCCTGCTTAAGTTGATGTGAACTTTATTTCATTCCCAACTACTTTCAACTGCAAAAATGATTTTTGTCTCAATAAACCGCTGAGAATCAAGTAATCTTGATAAATTAGTATGTAACTGCTAGTAGTAATGTTCCTACATAACGTTATAAATTCAATATTGATAAGTAGAACAGTTGATTTTGGTCATCTTTTATTTTTGATGGGTCAAATGGTTAAAATAGTCGACCTAGTGCTTATCTAATTTATTTTTGTTATAGTCGTCTATAATCATATTTAACACATTAATTATTTATATTGCGACCTTTTTTCAAGGATTTGAAAATGATTCAAGAACATGGTAGCCGATCCAGCAGTGGCAGTAACTGGAACCCTGAACATACAACCCCAAATTCAACAAACGCAAAATCAAATAGAACTGAAGAAACTAAAACCCCCCGGTATGATATGCGCAAGTACTTCGAGCTCGAGAAGACTGAAGGGCTATTATTTGAAAGTTGGAGGGAAAGAAGTATAATTAATTCTGGTGGCCTATTTCTTTGTACTGTAGTTGCCCCCTTTTGAAATTTTATACATTTTTAGACCTTGCTTGTATGGACCTATAAGTTGATTAGAATACCAATATTTTAAATACTACAAAAAGAAAAAATCAATACACAAAAAAGTTTCACATAAAAAATCCATTAATTTTATTTTGCTTTCTTGACCCTTCAATAAAATCATTAAACTTTCAAAAAATACATAAAAGAGTTGCGAAACTAACTTTTTATATTAAAATAGTTAGTCCTATCTAAAATGAATGTATTATCTTTTTAAACAATATGTTAAACAATATGTTATCCTCCCTTTCACTTTTTTACACAGTAAAAATGTAAACTCAAAGAAGAAAAAAATCCACTTCTTTTTCATCCAAAATGTGTACCTTTTTGAACCTATCTTAACCAACATGGTTGTAAAATACCCAAACTACCCTTTGAAGTAAAAACAAAAGCAAAAATCCAAACATTCAATCTATCTCTGCTTCCTCATGATCATCTGCCATTACTGGACCAGTTCCAGGCTCAGCATCTTCATCTTCCTCGTCATCAACATCATCTTTCCTGTATAAACCAAGTTGCTCCAATGGATTCCCTTTTCCATTCAAGTTAAAGCTCCCTAAAGCATCTTGATAACAATCTGCAGTGTTTTCATCTATTAAGCTTTGTATAGGCTCCGTGGGTCCCACACTAAGCATTTCGAGATCTTCAAGAAACTGAGTGTTGTCGTTTATATCAACCATTTTTTCCATCTGGCATTAAAAACAGCAAGAGTATGGATTACAAACAAAAAAACTGTATCCACAAACTTTATATATTTTTTTGTAGAGAACGCTTAACTCACCGGCACCGCACCCTATAATCCCACTTCTAAATCCATACTTCTAAGACCTTGGTGCCACTAGGGCAAGGGGAAAACATTCAAAATTTCGAATATTCTGAATTAAGTTGATCTTTAACCTTGACATAGTCTTGACATAGTGTAACCGTTCATCACCATATAAAAAAGTCGACATAGTTTTTGTGAACACATATGAGAGAACTCATTTTATCATCAAAAGTCAGTTTTAAACCGGATTATTTAAAGTTTCCCTAAATATTTTAAAACAGTTAAAAGAGTTATTTTTTCTGGTGCATAGAGAGTTGGTTGCCTTAGAAATTGGCCTGTTAGTTAAAGTCTACATAAATACACAAGAACAACTATTTTGGCAGAGATGTTCAAGGTCTCGCTTGGTCGATTTTGACAAGAATTTCAGGCTGAACGCTAACTATGGCTTCAGGAACACAAACCAAACCAGCCGGTTTCACCAATTTAATGGTTAGGTTTTGTGGTTTGACACTTCGAACTGATTTTTAAACACTTATAAATGATAAGGATGGTCTGTGTTTTTAATACATATACATAATTATAATACTCCAAAAAGGCAGTATATATAGGGACAATGTCTAATAAAACAGTATTTTCCCTAAAAACTTTGAAAAAACACCCTTTTATTGATTCTTTTTGTACTGGATTTAGATTTTTTTGGTACTAGATTTAAAATAAAGTACAAAGAAATACAAATCCAGTACAAGAAATCAGTAAAATAGATGTTTTTAGCGTTGTTAGGCAAAACACTGTTTTTAGGTAGGGAATCTCACCCCACTAGACCAAATCATCAAACTTTCACCAACTCATATTTGAATTGACCAAATAGCATTATGCTCGTCCGTTAGTATTCAAGAAATTTAAGTTGCGTGTCAAAAATAGTCGGTTACCCACAATAAAAAAAATGATCTAAACTGAACACATGTTTATGTAATTAGTCCTATATACACATATATACATACACAAAGGCGATACCTTTTGAAGAGCTTCACGGGCTGCTTCCCTTTCAAGTTCCCTTTTCCGTTTGGCTTCTGCAGCTGCTTCTAATTCTGCCTTTTGTTTTGCCTCTTCTGCAGCCCTTGCTTCGGCTTGCAATCGAGCTTTTTCTGTATTAGAAAACATCATCTCAAGATCATCAGCCCGAACACCAAAAGAGTTCATAAAATAATAAGACAATAACCCACAAAAGATAGCTAATCTTAATAAACACAATCCTAGAAATACCTTCTTTTCTTCGTTTTTCTACCTCTTCCTTATCAAGTCTCAACCTCTCCAAATCCTGCTTCTCAACCTGAAACTCCATAATGCTAGATTAGTATGTGGAGTAAATGGAATTAACATATTAATAATGATTGGTGATTTTAATCTGTTAACCAATAAATGAGTTGCGTTAAGGTGTTGTTTTATCTGAAGCGGGTCAAATACAAAGTTTTCAGATATAGAAAAACTGGCCAAATTATGGATCAAACGGATTTAAAATCAGCCAAATGCATACATGTCTCTTTAATTGCTTAACCATTTCTTTAGATTACTATTCTAATAATGTTGTTTTTTAATCACAGCATTCATATATATGCTTCAAAAAGTTCAGAATTTCATATATACCCTTCTAGATTTCATGATATCATACTTGCCTCTTCAAAAACACTAAACATACTTATCCATTACATGGTAAATAAAACCAGTAACACAATGTTCCACACTTCCACTAAAGCGATGAATAATGTGAATTTTCTTCTTCGTTTGAAGTAACTTATTTTATTTATCCTGAGATGGGTTAATATGATATTTCTAGTGCAATACATGGTAAATAAAACCAGTAACACAATGTTCCACACTTCCACTAAATCTACAAATAATGTGAATATTCTTCTTCGTTTGAAGTAACTTATTTTATTTATCGTGAGATTGGGTTAATATGATATTTCTAGTGCATTGAAAGGGTAGATATGATAAAACAGAATGCAGAAGAATAAATATAAAAATTTTGAACTTCTAGAAAAATACATATGAAACCGACCTTTAAATTTTTTTTAAAACAGTTTTAACAAATGAAATAAATGTTTACGGGACCCATTTCAATCTTTGCAAAAAAAGGCATTTTTCAATCTGAACCCTTTATGGTCCACGACCCGATCTACCCATCTTGCCACCCTCTGGACATATCCATGCCCTATATCATTAAGCACATGCCCACTTATACCTTTCCAACGGTTTTCTCTTGAGCTTTGAGAATGGTGTCAGCAAAGCGGCTTCTCAACAATGCTGCACGATAAAGCTTATTTGGGGAGACTTGTCTCTCATTTGGAGCGCCCTCCCCTAAAATAGCGTGATAAAGCTTATCAGGTGAGAAGTTGAGAACATGCCCTGCTTATACTATAACGCCAACAACAATTCCTCCACTCGTTAACTTATTTGCTTACCGTCTTGATTCCCACCAATTTCAGCAGCAACAGGATCAGATTGAGGTTTCTGCTCAACTTGGTCCACCCTATTTAAAGAATCTGCCAAAAAAACAGCCTTATAAAGATATCGAAGAGCATTATCATCTCATAAGATTGCTAGTAGTGGTGGCAAGATGGTTAAAACAGGTTCATATTGTCCAAGCAGTCAATTTTACTACAGTGATATGGGTATGGTCAGGTCAAATTGACCCACTGACAATTTTGATCCATTTTCTTATTTTTATAAAAGCAGGGAATGTGTTCGTTGTGACTGAAAAAAAAAATCAATATTATACATGGTCAAATTCTTCATATAAAACTGTCGGTGAGGATGTATGCATCAAAACTAAATTATGGGTACCTTTTTAACCCTCTTGCCTTTCAGCTAGAATATTTTAATTGAGTAGTTTAACTGTTTGAGGCATAAGACGGCCCAAATCAACCCATATACAAGTAAATGGGTCGATTTGCACCTGTAATTGCTAGATATAGTGGTTTTTACATAAGCACACAATGTTCACCTTCTGCATGACGGAGAACATCCATCGTTTGCTCCGTATTAACTTCAGAACCCAATGTGTTCTAGAAAGCAATAAAACAGCATTCATAATCAGGTAAACAATTGCATTAAAACAAGCTTGCAGAAAATAAAGCATGGATATGCTTCTATTGGAATTGCAACAATATCAGATAATCAGATGTTCAAGTGTTGACAAATCTAACTATTTAGGGGGATAAGTGGATAACAATATACAAAAGGACCCAAACAGAGCATTATTGTGGAGAAAAAATGAACCCATTCTGAAAGAGAGTAAACAAGTAAAAAAGTTAGCCCTTAGGTAACCAGTTATGCCGAGTCTGTGGATAGTGTGAAACTGATTATTTAAAACGTAAATATCAGAAGAAAAAAAAAGTAGCAGACTCAGCTTATCTGAAGGTACAAAACTGATAGTAAATTCCAACAAACAAATCTAAACACCCTGATAATAACAAGACAGTAATGGAATGAGAAGGGGAAAAGAATGAATTGTTACTTTCCATTATCATGTTTGATTGGAAAGAGTCATTAAACCAAGTTGTTTGGTTTACATTTTTATATCTATATTTATATCGTTCTCTCTCTCAAATAATCATTAATCGTGAACGTTAAGACGGATATAGTAGTGCTTTTATACTTTCAATTTTTTATCACAAAAGTCACTCAACAACTTTTTACACATTAAGGTTACTTCACATGTTAAGTGTGAACGGAATTGCAGTAAAAAAAAACTTCTAACAACTTGGAACCGGTACATCTAGAGGTATAAAGGAGCCAAGCCGCGCTCATGAGCTACTAGAGAGAGCGCGTGTTTGTGTGTGTGTTATAAAAGAAATAAATTAAATGATAAATAATAAACAAGCCGAGCTCTAGCTTCAAAACAACTAACAAGTCTACCTCCGTAAGTTAAACGACGCATGTAAGAAAAAAAAAGTACATGTATGCAAAACAACCGGATGAAGCAGTTCAAGGTTGTTATTAAAGAATTCACAATTTCGTTCAAATTTTCAAATGTGAAAAGACCTTAAGATGTAACAATTCTTAAGGGACTTTGTCAGAAAAAAAATCAAAAGTGTGTTGATTTTATATGTATTTTGCCCTTATCAGATATATTGTAGTTTTTATGTATATATGCCACATCAATATGTCATATGTAAATGTATAATTTCTACTTTTATAGAGTGCTTAATCTAATAAAATTGTCAAATTTTTAATCATAAAATATTATGAACTAAACAAAAAGATAATAAGAAAATCTCAACAAAAAAAAAAGATATAATGAACACACACAGATATATATATATATATTGTGGTTATGTTCCAAATCTTAGATAATTACTGCATACCAAACACTACCTTGATATTGTTCACAATGGCAGTAAGCTTAGCACCATCTGAATCACTGTCTGAATCTGATTCAGCGAAAACATGCAGAAGGGAAGGAAAGCTTCTTTCAGAACTTAAACGTATCATTATCAATATTAATGTGAGAAAGCAATCAAGTAGTGCTATGGAAAAGACAAATTAACAATAAAAAGTATAAAGGTAAAACTGGAAAATTGATAGTCCCTAAAATGTTGCACATTCATAATCAAGAAGAAACGGTTATGTCCATATAGAAATTAAGAGAAAGATAACAGGTTTTCTAATTTGTGACCAAAAGCCTACCCCATAGCTTTAGATCGAAAAATTACTACCTATGATATTTCCGGTCTTTAGTTTATAAGTAGAAAAATTAACAATTGACTGGACATGATTTGCTTAAGTTTTATTTTGCTTACTGTTACAATTTTATAAGCATAAACTTCAAACTAACATTGAAATACATAGGAAGTCCAGAATTGATTAGAAAAGGCTGTCAAAATCATGATAAAGAGAAATGGTGTAGTAAGATTCTACATTTCTACATTATTTATAATAAACTAAAAAATATGATAAACCCCAAATTAAATGTAACAAATATAACCATTACTACAAAAATCAAGCAAGTTATGTCATAAAGATTAAAATTAAAAACTATAGAAGGCTCAAAAGTAACACAAACCACTAGATGATGATCCAGAATCACTACTGGAGCTACTTGAACTACTGCATTTACTGTCTCTGACACCTGTATCTTTCTCTATCTCTACTGGTGGGAAGCTTGTTATGGGCATGTCATCTCCGCCAATATCTATATCCTCTTCGTTCACATCATTAACTAAAACAAACAAAATATGAGAATCATCCTAAAAAATAATAACATGTGTAGAATTTGACAAGAAATACACCTTTGACTGCTTGCATGGATGAGGTTGTGAACCCGGGCTCGTTATTAAACTGCAATAATAACAAATACAATAATCAAAACAATCATCTAAAAAACACTTTTACACGCAAGAAAGTTGAATCTTAGATTCTTAGTATCTTACTGTGTTTTTCTGTTTATCCACTAAATATTCATCTAGAAGCTTCCTCAATTTGAACAATGTTTCATCACTAAGAATATCTATGTCAATCTCAATCTCATCATCCGCTGTTTCATTCCCATTTGAGCTATTTTCTTTAAGAAAATCAATAATGGTTTCAGGCAAATCTGCCACCGAGGCCTCCAATTCAGAGCTCAGTTTCTGCTTGTCAGCAACAGACATAATCTTCTTCACAGGTTCTTGCTTTATTTCATTTCGAAAAGATGCAGTCTTTTTCTTTTTTAAAGGAGGCAAAGGAGTAGCAGTTTCACTCTCAGTTTCCAACGCATTCTGTCTAATTGGACCTACCGGATTTGTAGCCACCGATAGTTTCTTCTCAATTGCTTTCCATCTAACTTCAAAAAACTTGCTCATCGTTTCGGCCATAATATGCACATCGTTTCCCGGTGGGTTATAAGTCATTGCATTTGAAAAGGTCAGCCTAACATCAGCAACAAACCCCCAAGGATCCACATACTTTCCTGAATTTAGGTTCTTCTTCACAGTCCCAAAATCCATCGGGTGTTTAATTACCGTATAATAATCCGGAATCTTTAACTTTTCTATATCAACCGGAACATTGAACACCCAGCCAAAATCATGCTTCATCAAACGGTTCAAAAGCGTATCACACTGTTTCATCAACATGGCAGTCCCGGTAGCAGGAGGCGGCAATGGCAATGCCGCCGCCTTCTTTAAGTGGGACCCACCATTCGCATTGCCCGGTAGGACCCGTTTCTTAGGCATGGTTTTTCTTTGTGGCGAAAAACCCTCTTCAATGTTCTTCTGAAACTTTCTAACATGTTCAAGCTCACTTTTTAATCTCACCTCCAATTCTTTCCTCTCAAAATTCGATAACTTCGATAAAGATATAACCTGAATCGGAACCCCAAACTGTTGATAAGAATCACTGTTCAATTTACCTGACCTGTTTCTTGGCGCACAAGAAACTTCTGAAGCAGTGAGTTCTGTATCCACCCGCCCCGAGCTGCCATACCCTTCCGAATCCGCCATTGTCTCCACCGCGTGTCGGTAATCCGGTACAAACCCAGACGAGTAACCCTTGGAAACTTTCCTACTCTTCCCCATCATTTGAGTCGAATTCGTTCGTAACAACTTCTTTGAAACAACTCTATGTCCAACAAACTCTACAGGAAAACCAGGTGCCATAAAACTCAATCCCCAATTCCAAAATCTGTGATTATGAACTCCATGTGTTCATAAAAACCCATCTTTTCAAAACTTTTGCAAAACTTAGTGTAAGAACCAAATCTTGGAAAAAAATCCAACAAAACCTACACTTTTAGAGATATATCATGTATCTTGTTTCTTGTATCTCCATCTGCATTTAGCAACTCATGCCTCCAATTTGTCTCCAAAATTTGTCTCCAATTTACAGAACAGTAGTATTTAAAATTTAAAACACAAACAAATCAAAACGAATCAAATCAAAATCAAATCTTTAACCTTTCCCCCAATTTCAAATCCATGTATCTCTTTCTCAATTAGCCCTAATCACCAATCGATGGAGATCAAGAACGAAGATGGAGGCCAATGCTGTTGAATTACACAAGTCGAAAGAATCGAAAACAGCAGCGAAGTGAACCCTAGATCGAAGATTGCGAATGAATGAATGAATGAATGAATAAACCCTAGAGTTACAGATTTCGAATTTGAAAGGGTGCAACGGAATCTTGATTGGATTGGATTGGATTGGATTGAATTGGATAGAGAGGGAAGGTGTGTGTTTGGAATAGAATAGAAACCCTAGAAAAGCCCCGTTGCTCGTTGGAGAGAGAATCGACAAAACGTGGGAGAGAATAGAGAAATAGAGGGATTTATAGAGAGAGAAAGCTAGGGTAAAAAGATCGATGAGAGAGAGAGAGAGAGAGAGAGTAATTGCTCCAGTTTGGGGGGGGGGGGGGGGGGTGGCCTCTTTGGGCGCCGATCTTGTAGCGAATCCTGGCCGTTTATCGTTTGATCATTGTTGATCGTGTGGTCCACGTTTATTTTTTTGAATCTGGTTTTTTACTTTTTTATTGATTTGATTCAAGTTTAGAAACTTACGTTCTTTTTAACCGTAAACTCACGAGAAAGGTTTTATGGTGAATGGAAAAGGCAGAGGTTATATGCAATGTTAAAAAAACCGGTTTTTTAGTTGAACCGGAAAACTTTCCGGGGCCGGTTCGACCGGTCGGACCGGTTAGACCGGCCGGTTGAACCGGTTAGGGGATTTATATATATATTTTTATAAAAATGTTAATAAATTTATACACCACAACGAAAATAGTTAAAATACAATGATAATCCACTAAAAAATAATACCAAATAGGTATTTCATAAGAATATATAAGTTTTAAACTTTAAAAAATAATAAAAAATAACAATAAATTTTAAAAAAAATATATTTTTTTTAAAACTGTCAGAAAACCGGTTGAACCGGACCGGTTGAACCGGAAAAAACCGGAAAACCGCCCGGTTCAAAACGGTCCGGTTATGTTAAAAAAACCGGGGATTAAAAAACCGATATGATGACCGGTTGGCGGTTGAACCGGTTGAACCGGACCGGTTGAACCGGTTTTTAAAACATTGGTTATATGTTGTTAGAAATTGGATAAGTTTTGAAAATCAAAACGTAAATGAAAAAGACAAGTTGTGTTAATGAATTTGCAAAATATGAAAAAGTCTATATCATAAAGAAAAGACTAAAATTTTAAAATCAAATATTTATATGAAAATTATACATCTTATGCGGTATAATAACAGACACAAGTTGCATTGCCGTCGTGGAGGCGTGGAACACCATCACACTCTTGCATAGGTGGGGCGTTAGTGACTTATGTTTCTTCCTTTTAATCATCAAGATCTTTGTGTCAATAATCACCATAATATTATATATTAAATCAAAATATTTATTTAGACTGAAAAATCTGGTTTTTGTAAACTAATTTTTACATGCTAACTTTTTAAAATTAAAAAAAAAAAACTAGATTGCAATCTTCTTCATTTTCTCTAAAACACCGGTATAAGCTCGAACAAAAACAAACTTATTTAAGAAAAAAAACACACTTTTTGGTCTCGTGTTCGTCAGTGGTCCATTGTATTTTTTTAACTTTTTGGTCTCGTGTTCGTCAGTGGTCCATTGTACTTTTTTTTAACTTTTTGGTCTCGTGTTCGTCATCGGTCCATTATATTTTTTTTCATGTAAGTTTTTATTATGTTTTACTGAAATAGTTTTTTATGATTTATATTTTAATAAAATATGTTAAAAAATTTAATAACAATATACCAACTCACTGCCCTCAGTTCACTCCACCCATACCCCTCTTGTGTGAGTTTGTGTGGTGAGTCCAGTCACTGCCTTTATGGCAGAACTCACTACACACGTACCTTATGAAACGGTTGTTCAGACACCTTTTTTCTTGATCGGAAAATGGCATTCCGATCGGAAGGGCGCATCATTTGATCGAATCGGTGATTTATGGTTTTGTTTCGGTTCGGGCCTTCGTTACTCCGTCTATGACGTTGAAGCGGCGGCGGCTTTTAATCATCTCTCATCGTCGACCTAGGGTTTCACTAATCTTATCGTCGACCAAGGGTTTTTGTGAGCCAGTTACTGGAGCTCTGTTCCTATGTCTTTTGGTCGCCATCCCGCCGGTGGCAGCAGTTTACGCAGCCGACGCCGAAGTCTGAGCAGACGCCTGACATCTTATGGTTACGCCGCCAATTTTGTTTTGCGTTTTCAGTGCATTCGATTGTTTTAGTATTACATATGCATCTTGGATCTCAAGACCAACTGACATTTTTCGGTTTTCATTTTTGGGTTTTGTTTTCTTGACATTGATGTTACGGTCGATGGTTGTGCCCTAATATATGAGTCTCGGTACCGATTTTGTACTTTGCTCCATCGGTTTTTACCGTGGTTAAGCATGATGTCGGCTGATGTTGTTTAGATCTGATGTGGTTGTTGGTATAGCATCCAATGGTTTTCTTGTATCAAATAGTTGTAAAATACCTATGATTGCGGTCTCATTCGTTGAGGCTAGTTAGGTTTCAATTGTCCATTTTTGATGTTTTTGAGGCTTAGTTCTGGTGATCTTAATGCGTGTTTGATGTGCACCAAATTATATATATATATATATATATATATATATATATATACATAATTTATTCCTCACGATTTGGATTATTTCTAATTAAATTACTCACAAAATAGTATAATATTGTTTCATTTGTAGGTTTTTCAGTTTAATCCAGACAAAAATCACAAAATAAGCCAAATATGAAGAAATAAAAGAAAAATTAATCTTTGGCGATTTTTGGTTTATGACACAACCCGTACCCTACTATGACACGCCCCGTGTCAAGCCACAACAAATACAAAAGAGTCGACTTTTGTTCCTGACAAACACGACCCGTGCTCCTAATCAACACGACATGTGCCCCTGACCAACACGACCCGTGTCAAGTACAATCGAGATGTGATGTTGATCCTCCGATCGACATAGGCCGTGCTCTGGTCGACATGACCTATGTCGTCCGTACACCGTTGGCCTATAAATACAAGCTCTCCTCCAACACTTCTCATTGCTCAATTCTTTTATTCTCTTTGCAGTTCTTAAACCTGTGTTTATTTTGAGTCATTATTTTCAAGCTTTGGTTGTTCATAATCTAAATATTGTAAGCATTCCTATCAATAAGATTTTGTTTAAAGTTTGTCTATGAACTCTTTATCATCTTTTGAGCAAATCATTAAAGCCA
>JBCNJP010000012.1:4656813-4731479 GCA_039602395.1 Deinandra increscens subsp. villosa | reverse complement strand
AGTAACCAAGACACTTTTCTACTTGTGAACAAAATTTCATAGAGAAACATCCTAGTAATTAAGGTGTGTGTTTCACAACGAAAATGTTTGGAGTTCAAATCAAGTAAAGTACTAGTTGGCCTATTTTTCCTAGATAATCTAGGATAATTTTTTGTTAATAAACTAATGGGTGACCCGCCGCGCGTTGCGGCGGCCTCACCATTTTTATATTAAGTGGCGACTTAAGGAATTCTCGAGTGTTCACATTAGCAATCTCTCTATAAATATTAATGCAAAAAACTACCCAAGATCATATTTTTGTGACCGAATAGTTTCTTAAAGTAAACACCCAAATATTAATGAAAAAAAAGTACTGAAGATCATATCTTTGTGACCGGATAGTTCCTTAAAGTAAATACCCGCGACGTTCCTGACTATAAAAACAAAAAACAAAAGTCAATTTTATCTATGTTTCTATTTAAAGTTTCATTGTCATCTAAATATTTCATCATTGAAAATAGAACCTAGTTACTATCTTCTGATTTATAACCTATAAGGAGAAAGGAGAAGAAACACAAAACCCGCCTTCATGAAGATGATCAAGAGTTGTTTACTAAACTGCATGAAATCAACCTATATGTCCACATACCTTAGAATGTGTCTCTGCCACGTCATATAGGTTGCCACTGTCATCAAAGTTGACATATAAGATAAATAAATAAATTGATTAACTAAAATAAATAGTATAGCAGCAATGGTGAAGATGACATACCTGAGCATGTGGAAATTAACTAAAAAATCGAAAAAACAAATGAGTTACTTTTGATCTTATAGTAAAGATCACATATTCAAATAAAAGGCGCGCGTTGCGCGCTTGCTATGGTAGTGGGCGAGGAGCGCACATTACTAATTGCCGTTGATGCTCTACGGTAATATGCAACGTAATGATAATGACATTATGATATTAAGGTCCCCGTGTTTCTGCATCACCTATATGAAACTAAAAAAAACCGGCACTACAACATAGCCTAATTAAAAATGTTTTTGTAACTTGGAATCTGGTATTGGATTCACCTAATTTTGATTAAAATACAGGTCCTTGCTAACACATGGTATGCAATCGAGTTAAACATTCAAAAACAAATAGAGGTAATATAAATGAGTTGTAGCAGGACTCTATATTTATGACCTTAAGACAAACTCATTTTTCAGCTACAACTTATAACACGAATCTTAACTTTGTAAAATTCAAAGCTTAAAAAAGAAATCCATTAATAGTAATGCAGTCTTCGAAGGACAAAAATATAAGTTCATCCAAATAACATTCTCACAATTTGGGGTTTTAAGAAAACCAATACATGTAGAGAAAAGAAACTTGAAGCAACTAAATTTGGTCTTGCTTCAACAGATGTTAAAGCAGTATGTACCTTCCGAACCCATTTGTCGAGCCGATCAGACAAAGATTTGATTTGACTTATCCGGAGAACTCTAGGTTGCACCGACAGCTCCATAAACTCGATAAGATGTAACTGCAACAACCATATTAACCATCAACTTTAAAATCAACATATCCCTAAGTTCCATACTAACGGGAAACATATAATAACATATTAATGATCAAGAACGACATCTACATGTACAAATAAACATTTCATGAGAACCCATTCAAAAGTTTCAACCGAAAGCCTAGTCTACTTCGTAATGACAATTAATGGAATGGTTCCGTCTTTTGGTGGTCGACTATAAGCACCAAAGATGTAATAAAATAACTTATGTACCCAAAGAAGTATATTCCTGTAAATAAATTATAAACCTCGAGATAATTTCCATCAAGAGAGGTTTAGAAATCTAGTTTTTATACATTTACAGGTTTAGAAAACTTTTGAAAGCAAAAAAAATAATAAACCTTGTTGAAGAGGGAAACATGACCCTAGTTGCAAGTAGCATTATCCCACATTAGAAGTTTAAAGAACATGAATCTGCATCATCAATGAAAAATAGACTATGTAAAAAACTAACAAAGTTAAGCATTTTTTCTTTAAAAAAAGTGCAACTCAGATCAAACCAAAGCATGATATATTTCTAATAGGGTTCATCTTAAGAAACTCAAATGTCTTATTTGATACACCCATCTCAAAGTTACCAGCCATTTTGATTTGAGCACCAACTTATTTCGCAACAATTACAGACTTGTAAACATTCTTGTTTTTCCTTCCAGAATGCAAGATCTGCAATCAAATCACACATACATGCAACTATAGTAGAAGTTCCAAACCACCAAATTAGTTTCAATTCAATATAAAAATTCATCATAAACTCATATATTACTATATGAGAAAAAAATATAACATGAAACAAATCAACAGACAGTCATATAGAATTAACAAAGCTGCATTAAAACTCAATTCCACAGATCGATACAGTAGAGTGGCAAATAAAAACCCTAAATCCGTCTAAACTCAACAATACTCAATGAAAAAAAGAACTGAAAAGGAAGAACTCACCGGAAAACCAAGATGATTGAAGCTTCAAAATTACGTCCCCAAAATCGTTCAAGTTGCCCGTCGGTAGAAGAAAACGAAATTTCTCGCCCTAACCCTTTTTCCCAAGAAACTCCCTTGGAAAGAAATCTGATTTGATTTCACCAAATGCCTAAATACCTTTTTTTTAAACAATTTGCAACTTTATTGACATAACCAGTGAGATGTATATGAAGTTTACCTGTTACTTAAGAACATAAGGATCAGCACCCTTCTCCTTCATGTCAGCTATCTTGGTTGCTTCCCTCTCAACCTCTTTCTCATAAAAATGTAGCTTATTGACAAAGCGACAAACATATTAATTGGAATCACTACTACAAAAACTGCCTTCCTTGACACGCGAACGATGACACTCGATAATTCTTGACGTGCAAAAACTGAAGTGTCAAAATAAAATGTCAATTATAGGTAATTTCTAAGAATTCATGACGCGCATTTTTGCGTGTCAAGAATTTCTGTCATATTTCAAAAAAAAAAAAACACGGGCGACATAAAAAATACGCGCGTCAAGAATGTGGTGTCGTCTTTTATTTTTATTTTGGCGCCATAAGGAATTCTAAAATCCCGCTACCTCCTCCCCAAAACACCAAAACACACGTCGTCTGACGTAGCTCCCAAAACACTGGTGACTCTCGCTACCTCCTCCCCAAAACACCAAAACACTCCGTCATCTGACCTAGCTCCGGCATCGGTGTGGTTTCGCCGGCGACCTAGCTCCATTCGCCGGCGGTGCAATTCTGCTCTAGCTCCGTTCTTTGCCCCCTGACTCCATTCGTCGGCGTTTTCAGGTACGTTAACCCTAATTTCATCGTTTTGTTTTGAAACCCTAATTCTGCTTGCTTAATCCCCTCACGATTCCGTTTGTTTTGAAACCCTAATTTCATCGTCTGACCTAGCTCCGGCATCGTTTTGTTTTGAAACCCTAATTTGGTCAAGAACAGGGACAGCCACGGTGCTTGCTATACAACAATGTTTCATAATTTCTTGTTTTGTTGTGTTAGAATTGATGAAAAATTGGTAGTTTCTAGTTTGAATCGACCTTAATTTCATCATTAGATTCGGTTTTTAGAACCCTAGCTTGATTATGAACAGCGGATTACTCTCATGACTCCGAAAGAACAATGTTTAGTTGTATTTCTTTACAAATGATTTGGTGATGTTAAACTAAATAAACGTGGTTGATTTTAGTTTGTTATGAGCTAAAATTCATCATATTGCTCTTGATTTCACCAACACATACATTGGTAAACATGTATATATTGAAAATTGGTTGATCTGTGCGCCGAGAACTCCTTTGTAATCTGTAATGGTAAGTATGAGTAAAAAAAGATATTTATATAGAAAAAACTAATGGAAAGTATGAGGAAAAACAAAGTATTTACATAGAAAAAGACTCCATCATCAAGATTGTAAATTTGTACATACCTCTTAAGTGTGAGCATGTTGAGTTGATATCAGATTGCAACCAAACACATTTTGCTAACTTGTAAAAAATGCAGATTCACAATTCATTATCATGTACAATGTAACAATGGTAGCAAGTCGATAAAAAGTTTCTTCACAAAGAGCTCTAGAGGTTTTGTGTGTTTAAAAATGTTTTAACAACTTCTCAACGGTTTTTGTTTTTTCTACCTTTCACCAAACACATTGAAACCAATTTGGTTTTTTTCCATCTTTCACGAAACACATTGCAACCAATTTAAATCTCCACATAATTAGTGACTAAGAAAGTCTGCATATATTTACCTCTTGTTATTAGCTTTAAAAGTGCAGAGTTTAAACCTTAACACATGAAGATCTTATAAGCTCAACAGTGATGGAAAAATTGGTTTAGTACTTTAGTGTTCGAATAGCTAGCAATTACTTCTTATTCAATGTGTTGCTCCTCTTGACCCCTGAAATTATGAGCACTACAAGGTATGTTAACAAGTGAAAGCAATAAACTGTATGTAGATTGTTAATAAAAAGGCAACAAATGGTGAAGATGATACTGTTAGGAATTTGAGAATAGAAGCTTGCTCATTTCCATCATAAGTCTATTTAACCCCGTAAGTTTCTAGTTTGTATTGCAAAGTTTTGTCTGTCGACATTAGAACTTTAATGCTATCAAACATCACAACAACAGTCGAAGTTCTCGATTAGGAATTTAGGCGTTCAATTTGTATATCACCAAGGATGAAAATAGACTATTGAACTCCCTGTGATTGTTCACAATAACATTTTTTTGTGCTATTTAACCTGCAACTTTGTTCCATAAATTTGCAGAAGAATAAGATGGTTCTTGGTTTAGAATTGAAATGGAAACCATTTAGCCATTTAGGTTAGCTGGTAGAGTATACTATATATCCATTAGTCAGTTTAAGTATTGAGTTATTCCAGTCAATATTTGCTATGAATATGTAATGAGCAATTCTTATGAATACAGGGTATGAAAATCAGTCCTGCCCTCATAATCCACTATACTCTCCTACATTGCTACTTGCTTCCCATCCCTCTTTCCCTAATATGTTCTGACTTTGTCTTGCCTTCTCTTTCCCCAATCAGTCTATTATTGCTTTTAACCCAATAATCCATTGAATTAAATTGTATCTTATCATTACTTTTATAAAAAAATTCCAACTCCCTTTGGGTGAAGGCTGCCAATCAATTTGTGTATATGTACTCCAGAAAGTATCAAAGAATACACAGGCTTTCATTTATAGTTAAATCATTTGATGTGAAAATAACCACTCTTATAATTAAGTACTTATTTCTGTGTTGTTTTAAATACATAAAGGTACGGCTTTGCGTCATTGATATTACCTCTCATAGAGCTCCATGTGAATGACAAATTGGGAAAAAAAACTCGTCTCTTTTATAGGTATCTTTTAGTTCTTCTTTTGGTGTTTATAAGGGCACACTTGCTGGGTATATGCATAAGCACCGTATCCTGCTGTTTTTCTTATTTTTTGCTGCTGCTTGACATTTTCTGGTAGTTTTTGCTGCTATCATCTTGCTGTTTGAAATTTGATTTTTAATGTTTTTTATTTTCTGTTCCTTCACCGACCAGTTGTTGGTCATTCATAATGTAATAATAACTTACAATAAACGAGTATTTAACTACCAAGTTTTATTACCTATGCATTAAAAATAATAATCAAGCATCAGTACAACATTATTGTAATGAAGTTTTATTACCTATGCATTAAAAATAATAATCAAGTATGGTTGACTGGTAATGAATGTAAATAGAAGGAATGTTAGTAAATTAAGAAACATTTTACTGTTTAAGCTAATTCCCCTGATTATGTTGAAGAATGCCACCAAGAAAAACTCAAATTCAAGTAAACTCATGAAAATACCTACGGTATACTCATGAAAATCGGAGCACACACCTAAACCCTAAATTTCAAGAACATAAACTTTCTAATTCATACGAATCGAGAGACATACAGCCCCAAATCGAAAAACCAATTTCAAATTGAAACCATGCCTGTAATTTTTTTGACGGTAGCGCCGATATCGGACAGTAAATCATTGGTATAACAACGAAAGTAGAGAGATGGAGAGACAACGATCGTAGAGACATAGGTAAAGAGCCAAGAATGCTTAATATTCGCTTTACTCATTCATGAATAAGGTCTTATTGCAAATATCTGTTCCCGTACCTCACTTGAGTCGATTGACCATAATCCCCTAGAAGCCAGCAAGATCGACCGATGTTGAGAGAGTCAACAAATCGGTGGTTCAAGTGAAAGAGAGAGAACCCTTCACCGGTAAACCAACAACCACATCGAAGTCTTCTCTAGATCTGCTGCAAAAGCTTATGGCGGGGGAGACGTAGAGAGAGAAAGGGGCAGGTATAGAGAAAGGAGAAAAGGAGAAGTGTGTGGTCCTCCTCGATCAGTGGTCCCCTTGAAAATGAGTGGCTTATAATGATTGTCAAAAGTTATCAATTTATCATAACCTATATATATATATATATATATAGGTAAAAGATCCGTGTAGACCCCTTATTTTTTGTAGACCCCGTAGACCCCTTATAAAACTCAATAAAACTCATTAAAACTCACTAAAAATAAAACTCAGTTTTGTTTATTTAGTTTTTTTTATTTGCGATAAGCTTTTAAGAACAAAAAAAGACAATTAAAAAAAAAGAAAAACGAAAAACATTAAAAATTGAACATTTTAAGACAATGAGTTTTAAAAATCAATGAGTTTAAAACTCAATAAACTCAATAAAACTCAGTGTTGCGTTTAAAACTCATTATTTTAAAACTCATTGTCTTAAAATGTTCGATTTTTAATGTTTTTTTGTTTTTTTCTAATTTATTTATTTATTTTTTTGGTTCTTAAAAGCTTATCGTAATAAAAAAACCAAATTTACAACACTGAGTTTTATTTTTATTGAGTTTTATAGGGGTCTACGGGGTCTACAAAATTTAAGGGGTCTACACGGAACCCTTCCCTATATATATATATATATATATATATATATAGAGAGGGGGGTTCCTGTGCGGCAGGGGGTTTTGCCTAAGTCCGGTGCGGCAGGGGGTAATAAAGGAAAATTCCAGATTTCTTCCCCCATAAGTATATTTGTTAGTTACTTATTTCCCCCCAGAATTTTAAACGGCCATAACTTTTTCATACGACATTATTTTCAAAAACGAATTTCACCATAATTCTAGTCGTGATTTTATCTTTAATTTGAGACTAGGTTTGTTCGATTTGAAGAAAAAAAAAATTTTGACGTTTTTTCCGGGTTTTTTTCCAGTTTTTTTTTTTTTTTTTTTTTTTTGAGTAGTACTAGGTGCGATTTAGGCCCCTAAAAATTTTCAGATTTTAATTCGAAGCGTAGATATCTTTTTTTTAAATTTTTTTAAAAACATTGACAGTGTACACGAGCATAGACCAGCATTGACCAGCACAACAGCACAAATCCACCAGCACAGCCAGCACAGACCAGCACAAGAGCACAATTCCACCAGCACAGCCAGCACAGACCAGCATGACCAGCACAACACTGACCCAGCACTGACCAGCATAGACCAGCACAGTGTACAAAACTGAACTAAAAAATTAAAAAAAAAAATGCCTACACTTCGAATTAAGGTCTGAAAGTTTGCAGGGTCATAAATCGCTACTAGGAGAATCCAAAAAAAAAAAAAAAAAAAAAACGTTCTGAAAAACGTCGTAAAAAACGTGAATTTTTTTTTTCTCCAAATCGAGCAAACCTAGTCTCAAATTAAAGATAAAATCACGACTAGAATTATGGTGAAATTCGTTTTCGAAAATAATGTCGTATGAAAAAGTTATTGTCGTTTAAAAATTGGGGGGAACTTGAATAAATATGTTTTTCCAGATTTACCCTTCCAGTTTTTAGATTCCCTCCACTCCTTCTCTCTCATCTCCTTCAATCTTATCCATCCATCCACTTGATCTAAAGGCCCAAAATGTGCCGCACCGGACTTAGGGAAAACTTGGTGTTGCATTTGATCCGAAACCTATATATATATATATATATATATAGGTTTAGGGTAATATACATCCACCAAAAACACTACATCCAATGCGGATCGATCTGGGACCTCCATCAAGATCATCCAACAGCCATGATCTATGGTGTTTTTGGTTACCCCCGAAAACGCCATAGGTGAAAACACCATATATCTTGGTTGTTGGATGATCTTGATGGAGGTCCCAGATCGATCCGCATTGGATGTAGTATTTTTGGTGGATGTAGGATAACTCGACTATATATATATATATATATATATATATATATATATATATATATATATATATTTAGGTTCATATGAGAACCAATTGGTTTTTAGAACTTTTAAGAACCATTCTGAGTCACTAATTTTCAAAGGGGGGGGGGGGGGACCACTCAGTTGAACCAAAGAAGGGGAAGAATTTAGAGACATAAATCGATTTGCGAAGATTAAAGTCAACAATTCAAGTTTCATGGTGGCCACGTTGGTGCTGATATATACCAATATAAACCAACGGTTATGGTGCGAAGGAGGCTTGAGATGATAACGAAGGCAATGAAGATGGTTGGAGGGGGATTTGGTTTAACCTAATAAGGTTTCTCGGAGTTTACCACCCCACACATTGCGCGAACCATTTTGTCCTTTTTAACGCATGAACCTGCATTATAGAGTCGATCATGCGAGACAGAGTTCTTGTGATAACAATTTTTTTTCACATTGGGGACGAACCAAATTTTAAAAGCACATAGGCGAAAAATCAAAATGAAGTTCATACGCTGACATGATGAGAAAAATAATGTGAGTTAAAAATATATAGCTTGTATAAAATTAATAAAGGTCAAAAACCGAAACGTAAACTTAGGTACAACAAAAACAAAATAAATTTTAAATATCATTAAAACAAATAACACTAGACATAATGTTAAAATAAACCAAACATTGAAATATTACCATTCAGGAACACATAGGTGTATAAACAAAACATTTTTATGGTGGTTTATAGAAGAAAACAAACAAATGCCAAAACAAATATATAATCATTTAATGGAATAAAAAATAACAAAGGAAGAAAATAATATATACACAATAAATAGATTTGAAGATTAAAGTCGACGATTTCATGATGGCTACGATGGTGTTGATACCAACTATGATGGTGTGGTGGATGCTTTAGATGGTGATACCGAAGGCAATGGAGATGGGTTGGAGTGGGATTTTGTTTAACCTAATAAGGCTTGTCGGAGTTTTATCACCCTGTACGTTGCGCCGGACCATTCTATATTTTTAACGCATGAACTTGCATTGTAGAGTTAATCATGCGAGACAGTGTTCTTGTGGTAACAATCTCTTTTCACATGTGGGATGAACCACATTCCAAAATCACCTACACGAAATATTTAACTGAAGTGCATACACCGATAAAACGATAAAAATAACATGACTTGAAAATATATAGCTTGTAGGAAAAAAATGTCAAAAACTCGAATATCAACTTAAGTACAACAACAAAAAGTTAAAAGTATCATCACAAGAGAGGTGCAGTAAGTGTAGCGAATTCCCTGGTTAGCATATGGTTTACATTAGGGTTTATGATTTAGTACTCTCCTTTTGTGTTTCATTTGTGTTATACAGTTTTCTTTTGCTTTGTGATTTTGTCTAAAATCAATCAAGTCACATGCTTATCTTATAATATAAAATAACAGTCATAACAAAAATAGAAGCAATATAATATGTTTGAATATTATGTGTAAAACGATTAAGCTAATCGTTACACAAACATAAACATATCACAAGAATAGAGAAGAAAAATGAAGTTCTAACCGAATCGACGTCGTAGTGAAAATAAACCGAACGGATATTCGTGTCGGATATTCGGGTCGTGTCGGGTTAAAACAACTAACAAGTCATTGATCACAATCCAACTAACAAGTCAAAAAAAAAAAATATATCCTTAGGTTAAAACAACTAAAAAGTCACAAAAAATAAAATCCTTAAGTTAAAATAACTAACCAAAAATTTTGATATTTCTCAATCAAATATGAAAATATGTTGTGTCAAAAATTAAAAACCTAGAAACCTCACTATTTAAAACATGATATTTTATATTTAGGTAATAACTTGTGAACAGGGCATGCCAGTCGTTTTTCTTTTCACCAATCCGGATGTCTCCTTGTTGAGTGTATGAGGAGTAATCCCATCACCTGTCGTTCAAATCATCTTCATGAGTTCTACAAACAAGAATTTGGTTAACTAAAGAAGGCCTAAAGATGTTTATGTCATGGTTTCAAACATAAATTTATAGGGGGATATATGCAATTCTTCGTGAGAGGTGAGAGGCTTATTAATCCCACATTGGGTAGGTAAGAAATTGAGTGGATGAAAGTAGTTATAAAAAGGGCAGTTGGAAAAGTTTAAAGGTATGGAGCCATGTAATGAGCACAAAGCGAACTATTCTTTCGCCTTTTACTAAAGAATACCGTGTGTTCGTTATATCAAATGGCATACACCGATTTTTGGAGAGTCCCTTCTATTTTGATGGGCTCCAACAAAGCTTTCTAGTTCAAAAATATCAACATGATTCCAAACTAGTCTTTATTAATTAAATCTGACTGAAAAAGTGAATGCTCGTAGTTTTCATCCCATCGAGTGACTCCTTAACAATTCACAACTAGTTAAACTAATCTGATGACCGTCTTTCGTGTTCATTTAACCCATATAATAAAAATGGTCCGGAATTGTGCTTTGAATTTTTGGTTAATTCATACCATTTTGTGGCATCGGATTAAGTCCCAGATGCAATATATGTCACCTACATAGTTTATTTACTTAGTCAAAATCAAGAATTTCTATCTAGACCCAGACACAACATCTAGCTAAAAATCAAACACTTGGGGGGGGGGGGGGGGGGATGTCGTGCCGAAGAAATGGAGTACCACAGCGACATTATCTAGAGATGTTACAGATTTTAACTAGTTTTTTTTCCCATTTATCTGAGTTTCAAACGTGTTTCTAGCCAAACATGTTACAGATTCCAATTTCTGTTTAAATTTTACTTGGATAATAGAAAGGAGCGTTGACTAGACCCGTTCACAACCTATATGGACTTTTTGGATCTTTTAACTTGTGAACAAGGCATGCCCGTCGTATTTGTCTTCACCAATCCAGATGTGTCCTTGTCGACGATATGAGGGGTTATCCCATCACCCGTTGTTGAGATCATCTTCATGAGTTCTACAAACAAGAATCTGGTTAACTAAGAAGGCGGCTAAAGGTATCCGTATCATGATTTTAAACACAAATTTCTATTTTATATAATTTATTATCTTGTTGGAAATTTGAAGAAAACAAAGGTGAGAGGCACATTAATCCCACAATGGGTAGGTAAGAGATGGAGAGATAGATGCATGAAGGTTTTTATAAAAAAAGACGGTTTGGAAATTTGAAAGGAATGCAGCCATGTAGTGAGCATAAAGCGAACTATTCTTTCGCCTTTTACTAAAGAATACCGTGTGCTCGTTACATTAAATGACATACACCTATTTTTGGAGGGTCCCTTCTATTGTTGAAGGGCTCCTACTAAATCTTCTAGTCTAAACTACTTCATTGTTTTCAAAAGCATTATTATTTCAAACCTAATTCTATACTTTTATTTTTATGAATTTTTTCTAGTTTTTGTGTGTGTGTAATTTAGCTCTTGGTTACCAAACTGCAAAACTCATTCGTTTATGATCAGCAACAATTTCTATTAATTAACTACTTTTGGAATAACCTTTTACTTGTAGGTTCAAAATATCTGCAAACATAACCAGGTACAACCTGACCCGTCATAACAAAAACAACCCAAAATGCACCAAAAATCAAACAAATATTATTAAACTTGAAAGTTCAACAACATTTGGATGAAGTCACCTAACACAGTGTTCTTGGCCACACAACAACACCATTTCAACCAAATTAGATAAGTAGCAACTGCATAAAGTAGTTCTTACATATTCTTCATAGTTTCTTGACATTGGCGTTGATGTTATATTGTTAACCTTGTGAATTCAACATAATGTAAATCTCATAAATGCGAAAAATCAGAAATTAAAAATCGAACAAATATTAAACTTGAAAGTTCAACAACATTTGGATGAAGCCACCTAACACAGTGTTCTTGGCCACTCAACAATACCGTTTTAACCATATTAGATAAGTAGCAACCGCATAAAGCAATTCTTACATATTCTTCATAGTTTCTTACAAAAAGTTGGATAAAGCATGGTGAGAGGCTTATAAATCTTACATTGGGTTCCAAAACATATTTCTTTAAACTCAGTTAGATAATATCATAATAAAATGGAACAGTTTACCTTATGATGAATAATTATCACAAAAAAAACTAATATAATTTGTCTAAAACAAACTGTAAAAGTTGAACATCAGGTAATAAACACAACTGAGAGGCTCATTGTGTCGAAACCTATAATATGATGTGCAGGTAGTTCTTTTTTTCTTTATTTTTAGGTAGGAGTTCTACTTCTTCTTGAATGAAGGTTCGTTGATCCCACCCACATTCGGTGGGTAAGAGAAGAACAAATGAAGGAAGGTAGTTATAAAAACAAGGCAGTTGGTAAAGTTGAAGGCATGGAGCCATGTAATGAGCACAAAGCGAACTATTCTTTCGCCTTTTACTAAAGAATACCGTGTGCTCGTTACATTAAATGGCATACACCTATTTTTGGAGAGTCCCTTCTCTTGTTGTAGGGCTCCAACCAATTTTCGAGTCTAGCATTTCTAAACTTATAATTTTCAACTATACAAAATGAAAATGGATACCAACCCGAACCTAAACAAAAGAGTTTCACTTTTATTCACTCGATACATTTGAAGATTGTTACATTGTTCTCTTGTTTTTGAAGAGCCTCTACTGTTATATTAAACAGCTCCAACCAATCTTCTAGGTTAAAATATAGAAATTTCAAAAGCAATAATATGTCATGCCTCTGCATTGCTTTGAGTAAGTCCGGTCTAGCCCATGATAAAGATGTATAGTTGATGGTTGAGTGAATTTGGCGTTTGAAAGTGGGTCAAAATAGCCGGGTTGAAACAAGTTAACTATATTGAGATGCAAACAGCCATTTGTCCATTTGTTATTGAAGAAATATTTGTCAATGTAATAATAAAAACAATGTGTTTAACTTAAATCCAACATACGTTGCACCCCGAGAAATTGGTGTGTGATCCTTCACCAAATCAACACACTTGAATCACGGTTCATCCATGTTTGCGGCAGTCTCCAATTTCTATTTGAATTTTACTTGGATAATAGAAAGGAACACTGACCCGACCCGTACACAACCTATACAGACTTTTTGAAACTTTGTTGTAGAAAGGACCACATTTTTCCTATGCAACTAATTAGCCCATTTCAATATAATGTTTGCTCTTCATCCTATACTTTATCATCCTCTTGCTCGTTGTATCGAAAGTTATAATATTTATTTGGTTTGATCAGTTGGATTAAACCAAGAAAAAAAGAAAATCCCTGATGAGATTTTTTAATTTCATTTAATTATTTTATGGTTAGATCATTGGTCGAATGGTATATGGGTTTGTATCGACTATCGAGAGCGCTTTCTATTGTTAAAGGGCTCTTAACAATGGTCTAGTTTAGAAGTTATAATGAATTCTGATGAGAAACTCAGCCCAAATCTAGAACAGTGGATTTACTAACAGCAACTACTCTTGAATGAAGGTTCATTGATCCCACAATGGGTGGCAAGAGAAGAACAGATGGAAAAAGGTAGTTATAAAAAAGACATTTGGTAAATTTGAAAGATATGGAGCCATGTAGTGACCACAAAGCGAACTATTCTTTCGCCTTTTACTAAAGAATACCGTGTGCTCGCTACTTTAAATGGCATACACCTATTTTTAGAGAGCCCCTTCTATTATTGAAGGGCTCCAACCAATTTTCAAGTCTATTATTTCATGCTTCTACATTGTTTAGGTACAACCTTGTTGAGTGAACCCGGTCTAGCCCATGATAAAGGTGTATAATTGAACGGTTGAGTGAATTTGGTGTTTGAAAATGGGTCAAAACAGTCGGGTCAAAACTAGTCCCTTTTTCGTCCGGGTCAAAAGACTCAAAACAGGTTCATTATGTTGAACTGCAAACACCCATATGTCCATGTGTTATTTAAGAAATATTTGCATACATTCTATGTAAGACTGTAATAATCAAAAGATGTGTTTTATGTCGTTTCACCCCGGGAAATTGGTGTGTGATGGTTTGAGGCGATCTTGTGAATAAGTAGTCATCGTGAAAAATATAAACATTTTTCGGGTCGTTTCGAAGATGAACATTTGTCATGTTCATGTGATTTACAAACAAGAATCCTATGGACTAAGGATACAACATACTTCTGTTTTACACACAAAAGATAAATATATAATTTATATCAAAAGTTTGCAGATTTCAGGAGAATTATTGTTTCAAACTTTGTTCCTCACTTTCATCTAGAATAAGATATTATCTGTAATAATTGTTTTTGGCCCATTTCAACATATATACACATCGTTTGCGTTTCATCCTATACTTATTATCGTCTTCCTAGTTGTGTCGAAAGTTATAATATTTATTTGGTTTTATCAGTTGATTAAACCAAGAAAAAAGTAAATCCCTGATCAGATTTTTAGTTTCATTTAATTATTTTATGGTTAGATCATTGGTCGAATGGTATATGGGTTTGTTTCGGAGAGCGTTTTCTTTTGTTAAAGGGCTCTAAACAATGGTCTAGTTTAGAGCTTATAATGAGTTCTGATCAGTAACTCTGCCAATTTCTAGAACAGTTTACTAACAGCAACTACTCTTGGATGAAGTCTCATTGATCCCAGATTGGGTGGGTAAGAGAAGAACAGATGGAAGAAGGTAGTTATAAAAAAACAATTAGTGAAGTTTATTGGTATGGAGCCATGTAATGAGCACAAAGCGAACTATTCTTTCGCCTTTTACTAAAGAATACCGTGTGCTCGTTACTTCAAATGGCATACACCTATTTTTGGAGAGCCCCTTCTAGCGTTGAAGGGCTCCAACCAATTTTCGATTCTAGCTTTTCTAAACTTTTAATTTTCAAGTATACATAATGAAAACGGAGACCCAACCCGGACCTAAACAAAAGAGTTTCACTTGATTCAATCAATACATTTGAAGATTCTACCTAGATGGTTTTCGGCTTCAATAGTATGCAACTATGTTGTGAGCACAAAGCAAACTATTATTTGCGTTTTACTAAAAAGTCTTGTGGGCTTGTTAACATTATATGGGGTTCTCTTGTTTTTGAAGAGCCTCTACTGTTATATTGAACAGCTCCAACCAATCTTCTAGTTTAAAATATAGAAATTTTCAAAGCAATATTATTTCTACATTATTGTGGTGCATTGCGTTGAGTAAGTCCGGTCTAGCCCAGGATAAAGGTGTATAGTTGAATGGTTGAGTGATTTTGGCGTTTGAAAATGGGTCAAAACAGTCGGGTCAAAACAAGTTAACTATATTGAGCTGCAACAACCTATACGGACTTTGAAAGCATTATTATTTCATGCCTCTACATTGTTTGCGGCAGTCTCCGATTACTATTTAAATTTTACTTGGATAACAGAAAGGAGCACTGACCCGACCCGTTCACAACTTATACGGATTTTTTGGAACTTTGTTGCACAAAGGACCACATTTTTTTCTAAGCAACTAATTAGCCCATTTCAATATATTGTTTGCTCTTCATCATATACTTTATCATCCTCTTGCTCGTTGTGACGAAAGTTTTAATATTTCTTTAATTCGATCAGTTGGATTAAACCAAGAAAAAGAGAAAATCCCTGATCAGATTTTCAATTTCATTTAGTTACTTTATGGTTAGATCATTAGTTGAATGGTAAATGGGTTTGTCAATTTTGGAGGGCGTTTTCTGTTGTTAAAGGGCTCTAAACAATGGTCTAGTTTAGAGCTTATAATGAATTCTGATAAAAAAAACTCAGCCCAAATCCAGAACAGTGGGTCTACTAACAGCAACTACTCTTGAATGAAGGCTCTTTGAACCCACAATGGGTGGTAAGAGAAGAACAGATGGAGAAAGGTAGTTATAAAAAAGACATTTGGTAAATTTGAAAAATATGAAGCCATGTAATTAGCATAAAGCGAACTATTCTTTCGCCTTTTACTAAAGAATACCGTGTGTTTGTTACATTAAATGGCATACACCTATTTTTGGAGAGCCCCTACTATTGTTGAAGGGCTCCAACTAATTTTCAGTTTAGCCTTTGTAAACTTGTACAAAAGTTAATCAAACTGTGCTTTTCTGGATGAAATATTTCTGTTTTCTAGTTAATCAAATTTATGTTCCAACTGATCTGTAAGCTTTTTTTTATAGCAAAAGGAAGCACTGACCCTAGCCATTAACAACCTAGACAAAGTGGTTAATTGTTACAAAAAGCACAAGCATAAAAAGTCTGCCTTTGTAAACTTGTACAAAAAGTTAATCAAACAAAATTTGTGCTTTTCTTGATGAAAGATTTTTGTTTTTTAGTTAATCAAATTTATGTTCAACTGATCTGTGAATTTTTCTTATAGCAAAAGGAATCACTGACCCGACCCATCAACAACCTAGACAAAGTGGTTAATTGTTACAAGCACAAACATAAAAAGGGGTTGGAGATCAAAAGTAGCTTCTCAACATAATGTCAAGTGTAAACGACATAAATGTAAAAAAAATGTCATAAATAAAAGTTCTCGGTATTCATGAAGATGAAGATGCAGGAAACCAAGAAGCTCCTCTATTGGTTTATGAATCATGATCTATCCATGTTTGGGGCAATCTTGTGGATAATGCATACCCATCCTTCAGAATATGAACATTTTCCGGGTCACTTAGTAGATGAACATTTATTGTGTCGTTCAAAAGATGCGCATTTGTTGTGCACATGTGATTTACAAACAAGATCGAATCGGATAGACTAATGAGACAACATACTATTGTTTTTTATAAACAACTTGCTTTTATCTAATTATAACAAAAACTAAGATAAAAAAGGTGAGAGGCTTATATACCCACATTTGGTGGTAAGAGAACGGGAGATGGAGGAAGGTAGTTATAAAAAAGACAGTCGGAAACATTAAAAAATATGCAGCCATGTAGTGAGCACAAAGCGAACTATTCTTTCGCCTTTTACTAAAGAATACCGTGTGCTCATTATATTAAATGGCATACACCTATTTTTGGAAAGCCCCTTCTACTATTGAAGGGCTCCAACCAATTTTAGTCTAGCAATCATAAGTTTTTATTCAATATTTTCCATCTGTCTGAGTTTTACTTTTTTTTGTCAAAAATGCAGCAACTACTTTTGAGTTTATTGGCAAGAATCAACATAGACAACATGCCCAATTCCTTTTATTGGCAATATACAACATGTACTTTTGTTTGATTTACTGAACAAATATCTGTTTTATATCATTTATCATATTGAAATATAAAATAAGTTGAAAAACAAACAAAGAAAACTAATGCAGCTTTAGAAGCGATCAAATGACTCAAGAAAAATATGATTTGAATGTCTCACAATTGAACCAAAAGTTCAAGAATAATTTATTCAATATTCAATCAAAACTAAATCAATAGTTCAATAACCTATGGATAGATACAAACGTTGTTGTCTACTTATTCTTCATTTTGAATGTGAACTCCATTAATAGCTTGTTGCCCCGATAAATTCTCATGTTTATTGAAGTGCATGCCTTCTTCATCAAACCTAGGTTCGTCTCCAGACACACCCTCTGGATAAATTGGCAACAATCAACTTCTTTTGTTTGTTTAAGGTTAGAGTTCTACTTCTTTTTGAATGAAGGTTTATTGAACCCACATTGGGTGGTAAGAGAAGAACAGATGGAGGAAGGTAGTTATAAGAAAGACAATAGGTGGAGTTGTAAGATATGGAGCCATGTAATAAGCACAAAGCGAACTATTCTTTCGCCTTTTACTAAAGAATACCGTGTGTTTGTTACATTTTTTGAGAGTCCCTTCTATTGTTGAAGGGCTCCAACCAATTTTCAGTCTAACCTTTCTGAACTTTTATTTTTTTTTGAACGGCTAACTAAAGCCCCGGAAAACCAGGGAATATTTACAGACCAGTTGAGCTCATTTCAGGAAAAATCCACCTTCACGAGCGGTCAGGTGGTAAAACCTGGGAGCTCAGGGATCGAACTTGTGACCTCTCAGTCCCAAGTCTCCCCTCATCGCCACTAACCACTAGGACAAGTCAAAAAGGAAACACTAACCCAACCCATTTACAACCTATAAAGACTTGTTAATTGTTGCAAGTTGCAACAAAGATCACATATTCTTTTGAACAAAAAAAAAAAATTACCTGATCAGATTTTTAATTTCATTTAATGATTTTATTGTTTAGATCATTGGTCGAATGGTATATGGGTTTGTTTCGGGGCTACTTCATAAGATATAAGAGCCTTGGAAAATGCATTTAAAATATAAAATGTTCAAAACTGCATGATATTGAGGATGAATGTAAGTTCGAACCCGACTCCGGGGGGGGGGGGGGGTGGTGTTCCCACAGTGGGTGAGTTTCCTCCGGAATTAGTGTGTTTCAGGTAGTGTCACGCAGTTCAAAATCTCGTTGAAACTCACGAGTCGATTGCATGCCGTTAAAAAGAAAAATGGGTCAAAACAGTCGGGTCAAAACTAGTCCGTTTTCAGTTGTCCATCTTTTATACTTGATTAATGTATTATTATAATTACACGAAAATGGTAACATTACTACATCTAAATCTTTAAACAAAATCCCAAATCAGGCGCGTAACTAAGAAAAGATAAATAGAGGAAGATGATTATATAAAAGCAGCTGGGAAGATTGAATTATATATGGAGCCATGTGGTGATGATATGGATCCTCCATGACCCTGTTGGATTAATCAAGTTTGTTAAAGAATGGTCTAGTTTAAAGCTTATAATGAATACTGATGAGAACTTAGCCCAATTCTAGAACAATTGATTTCCTAGCAGCAACTATTCTTGAGTTTATTGGCAACAATCAACATAAACAACATACTCAATTCCTTTTATTGTCAATGTACTTGTATTAAATGGAATTCTACAGATTCTAAACCTGGTGTTTTTCTGTACTTTTAGTTAGATTAAGAAAAGGACTGACCCGTTCACCACCTAGACAGATTCGATGGGTCATTGTTGCAAAAAGGACCATATTTATATCCATTTTGCCTAATTAAGCAGCAAATTAGCATTGTAAATGCAAAATATATAAAAGTCTCTAAAAAAAATGCATTCATGACCTCATTGTTCATAACCCATCACCAGAATATCAAAATATGCTCGAAACCGACATGATCTTGTACTTCTTCATGTGATCTACAAACAAGAATTTGAAAGAATAAGAAGATCTAAAGGTGTCTGTATCACTGTCTTAAAAACTAAACCTACACAAGAATTAAGGATTTATTGAAAACAGATATCTGTTTTATATCATTCATCATATTGAAACACAAGTAAGAGGTTTATAAATCCCACATTAGGTGGTATGAGAATGGGAGATGGAGGGAGGTAGTTATAAAAACATGGCAGTTGGAAGCTTCAAAGATATGGAGCCATGTAATGAGCACAAAGCGAACTATTCTTTCGCCTTTTACTAAAGAATACCGTGTGCTCGTTACATCAAATGGCATACTGTTGGGCTATATTCATATGAGGCATGAACATTTGTTATTGGGCTTTTGTTAGTTAGTTGTTTTGGGCTTGTTTAGTATTTATCTAGTGGGCTAGTCTAGTTAATTATTAGGCCATGTGGGCCAATTACGATTGGGCTTACTAGGTTTGCGATTTTGGCTTGAGGTGGTATAAATACCACCTCATTGTAACCGTGTTCCTTAAGCATTCTAATATACAAGTTTACGATTTCTTCATTCTCTTTGGTGTTCACGATTGGTTTGGTTTGCTTCTAGTAGACATTCATCACTCAAGGTTTCATCTTTTCACAAGATTTAACCTATTCTTCTACTATTTCTCTTGATTCAAGCTTATACGAGGATTCCGCACTCGTATTAGCTAAGATATCGTGTTGTTTGGTTATTTTCCGGACCTACAATTGGTATCAGAGCTAAGAAACCTTGTTTCGAGGCTCTCACGATATTGTTTCAAGAGTATTTCTGGGTTTTAGTTCGAGATTTGGAGGTTTCGAGAGGTGTTTCGGCGTTTACGAGTCTGCAAGCTGCTGTTCTTCGCATTTTCTGGGTTCTGAAGGTGTTTGCGATCTCGTCTGCTTGAAGTTTGGTGGTTTACGACTTTACAAAAAGGAGTTTGCGATTGTACTTGGGTTTGCGAGTCATTGTACTTGTGTTTACGAGCTGGATAAGTCGTAGAAGGTGTTTACGACTTGCTTTGGGTCGCAATCGGAGTTTACGACTACGGAGTCGTAATCAGTTAATCGTAATCGACGTTTACGAGTTTTTAAGGGGGTGTAGGTGTTCCCGATCGTAATCAAGTTTGTCGGATCGTAATCGTTCTTTTGGATCGTAATCGGTGGGTTTTTGATCGTAATCAGTGTTTGTTGGTTTTTTTTTTTTGGACTTTAGGTCTAGTTACCCAAGCTAAGTGAAATGGATTTCGAGCCGAGCATGTACCAGAAACTGGATTTCGAGATCGGATCAATAACTCGTCCGCCAAGACTAACTTCAGCGGATAATTTCTTAGAGTGGAAGTACAGATTCGAAAATCATTTGAAGAGTGTGGATCTTAGACTATGGAGGGCTGTTCTCAATGGACCGTTCATACCTACACATGCAACGGGAACAAATGCCGGGAATGAAAAGAAAGAGGAGGAATATGATGATGATGACTGGGAGAGATGCAACAAAGCAGAAAGGGCTTTTGCTATCATGACAATGGCATTGACTCCAGATATCGCTCAAGGGTTCAAGCACTGCAAAACAGCAAAGCAATTGTGGAACGCTTTGATTGTTGCTTATGAAGGAAATCCGGATATCAAGGCTAGTAGGAAGCAGATGTTGAAACAGAAGTTTAACTTGTTCAATCACATCCAGGGTGAATCCTTTGAGTCTCAAGTTCAGAGATATGTGTCCTTGATGGCAGAAATGTCAAGTTATGGGGTGGAGCCGGATACTGAAGACAAGAACCTGAAGTTACTTAACAGTCTGCCAAAATCCTGGAACACCAACATATCAATCATCAAAGACAACAACAGACTGACTGAAGTGACTTTGGATGAACTCATTAACAAACTGAAGTCAAAGATGATAGATGATAAGCAGAGAGAGCTAAACCACATAAGCTCATTAAGTTTGGCTGGGAAGTTGAATCAGGCTCTGTTATCTGAAGAAGTTGAAGGTAAGCATGAAGGAAAGGCTTCGGGAAGTGGTTCAAGCTCTGTTTCTATGGGTAATGCATTTGTGGCACAGCCTCAGGGAAGTTCAAACGGTGGTGTCAACTCTGGTGATGTCAATGATCCTAACTTTGCCCTTGGAATGGGCTTCATGAACAGCTATCATGCCCTTGTGGCCGGGAATCTTGTACCTTCTGATATGCTGTCTGGTGATCTTAATCAGATAAATCCTGAGGACGTGGAGATGCTAGATGTCTCTTGGCAAATGGCAATGGCTGTTTTCAGAGCCAAGAAATTTATGGCCAAAACTGGAAGGAACGTCTGGAAGGATCAGGATAAAATCAGAATGGGGTTTGACAAGTCAAAGCTGAGGTGCTACAATTGTGATGAGTATGGTCACTTTGCCAGGGAATGCACGAAGCCAAAGAAAGAGAGGGTTGAGGAGAAGAAGGCAGCTGAGGTAAAAGGTAAAGGAGACGACAAGGCTTTGGTGGTTCAGGGAGGTGGTGGTTATGACTGGACTTCCCAGATGAAGGATCTTAGCTTGTCACATGCTTTGATTGCTACTGCTGAAGAGGGTAATGAAGAACATCATGCTTTTGTGGTCACTGATGAGGAAAAGCCTGAGGAGACTGAGATAGAAGACAAGGAAGCATACGTTGCTGCTGCTGAGAACCTCAAGGTATGTTCTGATCCCACTTGTGCTCGTATTATACCTGGTCTTAGACAAGTCTGTAAGAATTATCAACTAGAATTGTTTGAGATCAAGTGTGAGAGGAGTTCATTTAAGGGTAGATGGATAAAAGGTGAGGAAAAGATTAAGGCACAAAAGCTAGATATTGCTAAGTACCAACAGATAGCAACTGAACAATCTATCCTGTATGATAATGCTAAATTAGAAATAGCTGACCTTAGAAAGCAGGTAGATGAATTGACACATAAGAACAATGAGATGCAGGTTCAGTTAGATGTGAATAAATTAAGAAACAAAAGAATGCTTCAGGCAGGTAAAGAACTATCTCAGGCTATCACTTGTGGTCAAGTAGGGAAACATACGCCAGGATTTGGGTCGGAAAAGTCTGACAAGACCGTGGCCGCAAATGTTGTAATTCCCCCACCTATCCCTAGAGATATTATAGGAGTGATCTATGAGGAGGATCAGGTAGACAGAACTAATTCAGGTTATCATGAAGCAGGTCCTCCTATAGATAGTGTGTTGGTAGGAGTGACCCCTATGACAGAGGAGGAGTTAGAAAGAGAGAGACATGGGATATATGGGATGAGTAGTCAGAAAAAGGTAGATGAACACAGAAATGAACCAGGCCCTTCCCAGGAATCATTAAACAATAATGTTAGTCCTACTAATGTTTCTGTTACATGTGCAGATGGTGTAGGCATTGAAGATGTATCTGGGGAGGATGCTGAATGCTTGAGAGTCAATGAGTGTCATGAGTCTAGTTGTTCTGTTTTTAGTTTACCTAAGGATGACGTTCTGGCATCTGTGTCAGAACTTGAAACATCCAAGTCCAATCAAATTGTCTTGTTAAAACATGTTTCCAATCCTAATGAAGTCATTAGTTCTTTTAAAATGCGTGTTCCTAACACAAAGATTGGCCGTCAGTCTAAGCCCAATGATTTTGTTCCGTATCCCCAGGTTGTGTCAACTTACAATAGAACTGATAAATCAAAATCTGAACAATTTTGTTTAATAACACAACCTGAAAAACATTCAAAACGTGTGATACACAAATGGGATGATCAACCGGAATGGAAGTCGTCTTACCCAAGACGCTCATACTTGTGTAGCAACGTCAATGGGCCTAGACAAATGAATTGTTTTGAATGTGGTCAACCAGGTCATTTTGCTGCAAATTGTATGAACAGACCCTATGAGCCATATTATCCGCAGAACAAGCGGACAAATATGCTTGAGAAAATGATGAGGGGTGAGAACAGAACTCAAAAGCAGCAAGCTTCGTCACAGGGGAAGCAGAGTTCTGAACCAATGAAGACTCAAAAGTCTAAGGTTCTAAACACAAAAGCCCCAGTGACAAAGCATGTCAATGAGAGGAGAGATGTGGGCCAAACTTCAAAACCTGCTCATGCAGCTAAAGAAGTTTACAACAGACCTAACAAAGTTAAAACAAAGCCTTTTGAGAAACAAGTGCAAAAAGTTAATCAGACTGCTGAACCTAAGGGTAAAGCAGTTATGGAACAATCAAAAACTGTTACTCAACCAAAACAAATGGTTTATACCAAATTAAAACTTGAGTGGACACCGGTTGTTAAAACAAAAGGTAAAAAGGCTGCATCTCCTCCAAGAAAAACATCACCCACAAAGAACTCTGCTAGTAGTTCAAACTCACAAAAGCAACCAAATTGGAAGCCAAAAGTTAAGGCTAAAACTGTAAATCAACCTGAATCAAAAGCAGGAATGTCTTTCAAAATGGTTAACTACATTGACTCCAAGGGAGTGCCCAGATCTGTTATGACCTGGGTACCTGACTCACAACTGATCTCTGATTTGTGTAGGGACAGCCTAGAAGATCTGTCAACAATCTCTGGTATGTTGATAGTGGTTGCTCCCGACACATGACCGGAGATCTGTCGCTTTTGGAAGATGTGGAGGATTTCAATGGAGGTGGAGTTTCTTTTGCAGGCGGTGTGGGTGGTCGAATCAGTAAGAAAGGTGTTGTGCGGAGTGGTAATCTGTCATTTTCAGACGTTCATTATGTGGAGGAACTGTCGCACAGTTTGCTGAGTGTTTCTCAGATCTGTGACAGAGACTTTTCTGTGATGTTCAATAAGAAGGAGTGCATTATCCTGAAGCCAGGTGTGAAGATACCCGAGGAGTGTGTACTTATGCGCACTCCAAGACGTTCAAACTCATATCTTCTCAACCTGAGCAATCCTCCTTCTTCAGAAGAAGCTTGTCTTATATCAAAACAAAATGAAAATCTTGCATTGTTGTGGCATCGTCGTCTAGGACATGCAAACATGAAGAACTTATCCAAGCTGGCTAAAGGAGAGCATGTCAGAAACCTTCCGATCACAGATTTCACTTCAGTGGAAAAGTGTGTGGCATGTGCTAAGGGGAAGCAGCACAAACTGCCACATCGTCCAAAGGTTACAAATTCTGTCTCTTCTGTGCTTCAACTCTTACATATGGATTTGTTTGGTCCTATGCAGGTACAAAGTGTCAGCAAGTTCTCGTACTGCCTCGTGATAGTGGACGACTACTCACGATTTACTTGGGTCTTTTTCTTGTCGAACAAGTATGAAACTCCGGCCCTAGTAAAGCAGTTTGTGACTCTTATTGAGAATCAGCTGGATAAAAGAGTGAAGGCAATCAGATCTGACAATGGGACAGAATTCAAGAATGCTGAGCTGAATATGTTTTGTGGTGAAAAGGGGATTGAAAGGCAGTTCAGTGCTCCTTACACTCCTCAGCAAAATGGAGTTGCCGAAAGAAGAAATAGGACACTCATTGAAGCAGCTCGAACAATGATGTGTGAAGCAAAATTACCAATCTTCTTTTGGGCAGAAGCTGTGAATACCGCTTGTTATGTGCAAAACAGAGTTCTTCTGAACAAGCGTCACGAGCAAACTCCATATCAGATTATTTATGGAGAGAAACCGAAGGTGGGTTACTTCAAGACGTTTGGATGTCCATGCACGGTGCTGATCCAGTCTGATGTAGGGAAATTCGAAGCGAAGGCCGATGAGTGCTATTTTGTTGGTTATTCAGCAAATAGTGCTTATCGTGTGTACAACAAGACCACTGGGTTGATCATTGAGGCATTCAACGTAGATTGGATGGAGGACAATCCTACTGATGCGGGAACTGGACCTAATTGGATTTTCGACTATGGATCATTGTTTGAGGGATTTAATTTCTCGAATGTTTTCCACAATTTGGGCGAAGAAGAAGATATTGTAGCTCCCAGTGCAGATGTAAGACCTCATGTGGATAGAGCATCAGCTGAACCGTCTCGGAATGCAACTGCTGTTACTCCAGAATGTTCAGGGACACATGATGCTTCAGTGAATTCTCAAGGCTCAGGTATGTCTGAAAATGTTGTTAATTCTAATCTGCCTGTTAATGTTTCAGTGCCTGAAGTTCAAGAGAGCAGAATTAACAAAGATCATCCACTGAGTAATGTTGTTGGGCCAGTGACAGCGGGTGTCACCACAAGGAGCCGGACAGGACACATCAACTTTTGTATGTTTTCCTGCTTCATCTCCCAGATAGAACCTCCCAATGTGATGGTTGCTCTTAAAGATCCAAACTGGATGGAGGCCATGCACAATGAACTCAATCAATTTTCAAAGCTGGGAGTGTGGCGTCTTGTGAAGCGGCCAGAAGACAAGAAGGTGATTCCCACGAGATGGTTATACAAGAACAAAAAGGATGACTCGGGGATCATTGTGAGAAACAAAGCAAGACTGATTGTACAAGGGCACAGGCAAGTCCAGGGTATCGACTATGATGAGGTTTACGCTCCGGTGGCAAGATTGGAAGCAATTCGGATCTTTCTAGCTGTAGCATCGTATCTCAATTTTACCGTACATCAGATGGATGTGAAGACTGCCTTCCTGTATGCAGAGATGAACGAGGAAGTCTATGTTGCTCAACCACCAGGGTTCATAGATGAAGAAAATCCAGATCACGTTTATCTGCTGGATAAGGCTTTGTATGGTTTGCATCAAGCTCCTAGAACATGGTATGAAACGTTGTCCAATCACCTGGTGGAGAATGGATATACAAGAGGAGTCGTTGATCAAACACTGTTCAGGAAAAGGGTGGGAGAAGACATAATTATGGTGCAAGTGTATGTAGATGATATTATCTACGGATCGACTAACGAAGAATTGTGCACCGAGTTTGAAGAAATCATGAAGAAAAAGTTTGAGATGAGTGACCAAGGCGAGATGAGTTTCTTTCTTGCACTTCAAGTCAAGCAGAATGATTCCGGGATTCTTATTCATCAGGAGAAGTATGTGAATGAGATACTGGACAAATTCAAGATGCAGGATTGCAAGCCCATTGCCACTCCCATGGCATCCAGACCACTCCTGTCAGCGGATCTTGACGGGGAGTCAGTGAGTGAATTCCAGTATCGGTCGATGATTGGATCACTAATGTACTTGACAGCAAGCAGGCCAGACATCATGTATGCAGTTTGCGTGTGTGCTCGATATCAGGCTAACCCTAAACTCTCTCATTTAGCTGCTGTTAAGCGTATCTTCAGGTATCTGAAGGGCAGGCCTAGGCTTGGTCTTTGGTACCCGAAGAACACTGATTTTCAATTATATGCTTTTACTGACAGTGATTATGGAGGTAGTGACCTTGACAGGAAATCTACTACTGGAGGATGTCAGTACTTGGGAGATAGGCTCATCTCTTGGCAGAGCAAGAAGCAGCATACCGTATCCAAATCAACTGCAGAAGCTGAGTACGTGGCCGCATCTGCCGGTACTTCACAGGTAGTGTGGATCCAAAACCAGCTCACGGATTACGGTATGGAATTCGTTAACACTCCAATATTTTGTGATAATGCTGCTGCTCTTGAGATTGTGAAAAACCCTGTCCAACATTCCAAAACCAAGCACATTGATATTAAGGTACATTTTATTCGTGATTGCTTTGATCGTGAGCTGATTCAGCTACAAAAGGTAAGCTCCGATCAGAATGTTTCGGACATCTTTACAAAACCCCTTCCTCGTCCTAATTTTGAATCTTGTGTTGAAGGCCTGAAGATGATTGCCTTCGAGGAATGATCTGATCATCTATGTTTGTACAAAGTTTTTGGTTTTTCAATTTATTCTTAAAACAAAAATATTAAAAAAAAAAATAGAAAATGACTGAAAAATTGAGTCTTGTTTCAAAAGCCTCACAAAAACAGGGGAAGAAATGGTGTTGGTTAATCTGAAAAGTTTTTATGATGTCTTTTGATAGGACTTGAAAAATTGTTCAATGACGGTTGGAGACTGACACGTGTAAGGCTGATGTGAAAGACTGCTCGAAGATGATATGTCGGTAAGCTCAACCAAAACAATGATCATCTATGTAAGTGCAGTAATCTTAAACTCTATACATGTTTAGTTTCCCATCCTAGTCTACATGGTTTAAAAAACTGAGTCCCGACAAAAATGGGTTGAGAGTGGTATTACCTAGTATTCACTCTCTCACACGCCATGTTTATACTGTATAAGACAACACCACAAGAAAAAGAAAAAGAATGCAAAAAAAAATGAAAAGTCTGAAAAAGAAAAAGAAAAAGAAAATAAATTTTCAGTTGGTCTTCTCTGCGTGCTTATGCGGCCGACCTGATCATCAACTGTTAATGCATGAAAAATCAGAAATAAGTGGTAGTCAAAAGCAGTGTTGCATGGTTCCTCAAGTTGGGGGTTTGTGAATCCTCAATAAACTCTGAGGTTGGGTAGGTTTTGCTATGGAAAATTGGGTGTGGGGACGGGTAAACATAACGGTAAATCTGTACCATATTTAAGCACTTTACGGGATGTGAGTTTCTGTGTTCAAACCACCTGACAATTGTCTAGAGTGTCTAGTAACGGAAGCTGAAAAGGGTTCCTCAGTCAAAGACCGGTCTGAAATTATTTGTGAAAAATACCAGCACCAGGTATGTGAATATTTGAATTTCTGAGGTAAGTTTGTAAATATTTTAATTTGGTTTTAATTTTTATCTGTTTTAGCTTTTAAATTTGTTTTTAACCATGATCGGATACTCGGGTATGATTCTGAGGGGAAGTTTTGTGAAAATTTCTCAAAGTGTTGAAATCTTAAATTTTGTGAGAATTAACAAGTTTGGGGTTAACTTGTTTGAATTTTGAAAGTTTAAGGGGGTGTTTTTGAAATTTTCAAGTTTACGGTTTTAGGGAGGGGGGTTAAGTGTAATTTGGCAACTTAAATATCTTGGTTTTTTTTTTTAACTCCATTTACGACCCTACTCTCTCACTCTCCATTTACGACCTCCGCCCCCTTTCAAACCCTAACTGCTGCACATTCGCCGGAATCCTTGTTATCATCCTCATCCGACCACCGCTTCTCAAACAAACTGCATCATTGTGATCGTCAGCCTTTTTCCGACCAAGAACCTTATCCTTTCTACTGTTTTCATCATCGTTTCACGAGTTTTTGCACTTCGAGCCCTAAAATTTACGATTGTCGACTGTTTTCACTGTTGTTCGAGTCGATTTCGTGAATATTGAAGTCGGATTTGTGCTCTGAAGTGTTTAAAGGTAGTTATTTGTGACTTTCTTGAAGTTTTGATGTGTTCAAATGGGTTTTCAAAGCTTTTGCAGGTACAAAAATGGCGGTTAAACGGTGTTTACGACTTGTGCCGTGAAGATGATGAAGATATACCGTTTACGACTCGGATCATTTGCGATTCGGGTTGTTTACGACTCCGGGTGGACCGTTTACGACTCCGGGTTTTTCAATCTAACCGATTACGATCCGGAGATAACGACAAAAGAAAAACCATTCACGATCGTAATTGGGGTTTCGGTGGTTACGATTGGGCTGGTTCAGGATTGTGGTGTTTACGATTGGACCTAAGTGTTCACGTTTGGGCCAAAGATTAACGAATCGTAAACCCATATAAAGGATCGTAAACTCAGTTTGAGAATCGTAAACTATAATAAAATGAGAAATTTAACCTTAAAACACTTAACAATTTTTTAAAATCTCATTAAATGTGAACGGTTTTGAGATAAACTTGACAGTGGTTGTAAGCATGGACTGAATTCAATTATTTTCCCTAAAAAAAAATGTTCAGATTGAATTTTTGTGAAATTAAAAAGTAAAATATGATTATCAATTGAACACGTTAAGGGTTAATAATCACAATTGTTTACTCATGATCAAATCTGATGCATATGTCTTGTCTGTCTCAGATGGCAGGAAATGTAATTGACGAACCTATCAAGTTTGATAATGACCACTGTATACCGGCTTTCCTGGAAGATCCGCCAGAGCACCACATGGAGCTGTTTTACTCATTGGTGGCTGGAATGAATGTTTGTAAGATAAATCATGCACTTAGGACAAGTGTATTGATTGATGAGAGGCTGGTAAGAGACTTCTGGGGAACAGCACGGGCGAGTGCTGATAAGACGAGAATCACTGCTACAATCCAGAATCGTCAAGTTGTCATTCTGGAAGATGACATCAGAAGAGGATTAAATATCAACGATCGTGCTACCGATCCGGTTGATTACCCTAGAGAAGCCGTTCTGGCAGGTGCTCAGCAACTGGGATATGAGGGCAGATTCCCACCGATTATGAAGAAGCAGCTGCCGCACTACTGGAGGTGCCTTGCCCATTTTATGCAGAAATCTTTTCTGGGCAAGAGGACGAGCTTTGACCAGCTGAACAAGGTCCACGGCACAGCATTTGTGGCATTGGCCCTTGACTGGAACTACAACTTCTCCAAAATGATGCTGCTGGACTGGATAGGGAATGCAGACTTGAGTGCTCGTGAGCAATTTCTCATGACACCAAGATTCGTGCACATGGTGGTGATGTTGAAATACCCCATGATTCAAGAAAGGATAGAGAAGCTTGATGTAAAGGTGATGGGTGCTGATGTATTTGGTCTCCAGACCCAGGACAGAAGAGGAAAGTATATGTTTGAGGGTAGACTGGAATGGACTAAACGTGGTGCCTTTCCAGAGGTAGCCCGTCCACAAGTGATGGAGGAAGATGAGCCAGTGGCTGATGAGCCAGCTGTGAATGCCATTGTGGCCGAAGATCAAGATGCTGAAGCCAATCCAGCTGTCAATGTGGCTAATGATCCAGAGGTTATTCCCTCTGACGAAGACAACGTCATGGATGACATCTTTGCTAATCCTGAAGATGAAGACATTTATGGAGACTTGGGTCCACTCTGTCACAAAAGATCAAGAGATGTGATGAGTGGCTCTTCCTCAGGTGATTCTACTCCTCAAGAGATTGACACTCAGTTTGATAGAACTGAGGTTGCAGAAGAACCTTTTCCTATGAGAGAACCTTCTCCAAGGAAGAGGAATGACCCACGGAGCTTGAGATTCACTCTTACTGCAACTCGCTCCAGTCTGGTGATAACACAACCAGAGGTGGGTCAGAGCTCTCAAAGCCAAGCTGCAGCAGAAGCAGAAACAACAACAACTACAACTGTCGGTGAAGATCAACCTGCCCCTGTGCAGCACGATAGTCCGATTCTGAACGTGCACAGCCCTGTACGTGAAGATAGGCAATTTCTGGAGGTTGATAGCACCTTTGTTGTCCCAAGTCCGGTGAGAGTGAGCGTCTCAGCCGCGATAAGTCAACCACTTGCAGCTCCAGGTTTCCGTCCACTGATGGCTGCGGAGCTTCCTATTGATTTGAGGATAAGTGCTGATCCTCAGATCAACTTCCTGATCTCTCAAAACAGAATGAGAGAGAATGAGATAAAGACTCTCAAGGATGAAATCAAAATTTTGAGAGAGAAGGAGGAAGCAAACAGAGATTATATGAAAGGATATGAGATAGCTGACAAAGAAAGGATGGAATTTCTCTACAATATGATTAAGGGGCTGAGAAAGAAGGTTATTGAGCTGACAGGTGGTACAGGGCCTGGCAACACAGGTGCCTCAGGTCAGAGTTCATCTCAAGCTGGAGAAGCTGTGGAGGCTGTTGATGGAGATGAAAACATTGAGATGTCGGATTACGCCCGATGTGGCAGGATCATCTCAAAGGCTCCAAAATTCCATGAGAACTGGTTCAAGGAGTTTTTCCAAGGACCAGCTCCCACTCAGTACACAATAGACGTTGGTGAAAGTTCTATTGATAGGCAAGGGAGTAGTGAGATGATTCTATGTTGGCACTATGATTCAGAGAAGAAATTGTTCGCCGTGATCCGTGAAGGCTATAGTCCAGTTGAATACTACCAGACTCGTGGTCAATTCCACTCCTGGACAGAGCCGGAGATCAGAAACCTTCTAAGAGCTCCGTTTATTAACAGATGGAATGGGCCAGATGGAAACCTGATCAGAGACAATCTGCTAGGGCATATGCAGAATGACTTCAGGGATTTTGAGCTGAAGGAGCTTAGATGGAGAGAGACGGGAACAAATCCACAGACAGGGGAGTCTGTTGGAGAAGCTCGGAGGCCACCTACCAAACGTACAAGGGTGATCAACATGTTGGATGAGATAGAGGATGGTACGCTAGTAAGGAACATTGATTGTTGGTACTATGATCCGACAACTCATGAGGTGGTGGTTCTCTGTAAACCGATGCGTCAATTCCGATTCTATGACCCGGTGGATCTGCTTCGTTTTGGAGAACGGGATATCAAGCTTCTTGCAACCCAACCCATTCTTGGTGATGAAAATGATATGGCGAATGCTATCAGGATTGGGATATTTGATGGTGCTGCCAAGAAGATTGTGGAGAATGGTTGGTGGTCAAACAACATTCAAGCCTCGTTCAGGTTTGACTTGCTGCTGCCGTAAAGTGGTCAAATGGTTCATGCCTAGGGGAAGATTGTTGGGCTATATTCATATGAGGCATGAACATTTGTTATTGGGCTTTTGTTAGTTAGTTGTTTTGGGCTTGTTTAGTATTTATCTAGTGGGCTAGTCTAGTTAATTATTAGGCCATGTGGGCCAATTATGATTGGGCTTACTAGGTTTGCGATTTTGGCTTGAGGTGGTATAAATACCACCTCATTGTAACCGTGTTCCTTAAGCATTCTAATATACAAGTTTACGATTTCTTCATTCTCTTTGGTGTTCACGATTGGTTTGGTTTGCTTCTAGTAGACATTCATCACTCAAGGTTTCATCTTTTCACAAGATTTAACCTATTCTTCTACTATTTCTCTTGATTCAAGCTTATACGAGGATTCCGCACTCGTATTAGCTAAGATATCGTGTTGTTTGGTTATTTTCCGGACCTACACATACACCTATTTTTGGAGAGCCCCTTCTATTATTGAAGGGCTCCAACCAATCTTTTAGTTTATAGTTAGAGTTTCCATAATCAATAGCCTGTTTTCTGGCTATGTATTATTCATAAATCAATCAATTATCAATTCTAAACCCTTTATTATGTATAATCAACTCTAGTTTTTTATATATTCTATACTCTAAGCTAGGACAAATTAGCCCATGTCAACTCATATGCAATCATCTTATTGCTCATGTCATAAGTTCTAAATATTTACTTGATCCCCTCAATTCAGTTAAACCGAAAAAATGAAACCTAATTGTATTTTGGATTTCGTCTAATATGATTGTGCATGGTCATGACTGCTAGACCAATTTTACGACATTTAAGTTGTAATAATCAAATGGTTGCTTGGGATCACATTTAAAAACTAATTATCTGACTGTCCCAGGTTCAAATATCAAATTTTGAGTGCTAAGATAGAGGCAATCTGATTACTTTTCAGTAACTTATGATTTACATATCAATAGATAAAATTAACAAGAGGATGAAGATATTATCCTAACTTGGTTAAACAAGTAAATAAACAAATTTACACATCAACAGACAATCAAACAAGACATTATTAATTAAAGAAAACTAAACAATAATTACAAAACTAGAAAAAACTTAAATAAATAATTGATTAGTGAACCTGAAAATAAAAGACTTGCAACAATGCTAGTAATTAAATAATAGTGCCCCCCCCCCCCCCCCCTCCTCCTTCCCCCCCCCAAAGGGAAAAAAATTAACCTTAAAAGTTCCTTTAATTGTGTCCATGTTGAACATTCCTATCTTTAAAATGTAAAACTGCAATATAATAAACCAGATAACATAGTAGTAAACTATTATACACAAAAAGTACTAATCCTAAGGAGCATCATGAACTCATTGTTTCTTTACAAGGAGAAGCACCCATCATTCAGTAAACAAGAAACTCGAAACCAAGACGCTTTTCAACTTGTGAATAGGGCATACTCGTCGTTCAAACGATATGAACATCTTCACGTGTTCTATAAACAAGTTGGGAATTTGAACATTAGGTGAATAAAACACAGGTGAGAGGCTCATTAATACCACATTGATTAAGCAAGAGAAAGAGACATGGTGGAAGGTAGTTATAAAAAGAGGTAGCGGTTAAGATTAAAGGATATGCAGCCATGTAATAAACACAAAGCTAACTATTCTTTCGCCTTTTACTAAAGAATACCGTGTGTTTGTTACCTTAAATGGCATACACTTATTTTTGGAGAGACTTTCTAGTATTGAAAGGCTCCAACCAATCTTTTACTCCAAACTTTATACATTTCAAAAGAACAATATGGTATTGAAACAACGCTATTTTAAGGTTAGTTGCTTTTTTTTGTACACAAGGGCACATAGATCAAGTCGATTTAGCGTTTGATATGATTACACAAACAATGGTAACATTACATCTAAAATTTTAAATAATATGGTACACCTTATTGGAGTTCAACTTGTTCTTGAATGGAGCTTTACTGACAATAAACTTCATGTTCTTTTTTATTTTTGGTTAGATAATATAAAAGGACTGACCCGACCCGTTTACTACCTAGAAAAACTCGATGGGTCGTTCTTGCAACAATGACCACAATTTTATTCTTTTTGTCTAATCAAGACACTCGAAACCAGCACGCTCTTCTCTTGATTACAAACTGCATTCATATATGAACAAACTACTCCAGTTTGTGATTGATTCCACTGTAAGTTCTATATATTCATTTGATCCCATCAATTCGATTAAACCAAAAAATGAAAGAACCTAACTACATTTAGATTTTATCTAATAATTATGTCGTCAATAGCAATCAAGTCGACTTACAGCATACGCTTGGGCATGATGATGTTCATGACCGCTAGACCAATCTAACAACATTTGAGTTGTTGTAATAATCAGTTTCTAAACCAAAACCCAACGCGTGAATATGTATCACAAATGACCATCATCAAACCCAAACTACCAGTTTGACCCAACTAAACCTGACCCATATACATACTTATCTATTGGAATGTAACAGATTAAGGTTTCTAGTATTGAGCTCACGGGTCCATTAGGTTAATTAGATTTTATGGTTGAATGGTATTTGGATTTGTTATGGGGTACTTCATATGATCTAGGGCCTTTTAATATGCATTTAAAACAAATACAAAGTGATCAAACCTGCAAGATATTTTGAGAGCTGGATGATGGAGGTCTCAAACCCACGATCGGGTTGATCTTACATGACAAAGGCACATAGTGGAATGTTCGAGTGAATCTGGCGTTTAAAAACGGGTAAATTGTTTTAGGTGCGAAAAGTGAAGGTGAGGTTGGCTATAAGAGTGACTCGTGTCTTCTTTAGTTACTACTTTATGATACGTATGTATATAGAGATGGATAGATATAGAGATATAGATTAATGTATTGTTATGGTAGCAATACTACTTCTAACTCTTTAAATAAAATCCCACATTGGGTGAGTAAGAAAGAGAGAGAGAAAAAGAAAGTTATAAAAATAAGACGTTTGGTATATTTAAAGATATGGAGCCATGTAATGATCACAAAGCGAACTATTCTTTCGCCTTTTACTAAAGAATACCGTGTGCTCGTTATATCAAATGGCATACATCTATTTTTGGAGAGCCCTTCTATTGTTGAAGGGCTCCAACCAAGCTTCTAGTTTAAAGATCATAAATAATATCATCTAAGGTAAAGATAAAGATATTGTACATGTAATTTTGAAATCTGCTCGTTTTAAGATGGGAATCGATGAAAAAACCCAGCTTTCTATATGCCGTAAAACATTCATTTGATCCCATAAACAAAATATAAATATAGTTAACAAAATTACCATCTATATATTACCTGTTTGTGTGACCCATCACAAAGATGCAGTAATTAAGATATACACCACAATTAGCATAAATATCTACATTTTAATGAGCTATGGAGCACACCAGTCAATTGAATATCAGACACTTCGAAACGAACATGGCTCATGTCGTAAAACATTCATTTGATCCCATAAATTCGATTAAAACCAAATTATGAAAAAACCTAGATAAATTTAGATTTTGTTTAATAATTATGTTGTTAATAGCAATCAATTTGACTTGCAGCATATCTTGTGCATGATCAGGACTGCTAGACCCAATCTAACAACATTTGAGTTATAATAATCAGATAATCAGTTTCCAAACCAAAACCCATCGTGTGAATATGCATCATAAATGCGTATCATCAAACAAGTTTTTTGCATGAAGAAATCTCCTTCAGAATTCAAAGAAAAAAAGTAATCAAGCATAAAATTAGCACCTTATAAAGTCTTCAAAGTTTCTTGACAATTGTAAATGCAACATAACTAATGTAAACTCCATAAACATGAAAATCCCATAATCTATGAGATAAAAATCTCAAAAAAAAAAAAAAAAAAACTGTGTTTTACATGATACCGAGAACAAAACTAAGGATCATTCTGGCAGAGTCAATCCACCACCAGATATGCTAAACTCTACTGCGTCTTTCTTGCAGCCAACTGAGACTCAGCCTGCACAAGCACAACACAGCCAATAAACGGTTTAATTTACAAACTAATTATTTGATTATCCCAATTTCAAATACCAAACTTTGAGTGTTTAAATATAGAGGCAATCTGATTATTTTTTAGCGACTGGTGATTTGCCAAGCATTCTACAACTGATTATCTGATTATGGTGATATTAACCCATGAATCATATCCAAACAGTAGCTGATTACTTGTGTCATGTTTATTGTTGTCAAAAGCGTACAAGGCAAGCGTGCCGGCTAACTTTCGATCAGATTCCAGCCAAATTCTGTACGATCCAGCCAAACTGTTCCGGATGGAATGGCCTGGAACCAGCCTAAGCTATCCTCAAACAATCCTAAAATGTCTAAACATGGTATGTTTATGCTATGTGTTTTGCTTATCTCAGCCCCTTTCTTTTTAATCGCCTTGCACCTAATCCCAAGGCTTACCCTGTGCGCCATGTGCCTTTGACAACTATAGTATCACGTAATCTATTATTTCAATTCCAAACATCCCTATATCATGCACCGATGAAAAAAATTAGATGAAATAAATATAATTTGGAAATTAGATTAAGAAACAAACCTCTTTCTTAACGGGTTCTTCCTTCTCGGATAAAGTCAGCTCAATATGACAAGGAGAAGACATGTAAGCTGCAAAATAATAGGGTTACTTATTTCTCTCATCACAAGCAAATCATAGTGTATCCACAAGTTTCATCTACCAAGTCTTTATTAAAAACCATATGGATACGAATGGCGACATGGGCTGGTTAGTGAGGTTGAGAAACATGTCAAAACGAGTAATTTTTGGTATACATCATGTCAAATGCTGTTGAACCAAAAAAGATTTTTTACAAACATTTTATATGGTTAAAATAATCAGGTGTCAAGTGTGATATAAAAATAGAACTATTTGGGAACAAATTAATTTTTACAAAAACTGATTTAGGAAGAGATTTAGGAAGAGGTATGCATACTATGTAATTTTGGGTGACGTTCAACCTATTTTCGTCTGTTCCGTTTTACTTATTCTTATTCGATTTTACCCATTAGAAATAAAACATAACCCAAGTTAGTACATTCATAACTAAACAGGTCTAAATCGCCACCTTACTCGTGCATATTCTAAAAAGATATAAAATAATAAAACATAACCCAAGTTAGTACTTATTCTTATTCGATTTTACCCATTAGAAATAAAACATAACCCAAGTTAGTACATTCATAACTAAACAGGTCTAAATCGCCACCTTACTCGTGCATATTCTAAAAAGATATAAAATAATACGAGGAAAAAAAACTTACGATTGATTCTTCCATGAGCACGATAAGTGCGTCGTCTCTGTTTCTGTGCTTGGTTCACCTGAATGTGAGAAATGTGAAGGGAATCCACATCCAACCCCTTAACCTACAAGGTTTATCAAACCCAAATGAGCATAATTTTAGCATACATAACTTATATTACTAGATTGTGTGTTGAATACAAAAACAATTTATAGAGAACCGTGCAAACATAAATATATGTATATAAGCACTCGTTAAAAGATGTATAAAGTGATATACACAAGTGTAAACCATGTTCTCCACATAAAATTGATTTTTGATACATCATCCATTTATAAAACTGTGTATATGTGTGTGTGTGCAACTTAGATCATTACTTCTGCGTTACTCTCAGCATTCTTCAGCAAATCAAGGATAAATTTTGCAGATTTAGCAGGCCAACGTCCTTGTCCATTTGAATGTCGGTTCTTCGCTTGTGCAGTTCGACCAACTCCACGACAAAAACGTGTAAATGGAATAGCTTGTTTATGAACAAGAACATCTTCCAAGTATCTCTTAGCTTTGATCAATGGCAACTTGCGTATAGCATGTGCAGTTTCTCTAGTGTTCTATTAGATAATGTTCAAAAACTAAATTAGCAATACAAACATCAACCAAATAATCTAAGAATCAGTAGCAGATCAAAACTGAAACGAATTCGAATATTAAAATCTAGCAGGTCAAAAATGAAACGAATTCGAAGATCAAAATCACAAACATCCATACACCATATCAAACAGTAAATCTATGTATTCACAAATCTAAAAATCAGTAGCAGATCAAGACTGAAACGAATTTGAATATTAAAATCAGTAGCAACTCAAAACCGAAACAAATTCGAAGATTAAAATCACAAACTTCCATACACCATATAGAACAGTAAATCTATTTATTCACAAATCTAACAATCGGTAGCAGATCAAAACTGAAATGAATTCGAATATTAAAATTAGTAGCAAGTCAAAATAAAAAAGAATTCGAAGATCAAAATCACAAACATCTATACAACATATCGAACATAAAATCTATGCAGTCACAAATCTAACAATCAGTAGCAGATCAAAACTGAAACGAATTCGAATATTAAATTCAGTAGCAGGTCAAAACTGAAACGAATTCGAAGATCAAAATCACAAACTTCCATACAACATATCTCACAGTAAATCTATGTATTCACAAATCCAACAATCAGTAGCAGATCAAAACTGAAACGAATTCGAATATTAAAATCAGTAGCACGTCAAAACCGAAACGAATTCGAAGATCAAAATCACAAATATCCATACAACATATCAATCAGTAAATCAATGTATTCAGAAATCTAACAATCAGTAGTAGCAGATCAAAACTGAAACGAATTCGAATATTAAAATCAGTATCAGATCAAAACCGAAACGAACTCGAAGATCAAAATCAAGCGAACCTTAAAATGACACCTGAGATCTGAACCCCTAGCTTTGCAAGCTGATCAAACATCAACAACGAACACAGAATTGAATTATAATGATGGAAACCCTAGCGATCAACGCGAGCTAATCGATTAAAACAAAACGAAAGAGAAGAGAAATAATCAAACAACTAACATTTGGTAGGGTTGTCCGGTTCCTTTGAGTACTTCACCTGCGTTAATCATGAACAAAAATTAACTTCATACATCGATTATATTTGTGTGATTTCGATGTTTTCGGTGTGAAATTAACGGTGAAAACTGAAAACTGACCATGGCTGCAGCTGGTTCGCCGGTGCAAATGCCGTCGAGTTGTGTGATGTGCAGAGGATCCGAGCTGAGGGCCTAGGGTTTGTGACTATACGATGGAGGTCATTTGAATTGGGCTTTCTTACAATATTTTAAATTGGGCTTTTATCTTACTTACTATCATTTTGTAAGTTTTAAAATTCAAATATAATACAACTTAAGCCAACCACGAGCACTTCTCTTAGTGGTTACTGACGATAAGAGAAGATTTGGAACTGAAAAAGTCACAAGTTTGATCATTAAGCTATCATGTTTTAGTACCCGGTCGTTTGCGAGGATGGATTTTTTCTGGAATGAGCTCAACAGGTGTAAGTACTCCCCGGATTTTCTGGAGGATTCGTTGGCCGTTCAAAAAGAATACAACTTAAGCCTGGTGGGTAAGGATACTCGTTATGGAATTAATTAGCAATATTGTCAAAGCTTACAGAAACTTAATTGTATTTGACGGAGCGGGTTGGGTTCTATAGCAAACCAATATTTTGCAAAAAACCAAAAAACCAAAAAACCAAAAAACCAAGAATTTTTTTTTCAAAACTTTTTTTTATATGTTTCTTTTATGATTTTAAGAATACTGGAAAAATAAAAAACTTTAAAAACATTTTCGAGTTTTTTTTTAAAATAAAATAAAATTCGGATTTTAACTTGAAGTTAATAATGTACTATGCAACAATAATATAAAATTGGTTTATGAGTATCAATTCTTTGTTTTTTACATTATTCGCATAAATCACGTTCATATTTAAGTTAAGTTTCTTATTTTTAAGTAGTTTTAATTATAATGCATTATTCAATATATTAATACTATTGCATTATGCACTAATAAAAATCACTAAACTTTGTATTTTTAAAAATCTTTTCCCCATACATAAAACTAATAAAATTATAGACTTTTTGGTGAAATTATTTTTAAAAATTATTAATATATAAAAAAGTTATAGAGAAAAAAAGGTTAATTTTTTAGTTTTCTGAATAATTGTTGGTTTTCTGTAGATCTTTCCCTTGACGGAGCCAGTGAACAAACTTGTGAAGAAAATGATTATCTTTAAATTGAGTGAATTATTTTGATGGTACTCTTAAAAAACCAGCTAGATAAAATCTTAAAAAACCAGCTAGTTAAAACGGAATTTTATTTTGAAAAATGTTCTGTGTTATATTCTCATGATCTCATCCATCAAATTATCAAATAAGTTAGGATCAATAATATTTGAAAATTTGAATCTATACTATATAATAAACACAAGTTTTTAATGTGTAGGTGGCACAATTTAAGGTGTGCCACCTAGGATTAGCTTATGTGTCATTTTTATAGATTTTTGAATTAAAAAATAAATGGTATTTACAAAAAGGAAAGATCTTATAATTAAAAATCAAAAAATTAAATTATTTCCATACAAAATTATCCATATTTGTTTTACAATACCATAACTTTGATTCATCATATATTCTTCATTTCTCAATGAAAATTTGATCTGTAAATTGCTTTGGATTCGTGAAAGAAATCCTAACAAAACTAGATCCATATTGCTTAGTTTCGATCAACGAATGATGATGAACGAATCAAAAAACAAAGTCGCGACTTTCTAAACTCACCATTGATGAACTTAAACTTCAATTCGATCATTCGTTTAATAGTTAGAAAAAAAAACTTTCATCTTTTAATTCGTTTATTTTTTTTATATCACAGCCTCGGGTATTTACCCGGGACACTAACTAGTTTATAACAAGGACTGATATAATGTTTGAAAAGGAGCGGCTAAAAGTAAAAAAGTGTAGTAGGTTAGTAATAGTATGTAGTTTATAATAATTATTGTTTTTATATTATATTTATAGATTTATAGATTTATAGATATTATTTTTTTGACATAAATATATTAAAATTTAACATATTTAAAACAAAAAAAATATACAATTTAACTAATATCGAATTAAAAAAAAATAAAATGTCCTAATATTAAATTAAAAGATTACATTAAGCTTGGTAGCGAAGTCTGCAAACATGTTCCATTAAATCGGATTTAAGCATATTGTGCAACTCTGTTTTGTATATTCATGCAATTTGTTTGTTTGTCTTTCTCACTTAGTTGAACGAAGAGGATGTTGTCTTCTTCATAGTCTTAACACATTGCTTTCCCTTCGTCCTCTAAATCACAGTATAAAATCAAACGGTATGCATGGCTATACGAATTTTGTCATCCGTCCACATACGTGCAGGATCGCAATCATATGCCATTTCTTTTTCAACCTACCGATGCTCGCTCGACATCCTTTCTAGGCGATTCATGAGATTTGTTTTAAAGTGTCATTGTTTCTCATTATGAGGATGTGGACACATAAATGACTTAAAATGTTAACCATTCTGAATAAATCCTATCTTCAAAATGATATTATTGGTCCTACTTTGTGTCGTTGGCAATAAAGGAAGACCTTGGTGCACCTCCCTCTATATGGTTAAACACATTCGATTGATCTATAACGTTATAATTGTTTAAAGTGGCGATACCAAAAAATAAAGGAAAATTGGCTCATATTAATCCCAGTTATCCCAGTTTGGCCGATAATAATCCCAGTTTTAATTTTTCCCTACAATAATCCCAAATATTAACCCATTGGCCTATATTAAACCGTTGTTAACTATACACTAACACAGTTAGTACGAGGGACTGTTCTTGTAATTTTCTCAAAATGAAGGATTTTTTTGGTGATTCTCCACCTCCGGTAATTCCCTTACTGTCAGTGTTGCTTCGGTATTGAATATCACCGAACTTCCACCGCCGTGAAGAATTACCGCTAGAATTACTTTTATCGCACCTTCCAGGTGACTCGTGTGTATTCGGCTTCCACACGCAATAGATTCCCGGAGAAATAACGATCTTCACTGAAAAGCTTCCATAAAGGAAGCGACTTGCAATCGGTCTCCGTCGTGTCGTTAACGACGTTAGTTTGATTTGGATCGACATCTAACAACAAACTTCGATCGAATAGAGGACACTGAGGCCATAAGATCTCGTCAGCCGAAATTGTAGGGGAATCACAAACAACAGCAAACTCAAACTCATCATCATGATCACAATCATTCTCGTCTTTCGGTTGAGAAATCGTGTGAACGTTTTCACCTGCCGGAACAGAGGAGAATTGAGTGTTATCATAATCGTTAAAGTTGAAGATATCATCATAACCGCTTGATCCATTTTGTTGGTGAAATTTTTCAACAACCCTAGCGGCAACATCTGCGAGGTCGTGATAAGAATGAGAGTGAAGCTGGGAGATAAATTAAATTACTTTTATTGGTTATTGGTTATTGGCAGGATTAAGTTTAGTGAATTTAGGGGTTTATTTGATGTGTGCCTCTTGGTACAAATATAAGAAGCTTGGTGTGAAGCAGGTTGATGCAGGTAGCAATGGTGATGACATGAGTGAAGGAAAGATTCATACCTCTATTACATAGGTTAATTCACATGCTAGATACTTACTCACAGGTCTATGGAAAAAAAATTAATGTGCCCATTTTCATAATATCCATAATTCTGTATTTCATGTATCTGTATTATAAAAGAAAGAAACAAATGAATTACGAGGATGAATTTTTGGTGCAAAGATATGATTTAGTTTTTTGGCGTTTTCACTTGATTTTGGAGAGACGGTGTGATTGAAATGATTATAATTATGAGAAGTCCCTTCGTTTTAAGAAATTACAAAAGTTGTCCCTCACACTAACTGGGTTAGTGTATAGTTAACGGTGGTTCAATATAAGTCAATGGGTTAATAACTGGGATTATTGTGAGGAAAAATCATAACTGGGATTATTATAGGCCAAACAAAGATAACTGAGATTAATATGGGCCAATTTTTAAACCACTAGGACTTGTCCTAGTGGTTACCCCCTTGGCTCTTAGGGCTTTGGTTACTATGTGACCCAGGTTCTAATCCAAGGGGAGGCAGTTTTACCCCATGTTGTCCCAGGAGGGGGTTTCTGCCAGGAGAAAGCTTCAGGAGGGGGTGTCTTGGTTCTCACGGAGGTCCGAGTAATCGACCTTGGACATAGCCCCGCAAGGGTAGGTTTACACGTGAGACCAAAGTCGCCTGATCGATGCCGTTCCAAAAAAAAAATATGGGCCAATTTTCCAAAAATAAATGCCAAATCCATAAATCTTCTTATGCATCGACTTCCAGCATTAGTGTTAGATGTGGATGATCACCTCATTGGTGCTCACCTCGCCATGTGGTCAGACAGATAAATCACTCCAATGTGTACAATCGATACTACCTAGCATCTCAAGTAATCCATGTTTTTATTCAGACCATTCGTATAGTTGTTGAATGTCACTCCACATATGTCTCTTCAAGTATCGTTTGTTGTACAACACAATTATACTTTACATAAATGATAAAAATAAATTATATTTAATAAATAATAACAATAAAAATAAATTATAAAATAATATAAAATAATAAAATATTGATAATAAACAATAAAATAATATCAAATAATAAAAGATTATGACAATAAATTATAAAATATTATGACAATAAATAATAAAATATTATGACAATAAATGATAAAAGATTTTAATACCTTCTAGCATTTTTGTACGCCAATTGACGAATTATAAACATACAATTTTACGAACATGTGAATCCTAATATACCTATCATGTCGTGTTGAAATATTCATCCCTTTTTTTCAAGTCTCTAGGTATTATAAGAAAAACATTTTCCTCAAACAAAACCAACCATAAATTTTTTGTCATTATATGTTGATTTATCAAAGAAGTAATCTCTAATAAGTAGTTTGTTGGCTTCATCACGATGCCACATAACTTAAACCCCTCTTCTAACCTCACTTGAACTTTCGGCTTCATTCACAACACATTCTAACGTGGCTCTAACCACACTACCACTTGTTCGAAATCGTTTGAAGATAATGATGAGATTTCCATTCTTAAGAGAAATTTAAAAAAAAATGGTTGGTTGGAGAGAAAAATACTTTATTTTTATCTGCGTTAGACTTTTTTATTTTTAATTTCGTCTATTGGTTTTGGCCCCACCACCAAGCACATTCGCCTGTTGTGACCATCACGGAAAGCCCAAAACACACCCCAACCCCCTAACACCTAGGTGCGGTGTTTGGGGGCGTTTTTGCTAGTCACGAAACCCACCACCACGGGCCCATTACACACATCCTTATAACATTTCTTCTCTTTTTCTGTATTTTCTATATTACCCCTCTCAAAAATAAAGAAAAAAACATGATTTTTCTGAAAGGGTCGCTCCAAGCCCTTTTATCTTAGACATAAAGAAAAGTAAGTTTTTCCCTCATCTCACATTCTCCAAACCCTACTCTTTGAGGGAGAGGGATATTTACTATGTGAACAGGTCAGATTGGGTTAGGCCTGCAATCCTTCAAAGAAGCTGGCCAGCTTCATGCAAGAAACAATGCTCCAAATAAACCCAGTTAATGAGGCTAAATGTAGCATATAGAGCATCAAAATAACTGTATTTAGCCAATTGCACTACAAAGAGAGTACAAACCCATGTGCACATAGCAAGTCACAAATTCAGAATCCACATAAACAAGAATTCTAATAAATAACAGCACCACATTTCACACTGATGCAGCCAAGAGTACACTAACCATATATAGTTATATACTCATTCATAGCAGGGCCTTACAAAGGGTTGGCTGCAGATGAGCTTGCGGAACCAGTAGTAGACCTCAGCCGTCCAATCAGTTCATCCTATCACCACAAATCATGTAATTTCAGTCCATATAAATACAGGATAAAATTATAATGTATCAGTCCATATAATATCAGTACATGAAAACCATACTGAACCAAAAAAGCAAAAAAACTGTATGGTCGATTGGTCGAGTTCCCAGTCCATGATCTGGAGAAACTGTGTTCAGTTGGGTCTAAAACCCAACCTTTGTCCTTTATATCCCCATACCCTACTTTACGAGTGGATATTAGTAGTATGTTTGTTTGTTATCAGTGATTTAACTTTGTTTCACCAAAAAAAAAAAAAAACAAGAACTGATAAATGACCACTATCCCAAAAGTGAGTCCAGGGTTTTGGACAAAACCGGCCCTAAACCACTACGGAACAGATACTGGCATGCTACACAGGTACTCTATGATACGATTCTAGATTCCATAATTTTTGTTGTGGTCCTCCTTTGATTCAGCCCGACAAGATCGAATCAAACAAGTAGGTTTGGATTATTTTTTTTTCTGTATGTGCTGATATGTGCTCACTCCTGGGTAAAATGAGTAATGGGTATCTCAAAATGTAATATTAGGCAATGTTCTGGCATAATGAAGCAACTAATCCTTGAGTTTTAAATTGCGGATCAATAGACTTTACTGAAATTAATTTCAACTGTTCATTGATCATCATTTCTTAATTTGGAGGGAATGTTACGGTCTTTACATGTATAAAACTAGATATTTAAAATAAAGTAACTATAGCAACATAATATTCTACCAAACTTCTAACCTCTTAAATCAACTTCTAATGTTTTCACATAAACAACCCTCTAATAGTAAATCCCCACAATGACAATATACAAACAGGTAGCTCTTTACATTCAAGACAATAATTATATGAATAGACAGTTTATACATAAAAATCGAACACTGATATTAACTGCAAATTTTAATGAAATGATGAGCGTGCCCTAGAGTGTATTGAGCTATTGATCGCTAGGCATAAAATCGAACATTGAAACTCCTTTTGTTAAATGACCATCCATACTGGTTTAAGTGTTTAGCCATAACTCTGTTAAGGTTTAACTATTTGTTTAGAAAAAGTGAATCTGATTAGTGAACTAGTTAAACCGGTTCTTTTTACTCGTACGTAATCAACGTCCAATTCATTTTCAGACCTTGAACTAAACCACCTAAGATTATCCTAGTTTTGCATATGTAGACTACCCGTGATAATACTAATAAAAAGTTCATATGATTACCATATGCAATAACAAATCTAAATCATTCACCAATGTAGATTTTTTTTGGAATGCGGGTTACATACCTTCTTTCCTCTTACAGAAAGACCTCTATCCTTCAAAAGTGCACGAAGTCTCTCAACGGTCAAACTTTGGAGGTTTTCAGGTAACTTTGTTTTTGAACCCTCTACATTATGAAGAAATGTCAATAGATAGCCGAGAAATGCAAGTAATTATAACCAATTAAACATGTCACCAAACGCATCATAATGAAACTTTTTGTCACAGTATTAACAGATGAATCAATCAATTCTGTGGGTTTAAAGTAGATGTGGCAAAATTTGGCACATTTGGCACATTTACTTTTGAATGTGTCAATTCTAGTTAGCGGGTCAAACACGCAAAAAAAAAAAAAAAAACGACTTTAGAGAAAACCAGCCAAGAATATCAAGTTACCCAAAGTGTGTTTTTAATGCATAGAATCTCCTAAAATATTTTACCAAAAACAAAAAATTATTATAGAAATGATATGCATGTTGTAAACACACTAACTATTTAAGAAACTTTAACGATTTTAGGTAAAATGTAATCCCGATCAACTTGACCAGACCAGTTCCATCGTACTTAAAAAATTTACTTGTTTTAACCCAAGCCCATTTTGACTCATTACTCAATCTGCCTGTATTCCCACATCCAATCTCCAGTCATATAATTGAACTGCAGATCGAATGTTGATATATACCGTTTTGGGTGGTGGATGCTGCCCTCTTAGCCGAAGCCCTGCCATCTGCCGCTCTTTCCGGGGCCCTATAGATAGAACAGCGATACTATTAATAAACAAGAATTACTGAACACCGAACACATTGAATGCATATGTCAAAAACATTAAAACTAAAAAAGTAGGTATAACAACAATGAAATACCTCTTTCTTGAGTTCTCATTCGCGCCTACACTCTTTGCCCCCTTTGCAGTTGGTCCACCCTTCTGCTGCTTCAGGAGAAGTGATCTGATCAGTATGTTCACTTGATCGGTCTTTATAAGTTGACTTTCTGCATTAAAAAAAAATCAAGTCAACTCTTACGATTAAACACGCCACCTTCAAGATCTCTTCACATTTATTATCATATGCACTAGACAACTTTAAGGATACTACGGATAGTCGGATAATCATTATCAACCGTGACGTAAAATTGTATCGCAACTTTCACATGGTAAATTAAATGAGAATCTTTGTTGTCATTTGCACATGGTAAAAAAAAAAAAAGATTGTTAAAGCTAACCTGGAGGTGACGTGTCGTGATCCGTTACATAGACCCGCAATCCACCCTGCATAATTGCGTAAATTCAAAACACCAACAGAAATTCATATCAAAAGTGCAAAAAAAAAAAAAAAAAAAAAAAAACTTCCTTTCTGAAGCATATCCCATGAGTTCTATCTCTAAACACATAGTACATTGAGGTGTATCAATTTGGCAGGTGTTTATGACTAATCACAAGTTTAAAATGATAGATTTTTTACTCAAATTTCTTACATGAATGAATAGCCAATTCTATTAAAAAATAAAAATAAAAAAACTACTACAAAATCCAAGCAAGTTCAATCTACCAGCCACAAAATCGGGGAAGATTATGGATTGGATCAGAATTAGCAACGACAATCGTAATCAACAAACCCTAATTGAAAACACATACGGTTACATTTTACCAAATTCACTTTACCCTAACGTCACTGGTAAAATCTGAAGTCCGATACGCGTGTTATATCATCGGGAAGTGAAATGGAACCGATTGAATCGAGAATTTTCTAATACGATAGGAAGAATTGAGAAAAGTAGGGTTTATGAAAAATTACCAAATTGGAAGAAATTACGGGGGAGGAGAAGAGGCCTTTGGAGGGAAGATCGAGAAGGAACTTGGAAGCGCCGTTAGGGTTCTTCGATGGTGTTGCAGGGCCGTCCATGGCGCCGGAGGAAGACGGTGAAGTTTTGCGGCGTCGGAGGGTTAGGGGGGAATTTGACTCTAGGAGTACCCGGGAAGTGGAAATTTATGATGTTAAGGTGACAATTTATGTTACAAAAAAATAATTTGATAATTAAAAACTACACAAACACAAACAATTCTCATTATAGCGGTGTCTACCTGTTGTGTGTTGCCTATTGCCTGTTGTTTCTAGATGGTTGGCGTCATCTTCTTTCGCTGTTGACCATCGACGTGTCATCATTGGCGGCATATGACGGTGTCTACATGTTGTTTTGTCGTTGTTGTGATTTGTTGGTGGTAAAAGATGTTACTGGTGGCAACCATGTTACCAGTTAAAGCGTTGTGCTTATTATGGGCTTGAGTCTCGAGATTTGGTGTGTCGCCGCCCTTTATGGGGTTTTCCGGTGGCCGTTGTGTGTATTTCTATTGGTCTTCATTATGACTTTGATGGCCAGTGCCGTTTGTGGGTTGGTAGTCGTTGTCGTTACCGTTGTATTGTGCTACGGTGGTAGCGATGTGGCCTTAACCCTAAGTCACTTTCATGTGTGTTTTTCAGATCCGAGTCTTCATGATAGTGACGATCTAAGGTTACATGTCCATTTTTTATTCGAATATGTTTCTTTGATACTATGATGATATTTTCAATCTGAGCCTTCTAAATTTAGAAATAAACTGCTTTAATTGTGTTCATGATTGTATAGGTGTTACCATCAAATATTTGCTTTACATATATTCCATTATGTTATTTCGTGGTTGTGATGATATTTCTAATGTGAGCCTTTTCAATTCATGAGATTGTTTTTTTAAGTTTTCTCGAGTTTGGTTAATACCGTATAAGCAATGTATTTATTATATAGTAGAAGATTGCATATATCTCTTAATTTGATTATGATTTAGTTTTTTGGGGATATTTTCCTACCTATCGAATTTTGTCATAGTTTTGTTGTATTATACGATGGAGTTGATTAATTAATAACAAGTCTTGATGTAGCGGTGTCTGCATGTTACATGTTGTCTCTGGGTGGTTGTCGTCGTCTTCTTTCAATGTTGATCGTCGACGTGTCGTCATTGGTGGCGTATGCGGTGTCTACTTGTTGCCTTGTCGTCCTTGTGATTTTTCGATGGTAAACGATGTTACCGGTGGCAACCAACGTTACCGGTCAAAGCGTTGTGTGTTATTGTGGGTCGGAGTCCCCAAATCCGGTGTGTCGCCACCCTTTAAAGGGTTTCCCGGTGGTTGTTGTGTGTATTTCTCTTGGTCTTCATTATAACTTTGATGGTCAGCGTCGTTTGTGAGTTGGTGGTCGTTGTCGTTACCGTCGTATTGTGCTACGGTGGTCAACGATGTGGCCTTAACCCTAAACCGCTCTCATTTGCATTTTTCATATTTAAGGTTGTGATGAGTTTGCCAATCTGCGTCTAGAATAATATGTTTTTTCCGATATGAACCTACAATACAATATCGATTAACAACTTTAAGCTACTACTTTCTTACGATCTGATCAATTTGAAGATCCGGGCCTTCATGGCAATGGCGAACTATGGTTACATGTTCGCTTTCTGATTTAAATCTGTTTCTTCGAGACTCTGATGATACTTTCAATCTAAACCTTCTGAATTTAGAATTAAACTGCTTAATTATGTTCTTTGTTGTCTAGATGCTTAATTATGTTCTTTGTTGTCTAGATGTTACCATTAGATGTTTGCTTTACATATATTCATCCCATTATGTTATTTTGCGATTGTAATGATATTTCCAATCTAAACCTTTTCAATCTACCAAGATTTCTTTTTTAAGTTTTATCGAGTTTGATTAATACTTTATAAGCCATTTATTTTTTATATAGTAGAAAATGGCATATATCTCCTAATTTCATTATGATTCAGTTTATTTTTTAGGAAAATTGGATTTAAATAATCCCAGGTTTTCTTTATTGGCAACTAATAATCCCACATTTAACATTGACATCTATTAGTCCCACATTTACACTTGTTTATTTTCAATGGTCCCTCCGTTAAAAAGTTTAACGGAGTTAACAGAAAATTAATGAAAAGTGACGTGGATGGTGAAGGCCGCCACCGGCGACCTCCAAACCGCCGGGAAATGACTAAAACCACAGAAACACATCCATTCTTTCACTTTAATGTCATAAATCAAATGTTAAAAATATTCTGTTTCATGACATTAAAGTGAAAAAATGGATGTGTTTTTGGGGTTTTAGTCGTTTTCCGGCGGTTTGGAGGTCGCAAGTGGCGGCCTTCACCAGCCACGTCACTTTTCATTAATTTTCCGTTAACTCCGTTAAACTTTTTAACGGAGGGACCATTGGAAATAAACAAGTGTAAATGTGAGACTAACAGATGCCAATGTTAAATGTGGAATTATTAGTTGCCAATAAAGAAAATCTAGGATTATTTAAATCCAATTTTTCTATTTTTTATTTTATATATTTTATATTGTCCTAACTATCAAATTTTGTATCATAGTTTTGTTCATTATACCTAGAATCGTGGAGTTGTTTAATTCGTAATTTGGGATTGTTGTTTGTTACTTTGTTTCGTTAAACTATGATTAAGTAAATGCTATTTAAACTTTAACTTTATTAACATTTAACAATTAAAAAGTAACATGGTTGTTAATTTATAAAGTTTGAAATTTTCAAATGATCATCATGTTATTTTCAAATGACGAATGACGGTATAATGGTAAATCAATGTTGATAGGGTCGTCCACTCCTCTATAAGGACATGTAACGGTAGTGCGTATAAATAATAATGACAACACGTAAATTCATTCATTCATGACTTAAACATTCTTTGAAAACTCTCCCTCTCTCTTACACACACTTATCTGCTTCCGATACTAATTCTTACATTAGAGAATGGTCAAGTGGAGAATTCTTTTCCCATGGCATGGCTAACGATGTTTTATTTTACAGGTCCCTAAAGCAATTTAGGCCAAAAGATGCGATACCCAAAGACATGTTTACTCTAATCCATATCCTCTTCGTGTAAGTATTTTTTCAATAATTTTTTTTTTAATTCCAAACTAGTTTATTTAACTATACATAAAGTTGAAGTAGTTATAAATAGTGCTTTCCATTGATTAGGCCATGTGGCTCCACTCTTTATCTTTTTTTGTGTTTGCTTTATGGATAAACGTATCTAAACGCAATACAACACAAAAGTTTCTGATGTAGTGGGTAGAGTTGTGACGTTGTGTAACACAATCCTTAGGTCTTAGGTTCGATACCTGAAGCGTGTCTTTTTGTATTTTCGTTCTCTTTACGTTACGCTATAGCAATACAACTGTTTTTGCGTACTCACGATAGCCCCAAGGCAACGTACGAGTAGTAAATTGGGAAAAAACCTCAATCACCGAAAATTGCACTAATACATACAAGAGATCTACCCAGATGCATCACACTAACAAGTACAATGCTTCCTAGTTAGTTCAACTGTTCAAGTATAATTATTTCATGTAAGGGTGTAAAAAGAGAAAACACACATTATACAACGATCAGGTAAAATGGGGTTCTAGGACTCGAGAAATCTGAGTAAAATCTGATTCATCTTCGGTTGATGTTTTCTAACCTACAACACGAAAAAATGTCAATAACTGATAAACAAGTGACTATATAATACCAAATAACAATAAATATCCGTAAAAGAATAATAGCCCTCAAGGGGACATCATGGTGGTATGTGGCATACCCCGACTAAAAGTTTATGGGTTCAAATCATATGGGATGCATGTTTACAGTGATCTTCTTCACAAAAATTCTAAAGGTGTTGTTAAAAAAAGTTATATAAAAAACAAACAAAAGATGGATTATTGAGAGAAGGAGATACTTCATGTGAGATCAGAGTAAGTAAGAATGGATTTATAAAAGATATCTAATATTTTAAAAAATACATTTATTTCTTCATTTCGATATATATTTCAATGAAAACTGAGTTGTATCCAAAGTAAAGTAATTTTTTATAACACAGGACACAAAACATTTCACATTGGATACAATCAAGAATCAACGTTATTAGAAAAAAAAAAACTAAAACATACCTCCTTTTCAAACCTCTTAAAAAAACCACTTTTGTTTAAAAAATCCTAAAGAATGGGAAGTTAGACAATTTTATTATACCCCAAACGATAAGTTTGAAACAGTAAAAATATGCTTAGTCGAAACATTGTAATCCGATCAGGTGACCGATTACAAGTGGCAATAATCAGATAAGCACTTTCAAAATACACATCCAAACATGAGATAAAATCAGCCAAGATAAATAATTTAGGGTAACTTACTTTTATGCCTGCCAGAGATAGAAGTTTATGAGAAGCAGCATAAATAACATCAGAATTCTCCAAACTCTTTTCCACAAAATAAATAACTTCAGAGACCCCAGACTGCAGAATATAAATAGTCAAAGGTTCAATTGCTAAATGTGCAGCAAAACCCAAAAGTAGGAGAAAGAGTTTGTTTCAAAAAGGGCTTCAAAATCACCTGAATGATAACTTTTGCACACTCATTACAAGGGAACATTGTTACATAAAGCCTCTGTCCAGTTATAAGAACAAAAAAAGAAGAAATTAAGACTCTTAATAGAACATCCTGGCATATATTACTAGCGGTAAACTGGGTAAAATGTCAAAGAAGGTTCGAGTCAAAAGGGTAATATAATGATTTAGGAAGTGTTCATCAATTAGAATACACTTTAACTGACTTACAGCCTATTCCTTTAAAGCCTCTTTTTATATTACTTGTGTTGGCGTGGTAAACCATAAACCGAATCGGCCATTTATAAGTAAATGGCTAAAATTGTCATCATATAAATATATCAATCTTGCCTTGATGATGACTGATGAAAAAAAAAGAAAAAAATTACAAAAGAAAGTTAGACCAACCTGCCCTGCAGCAGATGCATGATTTGTGTTCAGGATGCAATTAACTTCAGCATGGCAAACATAACTGCAAACAAAAAAAAAAATGATTAATGCATCAAACAAGATTTTATCTCAAACTAGCAGTGATTGTAAGAAGAAATAAAACTAAGAAGTATATAACAAATTCAGCAAATACTGGCAAGTAAAAAAATTGTACTTTAGAGTAGGCCAAGTGGCAGTTTCAGCCCATTTATTATAGACCGGTCGATTCGTTTTATGTTTTATTTCTAACGGGTAAATTGAGAAAAGTGTATTTTAAAGCATAAACTTCATAAACCATGTTATTGAAAAATAGCATTATTGTTGAAATATTATACCTTTCGTCAATCATATTAGCACTAAATGGTTATAGAAGTGTTCTAATAGAAAACTGCGTTTCAACCCGTATAAAATAATACCCGTTTTGACCTGTTAACCAACCCAACCATTTTGCCTTCCCTACTTGTAGTCATTGAGATTGTAAGCAATGTAGCTATATCACTTACGGATATTTTGTCTCTAAAGGATTATCATTCTTGGATTTCTGGAAACGCAAAAAGAAGATTAGGATGATAAATCATTAATGGACCTTAGCAAAATTTATTTTAGATAATACCAACTTTTGACCATGGAAGTTTGTCATCAGAACAACCACGTGGAAACCCATTGTAGCCAATGCCTATACATAGGTCACAAACATACACGTCAAAAAAAAAAAAAAGGACTCACTGAGAGGTAAATCAAGGCAAAGGTAGTAAAACATCTTAGTGGGAAAATGGGTCGGTCAAATGGGTTGTGTAACTGGTCAAAATGGGCTATTCTTTGGACAGGTTGAAACTCAGGGAGGTGGTTGGGTTAACCTGATACCTTTTTGTTTAAATTAATATATTAACTTTTTTAATAACAAGTGTCACAAATATTTATAACAAAAATTGTAGTTACACCTATATATTTTAATTTAATAAATAAAATTTAGGTTGTATGCACTTTAAAAAGCATTTTGCCAACTTTTCAAGAGTTTGACCTGTTACAGATAAAATATAACCAAAGTTGTACATTCATAAGTAAATGGTTTAAAATTTTGTGTGTTTCAAGCTTTCAAATTCTTCTGTGCTAAACTATACAAGGTCTATATTTAGATTGACATTTCTGAAAAGTCAACTTCACAAGTTCAATGCTTTCATATATTTCTCATTTATCTTAACAAATTCAGACGGGAAACTGAAAAGCCGTTACTAAAGTTTGTGTGCTTTAGTGTTTCATATGCTTAGTTTCAAGGTTTTGCTTAATTTCTTACTATCTTCCCAAATTCCATCTTTCATCTTTTCATATGTTACATTTCATAGCTTTGCAAAATTTTACATTATCTCCACACTTTTGCTTGATTTTACAGTTTAGTTAGGTGTTCTTGTGCTTGCTTAATCCAGATATGACTGACTCATTATCCAACCCGCCTAACGTTCTTATCTTCTCAGTCAAGTTAGACATGTGTAACCCTAACATAAGAGTGATTCAAGAGAAAAAACACATGATGCATAGATATCTAATCATTCATCAAAAAATTCTTACCAAGTATTATATCTTCTTGATTAACCAAGCATGCTCCAACCTGCAGTGAAAGATTAGCATCAATAAACTATCCAGAAAAAAAACTCTAGACCAAAAAGCAAATTCTTCAAAGAACACCAACATAATCTGCTGATTTGGCAGCCACGATCACCGATTCACAGATAAAAAACAACCAATTCAAGACACCAAATAAGTTCACTTTACTTTTGAGATTTCAATATATGCTTTCCTTTTATGGTACATCGGTTAAAAAAAACAACTCATATTTTCAGTATCACAGATATAACAAAATGAAGACCATACATAATATGAGTTGTAAGTTGTAACACTAACTTGAATTGTGCAAAGCTAGGTTAAGTTTAACAATCAGAAGTGAAAAGGAGATCAAATTGCCTGCTAAAAAACAGCTCATAAACTATGGATACATCAAGGGCAAAAATTCGACCTGCCTGTTAGGATCCTTGGATCTCTGAGCTGATAGAAATGCAATCGCCATAAAATAGTCATCCCACGATAAATATCTGAGCTCAAATCGATGCAATTTCTAAGTTCAAATTTCTCAACAGGAATCAAATTCACATGCAAACATAATCAACAAATAACAACACACGAAAATCGTTATCGGAATCAATTAACTTTACCCTTCGCGTTTGGACGGATTGTAAGGATCATTCGAAGATGAATTCTTGAGCTCCACATCTTCTGAAATAGAGGTAGCGGCGGCGAGCAGCTTTTTGCTAGGGTTTAGTAAGAAACGAACAGCGAATGCGGAGGCCAACGCACCGGCGACGGCGGCGGTGGAGATGAGAGTCAGGTCTCTCGAATTCATGGCCGGAGATCGAAGGCGTTGTAACGATGAAGGCGGATTTCACCGAGAAATGGTCTCCTCCGTTGATGAACTTTTGCCGCCAAAAGGAAACGAGAAGAAAAGAGGGCGCGGGAAAAAAGTGTAAAATTTTTGTGTTGGGCTCTTTGTTAACCTCGGGGAAAACTACTGGGCCTACTTGGGCTGGATTGGTTTTGATCGATCCCGAACCCGAACCCGAACCCGAACCCGAACCGGAACAGGAACGGAAATAGAAATACTTACGTAGCATACGTAGCAACAGTATAATTGAAGTCTTATATTGTCTAATCTTTATCTTTATGTTTCCACTCCCTAAAACTATAAAATGGTAACTTTCATATCCCTCTCCTCCCTCAAATTTCTAGGTTATGTGTTAAGATTGGATACTTGTACATACGATGATAAATTAATTGAACAACTTCATCGGTGAAGATTCCTCGTAATTTCTCATATATAAGCGAGAGGATGCTACCTGAAAACATCGTTTTTCGGATGGCTTTTGCAACCACTTTAGCCTTATCACGTCCGTTTCACGCTCAAGGACCATCACATGATCTTATTTGTTTCATAGTTTTTTTAATCAAAAGAACTTCTAGCTCAATAGTAACGAACACATAGTAGTGTTAATATGTTGTTACACTCTCTTCCCAAGTTCTTCTAATGGATGAAAATGAAAGAAAGTGAAAAATATTTGTGTTTTCAAGTTTTTTAAAAGAAGTAAAAGAAAATGAATTGGGAATAAAGTTTTTAATATTTTCCCTCTTAATTTTCATTTCAAATGAAAGGAAAGGAGGAACAAAATATAGAATATTTGCTATTATAAAATCTATTATAGAATCCTATATCTAAAAAAAGTAAGATATAATTATAAAATTATTTCATTATTCTTTTTTTTCTCTTCAATCTCAAAACACATAAAAAAAATATTTTTTCTTTTTAAATATGAAATACATTTAGAGTTTTTTATTTTTTTATTATTAAACTAGAGAAGTAATCATAAAAATATAAAAATGTAGTTTATACTTTTATTTTAGGAAAATTGGATTTTAATAATACGAATTATCACTCATTGGCCGATAGTAATACGAATTATCACCTTGGCACACAATAATACCAATTAACCATTCTGGTCTCTAGAATGATACACCGTTAGTTTTTCACTAACGGTGTTAATCTCTTGCTGACGTGGAACCTGACGTGGCCTAGTAGTTTGCTGACGTGACTTGATTTGGAGGGTTCCACGTCAGCAAGAGACTAACGATGTTAATGAAAAACTAACAGTGTATCATTCTAGAGACCGGAATGGTTAATTGGTATTATTGTGTGCAAAGGTGATAATTCGTATTATTATCGGCCAATGAGTGACAATTCGTATTATTAAAATCTAATTTTCCTTTATTTTAATATTTAATATTTAATATTAATTAAATTAATTAATTTGTGTTAAGGTTTCTTCAAATCCAGTCATCTTCGAATTCCGAACCTGGTATCGTCGCTTGAACGATTAGCGATGGAGATACCATCGGAGACGAAGAACCCTAACCCTAGCACCGTTACAACGGAGAGCAGCTCGAAGCGGAAGGAGAAGAACACCGATTTCGAGTTCTGTAAAGTATGCAAGCTCAATCACAATCAAGGTCGCTGCCACAACTTCTTCCCCAACCACGTCAAATCTCTCTCGTCATTCCTGTCTCGATTTCACTCCAAACTCTCCGACGTACGGTTCTTCTTGAAGAATCCTGGCGTACTTCCTCCAGATCTCGCTTCTCGCAACAGGTTTTGGTGCGTGTTTTGTGATTCCGATGTTATAGAGCACGGCAGCTCTTTTACCTGGTGAGCAAATTATCAATTTATCACAGTCTTATTATTCATACAGGAGATTAATGTAGATATTATGCACTCATAATTTGGTAGAAACTAATCGATTATAAATTCCTTGTTCGTTTATCATTCTGACGATTCTAGATGTAGTCGAGTATTTGCATAATTATAACTGTAGAATATTAGGTGCTACAGTTTCAATAATCAGTTCATATTTGTGATCAATTAGGGTTATAATCATCAAATTTTCAGATGTCTGTGGTTGTAAAGTTCTCTAATGATACTAGATGGAGAACTGTAGAACATTAGGTGCCATAGTTTTCAATAATCAGTAATCATTCTGATTGTTAGGTTCATATTTGAGATCAATTAGGGTCAGAATCCTCAAATTTCTAGATGTCAGTGGTTGTAGAGTTATTTTGATGATTCTAGATGGAGTTGAGTATTTACATGATCACAACTGTAGAACTGTATTGTTAGTTCATATTTGTGATCAATTAGGGTCAGAGCCATCAAATTAGCAGATGTCGGTGGTTGTAAAGTTATTCTGATTGTTCTAGGTGGAGTTGAGTATATACATGAACACAACTGTAGAACATTAGGTTCTACAGTTTTCAATTATTAGTTTTAAATGTTTGGTTCATATTTGTGATCAATTAGGGTCAGAATTATCAAATTTCTATATGTCAGTGGTTGTAAAGTTATTCTGATTGTTCTAGGTGGAGTTGAGTATTTACATGAACACATCTGCAGAACATTAGGTTCTACAGTCTTCAATTATCAGTTTTAAACGATTGGTTCATATTTGTGATCAATTTGGCTTAGAATTATCAAATTTGCAGATGTCGGTGGTTGTAAAGTTATCTTACTAACCCTATAATCAATCAACTAATTATCTGAGTTATGAATAATTGAATATGACTGTGAATCTGTAAGTAATAATAACGATGGTGAAAACTTTTAGACACCTTTGTGTTGTTTTATCAGTGAGAAAGGGATCAGACATCTTGCAAGTGCAGATCATTTAAAAAACCTGAAAAGTTTTATGTGGAAATACGGTGGTGGAAAAGATCGAATTGATCGCTTCAGGTTTACTGAGGCAGATCTTGCTAAGGTATCTTCATGGCCTAAATAGTTGCAATATCTTCATTTCAAAAGACTCAAAATTGATTTCTAATACTTTATTGATGTTATTGCAGTATGAACAGAAGCGCATATCGCTGAAGAGTGAAAGTGGGACTGAACAATCTCATGGACCTTTAATTGGACCTTCAAATGATATCCACAATGAACAGAAATTTGATTATGTAGATAACTTTGACAGAAGTCGTATCATCTCTCATAATTCAAGTTTTCAAAATAGTGTTTTACCTTTACAAGATTATACAAATGAGAAATATCAGGTATCCCATTCAGATCTATCTGGACATGTGGCAACCAACACTTCTTCATATGATAGTCAATCATTGCTTTCGGCTTCAGATGCAAATCATTCAAATAACTTAAGAGGTGACTGTCTCCCGACTATAAATGTTTTCTTACTTTTATGATTTACATGAAGAATTTTCATTAAATTTTCCTTGGTGCTCGTGTTGTTACTTAGGTAATGTAGGTGGGAGTGGCTTAACTAATGGTTATCATTACAATGGACTGGTATGTTTAATAATGTTTCTAAACCGCATAACGACTATTATTTTAGTGATATAAAGTTATCTTATTTTAAATTCAGTTGTATGGTTTAAAACTAAGAATCATGAACATGCTCATTTGCTCATTGTTTCATATCATAATTTGACCAATTTGGTTTATTTTCTTCCTGTTCTTTGTTCGCGTTTGTTGCCTTTTTTGGCATGTACTAATGTCATAGGGAAAGACATGCCAGGTCTATGCAGAGAAAAGGGAATCTAATGGGGAGAGTAATTTGGCAGGTATCGTTAACAATTTTACTTCATTTTTAGCACTTAATGTGCATGTATCCTTCTCGTATATTTTGGTTAAATTTAGAATATTCTGGCAGAGTTGCATTCTTTTTTTTTTTAATTGTTTAAGCATTTCTACCTCCAGATTATTGGCATCTGAAACCATCTGTCACCTGAATTTGTTAGATGTGGCAGGCAATTTTCAACCCAAATACTTGTGAACATGTCGATTTGGGTTATGTTCTATTTTTAACGGTTCAAATAATCAAAAGTATACTGAAAAGGAATGGGTCAAACGGATTGAAGTACAGCTTACACTTACCATATCATGTATTCTAATACTAAATAAGCATTGTACTATTAGTTTTTATATTCATGTTTAACACACATTATTAATTCTAGTTTCAAAAGTTTTGGATGGTTATTCTTTGTGGTAAAACCTGCCTGGCCGACCTGTTTCCACACATACCAAAGTTACACACTTTGACTTTAGCCTGTTTTGACCTAGAAATTTTGCTAATACGCTGACGAGACTTGATAACATTGTATTTCCTTATCCATTTTTCCCGGGCTTTTCTTTTCAGGTCCACAGAAGCTCACTCAAATTTCTTCTGCATTCAATGAACCGAATGCTGGAAATGTGCATTCTGGAGCACCCCCTCCTTGGTTTAATGCAACCAATGGGATTGATCTCAATGCAATCAAAACTAAAACTTCAAAGTCAAAATTAAATCCTAAACGGGTCGGTGCTGCTTGGGCAGAGAAAAGAAAGATAGAGATGGAGATGGAGAAAAAAGGGGTGTTGCCTGTTAATAAATTTGATGCCAGCTGGCTTCCCAACTTTGGTAGAGTGTGGCAATCCGGTAGCAGGAAAGACTCCCGAAAAGAATTTGAGGTGGAGGCCAAGAAACCGGTTAAAGATGAAGGTCAAAATGTTGATTCATCAATGCAGTTACAGCCTTATATAAGCAAGAGAATGGTGATCTTACAATTTTCTCATCTCTTTTAATATGATCAATTTAATAAACTTTGATCCTGGCTCAAACCGAATGTTTTGAAAAACGGGTCACAGTCATAGGGATTGTGTCGGGTTGACCCACTAAAACTTTCTTTCCTTAAAACCTTTTATTCAAGTTTCATCAACAACCAATATGATAATTATAAAATATTGTCTGTTGATAAAAATAGAATTTCAAAGTACGAGTTTATGGTAAACCTGTCTATTCGATGTCAACCTTGATATCTTGTTAGAAAATTGATCATGTTTTTTTAGAATTCTTACCCTTCTTTTTTTTGCATGTGATTCTTAGCGCCGGGAAGCCAATGGATGATCTTTTTTATTACAGCAATAAAGGAGTCTAGATTGAAACTAACAGCTAACAGACAGGGTATGTAAATACTGCAAGTAGATAAAAAATGTTATCCTCGTTTGATCTGGTATCATTTGGTTAGTATACTGTCCTTTTGTAAACTTGGAAGTTGAGTTTAAACCGTTTACAGTCTATAAAACCACCCTGGTATTGACATTCGAATTCCATTACAATATAGGTCCAAAACAAAATAAAAATCTGGTGCTTTTTCAAGGGCGGGCTGATGCAGGATTTTCGCAATTGGGGGTTTAAATATAGGCCAATTTAGAATGAAAATGAAGCAGGTCAAAAAAGTTGCATTATGTGGGTTAGAAGGCATGGGTGACTCCAATTGGCATAGTAAAACTCATGTATATAGATAGCTATAGGCCTATAGTTGAGTATTCTACTTTTGGTTGTAGACATTTGTAAGCTTTCCGTAATGTTTGAAACAAAAGGCTTTGATTTTATGTAAATCCACCTCATTCGTCTAATCCCGGTTGGGGGTTGTGACTTATTGGCATTGGGATCAAATAGGCAAGAAGGCCCCGTGGAGAAGGGATACTGTCTTTTCGTCGTTCCCTCTTGGCTTTGTATTTGACTCAACAACTTTGTATGTAATCTCAAAAAAGAAATTGGAACTTTTGGTGAACAAAATTTTCAGAAGACCTGTAGGTAGGGAAAAGATCTACTACTGAAAACCAACAATTATTCAGAAAACCAAAAAAACCAACATTTTTTCTCTATAACTTTTTCATATATTAATAATTTTTAAAAGGAATTACCAAAAAGTCAATAATTTTATTAGCTTTATTTATGAGAATTTTTTTTTAAAAAAAATAAAAAGTTTAGTGATTTTTTATTAGTGCATCATGCAATAGTACTAATAGCATTGCATAATGCATTATAATTAAAACTACTTAAAAAGAAGAAACTTAACTTAAATATGGACGTGGTTTATGCGAATAATGTTAAAAACAAAGAATTGACATTCATAAATCATTTTTATATTATTGTTGCACAGTGCATTATTAATTTCAAGCTAAAATTTAAATTTTATTTTATTTTTTAAAAAAACTTGAAAATATTTTTAAAGTTTTTTCTTTGTCCAGTATTTTTAAAATCATGAAAAAAACATTAAAAAAAAGTTAAAATTTTTTTCTTGGTTTTTCGGTTTTTTGCAAAATATTGGTTTTCTATAGAACCCAACCCTTAATTATATTATCTATTTTCGTCTTTTATTCGTATTTCTTTTTATTTTATTATATACTTTTCGGATACAGTTCTAACTAGCTTATTAACATCCTCAACCAAACCGTATGAATATTAAAGCGGTTGATCATGAATAACCCTAGTCCATATTATTAACTTTATATTATTAAAACATAAATTCAGGCACCACAGAAACCAGAAATTTTGGATTGAACGGACACATTATCTCAACAGTAAGAAAACTAAAAAAGTAAAAATAGAGAGCTGATGCAAGTAGACATTATTTGATGCGGGTCTACTTGTGTTTAGAAGGCCGGACCTCGACCATAGCTCCACCATCGGTTGATGGGTTGAGCTCATTCCAAGCATCAATCCATGTAACCATGGCATCACTAAGCTTCTCAAAGTAAGGATCAATCGTGACAAGCTTCTCCTTCACAAGCTTCGACAGCTCGATGTAGCATTGTTGCGCGGTAGTGCATTCTTTAGGGAGAGTGACATTTTGAAAAAATGGGATCAATTCTTCTTGCCAGAAGAGGCCTTTGTACTCTTTCTTTAAGTTGACAAATGGGTTGCTTGCTTTGCTATGAGAAAGGTATGGCAACCCTGTTTTCACTCCTAGCCCCAAATGGTCACATGTCACCTACATTTTAGTCATAACTTCATCTTTATATAGACCCAAATAGGTTTTGATTCAACTAACTAAAAGTCTAAAACTATAAGTTACAAAATGTTTAAATGGGCCAAACCTGAGCCCGTTTTGCCCAACGGGATCCGCCCCACTAAAGATATTTTAACCTGCAGACTAGACCCATCTATAACGAAACAATAAAATACCTTAGCGCACCAGCCAGCCCACATGTCATCATACCGACCAATCGGGTGACCTTCACCCATGAGCCCAAAATACATAGCGGGTCCGATGAGTTCCCTATCGAAAGCAAGGTTCATCGCACACATAGGGAAAAGCGTCCCTTTCGGGATGGTCATAACAGCATCCACATACCTACAAAAGGGTTCCAAGATTCCAATCACCACATTGAGTACATACCTACATATCAAAACCAACTAATTTCATTACGATTCGAAGCAAGAATCGACCGGCTGGACCTGGTGTTGCGCTCACGAGGCTTGACGAGTTGAGTCGGGGCATCATAATCCGGAATGTTAAGCCAAAGCCCATGAGAAATGGCTGTGGGTACACCTTCCCTTAAACTAAAGGGATACCCCCTCACGAAATCGGCACCGGCCCGATACGGGTCGTATAGTGTGTTGAAGAAGAAGGGTGTTGATGGTGTTGATAAGTTGTGAATGTGTTGTGCCAATGCATTGATCTCTTGCCCATTTGGATCCTTAGCAACCTTCATTTCAATACATAAAATGATAAAATGATAAAATGAAAAAAACTCAATAAATTATTCATGCAATTTTTTTTCCTAATAACTAGTATTCATGCTAATAATGTGTTAACATATATAAATCTTACAAAACAATCATCATCAATGGTGAAGATGTACTTCTTCTTTGAAACAAGAAACCCGAAGCATCGACACGCGCCATCCTTGAACGAGATGCAGCTGGATTTCGGGCCGAGGATCCGGTCAATATCATTGCGGTTGTAGAGTTCGTAATCGTATCCGTCGGGTACGCGAATCTCTATGGATGGATCGCCATCTTGAACAATGATGAGGTGGTAAGGCTGGAAGAAAGGTCTCCATTGCTCGAGGAAATCGAGGTTTCGGATGGTGGGGATGACGATGTCAACTTCGTCGGTTGATGGCGGTGTGACGGCGGTTTCCGGCGGAGACATGGTGGTGGTGAATGGTGGTGGGAGTGTGGATTTGGAGGAGGAGAAGTTGGTATTTATGAGTGTAACTAGGAAGATATTCTTATGAAATACTACCAGTTTATTACTCATTAAAAAAAAAGATATGGTAGAAACGTGTATTTAATCGCGTATATGGAAGAATAATAATGTTGTATTAAATGTTTTTTAATTAATTATAAAAACTTTTATATTTAAATGCTATGTAGGAACAAAATTCAGTAAATGATAGCATATAAGTGTAATTAGATGCATATTCGATAACTATATATACATCATTATCTCACACTAAGCGTGATATCAATGTTAATATATACATGATGTATCATATTGACGTGAGTAAGATGTTTTATATTGACGCAAATACCCTCAACATACTATATATATGTATATGTATGTTACTATATATTTTTACCAGGTGCGCGTTGCCACGTGGTAACACGAGTATATACAAAATAGTTTTTTTTTTTTTTTTTTTTTTGAACGGCTATACAAAATAGTTAAATATCACATACAAACAATTAGATGCCTAAAGACAGCATGTGAAACTCAAATTAAAACCAATGACATGCTTAAAAATAATTAAAAGAATAGACAAAGTAAAAATAAAGGTTTCGCCAAGGAGATAACGCGTGCACACAAGACAATTGCATTGCTCAAATCTACGTAAAGTAAATGGGAATAAAAAAAAGTTATGTACCAACCAAAACACTTAAGCTATTGAGGCTACACCAACTTGTGTGCTAAATTTGTTAAGATCGAAAAAAATTCAATGTTACATGACTTTACATATTACACTAGCAACTCAATTGATAAAGACGTTGAGCTCAAACAAAAAAAAAAAAAAACAGATCCAAAATAAAAATTATAAAGACAAAATTAAACTAAAAAAATAAAACAAAAAATAATAAAGACAATTAAACATCACTAAAAGGAAAAAAAAGAACCAAGCTCCATAGTGTACTTCAATACTTGTACAAAGACATAAAAGAAGGGTGTATGTATGGTATGCTTGAAGAGTGATACAAAATGCATAAGAGGAGGTACAATATAACAATAAGTTGGTTTTGCTTATATAGGTATTTAGTCTAATCTAGACATCAAAGGTTGCATATCTACCGTTGGCATCTGCTAGGTTTCAAGTTATCTTTGGACAACCATTTTTCCAATGAAGTGTTACAAAGTAAAGAATAAGGCTTTCAAAATGTTCCATAACAGACATTGGTGTGTTAGGACAAGAGCCATCAAAGAAGATAATTGCTATGACTCGGGCACAACACACATATGACCCACGTGCCAGCTCGATGAACCGACCACCAATCGTTAACAACCCACAACCCATCTGACTTGACTGTTTCTAAATCCCATCTCCCGTTTCCCAGCCATTTCTTTACCTTAGCTTGTACGATCCAAACCGAACAAAGTTGTCTACATGTTTGTTCATTTAATTAACCGAATAAAATTTCTAGTTTGTGTCCGTTCATTTATTAAATGAAAGTGAAGAATCCTTAAACGAACTTCCCGTCAAACGGTTTACGAAAAATTCGTTGAAAGTTCGGTTCATTTAAAACCCTAGGACTGCCAGACTAACTAGGATCACTAAACATATTAGACAATAACACATATAACATAGGACCCTATCCAAACATGGACACTGCTTGAAACTTTGTTGAATCCCACATAAATACATGCATAACAACCAAAGTCTCAATCACTAAAACAAAGTACTTACTTTTTCTAAGGAGGAACATATGACATGATGAAATAGACAACACTGTATTCATGCAAACAAGCCCTTGCCGACTCTTGTTCTGGAGATTCTTGTGGGGTTAAATAGCCACGCCCAATTTCCGCTGAACATTTAACCCCGCCAAATGTCACCCCGGGAAAGTTTTCCAGAAACGCGAACTTGTCAGCATTTGGTGGCACGTTCCGCCAAGAAGAAGAGAAAATAAAACATCCACAAACCTCCATCTTGAGAGATCTCAGAAGGTTAGAGACATCGCCCACACAAGAATCCCGGCGGTAAAATCGATAGCTATCCCCTGCTTTGATACCCACGTCATCAACAAAGAGAGCCTCGTCACGTGGGCATATACAGGTACGTTTTTGCTCTACAAAGAAAATACCATCGTCTGTTGCTAAAAAAGAAGCCGCTTAAATATCGGGGTGGCTCAGGTTTCAAAAGTATCAAGGCCTCCTTGCATGACCATGGGGACACCGTTATTGTTATGCTCAACATAGAGGTAAAATAGGGACTTGAGGACATCCGCCTCAATACCGGGGCCGTGACAATAGCATCGACCTGCATGACCAAGTTAGAAAGTATCTAAAATAAACATTATGGTCCAGAAAGGGTTGAAATACTAACCATCCGATGCTGGACCAGGTAGGTGAAATTGTCACGAAGCCCAGAATAAACAAGGTAGGAAGCAACTCCCAAGTATACCTTGCATTCGATCGGGTTTTCTGGTGATTCATCATCGAAGAGCTCCTACGATTGCCGGAAGTCAAAACCATAACAAGTTATTAGAATTCTGATCCAAACAACCCTCTAAACACATGATTAAAGTTAAGAAAAGTAAGCAGAAGTTGGTTATTTGGCCATAAAGACATATAAGCTTCAAATTTCAGGTTCAAATCGATAAACAATACAAGCAATCAACATAATCACATCCAAATAGCATTCTATCATGTCACACTTCATCCAAATCATAAGCATCAGTCATATAATTCAACTACACGTTCACCAGATGCAAACAGTAAAACAAACAAAGAGTAGTTATTGATGGTAAAATATTATGACACAATCACTCTTCATCTATGTTAGGTTAAAATCTAAATTTGATACAAGCAATCAACATAATCACATCCAAATAGCATTCTATCATGTCCACTGTTCATCTAAATATTAGCATCAGTCACAAAATTCAACTACACATTCACCAGGTGCAAACACTAAAACACACAAAGAGTAGTTAATGATGATATAAAACATAACACAATCACTCTTCATCTAAGATCAGTCTTGCAACACACTCTACACAATTTTAAACCTAAACACTTGATTAAAGGTAAGAACAGTGAGCAGAAGTTGGTTATTTGGTCATAAAAATAGATAAACTTCAAATTTTTGGTTCAAATTAATAATCGACACAAGCAATCAACATAATCACATGAAAATAGCTCATGTCCATGTCCATAGTTCATCTAAATCATGAGCATTAGTCACATAATTTAACTACGCATTCAACATGCAAACAATCAAATCTTAACAAAAATAAATATTAAGAGTAGTGACTGAAAGAACCCCTAAACTAAATGCACAATTCAACAAAAATAAACACTTGAGATAACTTGCAATTTGATTAACTTCATTTGATTACGATTTTGAAAAAAAAAAAAACTAGATAACACGCCATTTGATTGAGGTCCTAAATCAAATGCACAACTCAATACAAATAAACACTCGAATTAACTTGCGATTTGATTAACTTTATTTAATTAGTTGCTCACTTACCCTCCATCGCTCTTACTATTTCATCATCTGGCGGGATGCAATAACAAACTCCTGGTTGTGCTCGTGCTCCGAAACACCACCACCTGGCATAATTCTTCTTCGTCTATGGATTGAGTTGAATCGAGCCGATCAAAAGTAAACATAGGTCATTAGGCCGTAAGGTTATTTTATATTTTAGGCTACGCAAACGGCCCAACAAGAAAACCCCAAAATCAGTAACAGTTACAAGTTTGTTTAAATTTAGATAAATACATTGCGACGGGATAACACAAGGACACAATGGAAGTATGTTATGGTTTAGTTTTTGGTTAATTTAATTTGTGAAAATATGTGTTGTATATAGTAAAGATGTATTTTGTGGTGCCGACTGAATGGTAGATTATCTAAGGTTTAGCCTTTAATTCATTAGTTTGTTGATATATTTAATAAAGTAGTGAAGATTTATGTTTTTTTCCTTTAACTATCAAATACATCGAACATGAATGTAATGTTTTCTTTTCTTTTCATTTTCTTATTTATATGCATCCAGTGTTGGGTTGAATATTCAAACTCAAATTGATGAAGATAACGTGAATATCAGTGAAAATACACATAACTAGAGGATAGAAATTGAAGAAGTAAGAAGTAGGAAATTCACGATATTATATTAGAAATGATATGAAGCTACATGAACAAAGCACAACCGAGATTTCCATAATTTAAAGACAAAAAGGAAAGGTAAGAGAATCGACCAAGAAATCCACGGTATTATATTAGAAATGATATGAAGCTACACGAACAAAGCACAACCGAGATTTCCATAATTACCTTATATATACATTTTACAACCTATGGTACAACTTATAAAACATAATGTACAACCTCCTAAAGCACACAGTGTACCACTTTCTCTGCCTAATGTACAACCCCCTAAAGCATAGGTTTGATGACCTACAGTTGTCTCTACAGTGCTCAGTGCTTGGGGGTTGCGTGAGTGGCTGTGGGTTGCGTATTACAAAAGCATTTCCCTGATCTCGCTCCTTCATATGCATCGTTTCTTTTGTCATGTCTTTCTCTCTCTCTCTAAAGACCCATCTTCACCTCTCTCTCAATAGTCTCTTCTTCCCTTTCTCTCTCTGGGTTCATTTCCGTCTTCCTCTGCTCTCTTAGTTGGTAACAATCGACGTTCGTCAATGCCGATCACAGATGTTTGTCATTCGTTTTGGCAAGATTCTTCGAGGTGGAAAGGTTCACCGCATCAACGAAGCAGTGGATCTAGAGAAGACGATGATTTCTCTGGCGAACCGATGAGCACTTTGCCGTCGTGGATAGCAGAAGGAGGAGATGACGGTATTTACACAATTGATGCGGCGAAAAAGATGAAGTTTGATGAGTTGTTTCCCGTTGAGGCTAAGAAGTTCTATACCATTCTCTCTCTACAAATCCGAATGAAAGGTTCGGTGGAAGCGCATCCGACTCTGGTAATCATTCATTTGCTTCATCTTCGATTTTATGATTTGTAAACAGGATATCTAGGGTTTTTTTTTCATCTTCTTAAGTTTTTAAGTTCTTGATTTGTGAAGAAAAGCGGATGGGAAACATGGATTCTCGGTTGTTACAAGATCAGAGGCTTAAAGATTTCTATTCGACATCAATTTTCGCTCAAGGTCTCCATACGGTAATCATTGTTCGTCTGCTTCATCTTTGATTTTTTATGCTTTGGGAACCCGATTTGAAGGGTTTTTTCATCGTAAGTTCTTCATATGTGAAGAAAAGCGGATAAGAAAAGAAGATCAGAGGTTAAAGGTCTGGAGTCAATAAGAGGTATACTGATGATTTGTGTTTTTATTAGAGTTTTAAGATGATCTTAGGTTATTTAGTCTGAATTTTTTGTGTTTGGCTTCCTCATGAACCTTTTATTCATATCTATTTATTAAATCATATCATCTTTTCATTTCTGTCGGTTCGGATTTTTGAAGAACTTTATGTTCTTTACCTCTTTACATGTTGCAGACTGTTTGTTATTGTACTTCTTACTTCCTTTTTTTTTTTGCTAAACATAATCTGTGAAATTTTGTTGGTTGAATCGATGAGTCCACCTTCAATCGACACTAGAGGTTGTTATGCTTTTATTTGTTTGCCTCATAGTTGTTTAATAGCATTTTCATGTGAATCGGTCTTAAATCAGAGCATTATTTTCTTATTAGCATGATAATGAGTTTTGAATACAGGATTTATGGTTTTGAATCACACGCATGGTTTTGAATATTAAATCAGAGCATTATTTTCTTATTAGCATGGTGATGAGTTTTAAATCGGTCTTAAATCAGACCATTATTTTCCTATTAGCATTATAATGGTTTTGAATATAGCTTTCACCAATTCTAAACACTCATGTTTGTTATTAGCATGATAATGGTTCTGTTTGACAGTTTTGTAATACTAATTTGGTTTTACATATTTGTCATTGCAGGTGTTCTCCTACTATGAACTGCTGCTGCTCATACAGGTAAATCCTTTTTTTCTTGACTTCGGTTGTTTGAATGGATGTTTAATTCTTTTTTTCTTTTTTACAATCATAGAATGTTTATAGTAATCTCTGATTATAATAGATACACGTAAACTAAGATTTTCTTTTATGCTTGCAGTGTAATCCGTTTTACTAGAGTTTCTCCAGCAGCTATTTGTGGGTTAAGAGGTTAGTCTTTAAGAGTTCAACATTATGTTGAACTTAAACTGCGATAGATTTCATCAAAGCCGCTCACCGATGTTTATCGGTGGTTAACGATGCTTACGAGGGCTCGAGTGCTATTAACTTTGTTGGCTTGGGTTTCATGATGTTTAGGATGTACCCTGCACCACAACCGATCTACCACTGTCATATGAATCTTTCATCTGGGCCTTTGACACCTCATGGTACATGAATTTGATCTTTATTAGGTACACGAGATACCATTTCGTGTTTCTATCCTCGAAACCGGTTAGTTTAGGGTTTTATTAGTTTGATTTTTGGTTTTGTATTGTAATTTTGTTGATGTTCATTCGATATTTACCCAGATATAATTGTCATTTGTAATCTGATATATATATGGTGGATGATTTGCAGATGGTGAGATCGATAAGGATAATGTACGCATTTTCTTCTTGACCCGTTTCTGTTTTGGTCTATTTAGTTAGTTTGAATGACCCGTTTTTACTGTTTCAGGATTGAAGGATTAATTACATCAAATTTGTGGATATAATGGAAAAGAGTGATTTTGGGAAGAACATCAAATCTGGATTCTAAGTAAGGGAGCTTAAAATTTTTAATTTAATCCTCATTTTGTTGATGGTGCATATTTCAAATTTGTTATCAAATGGAAATCAGCCCAGTTATCTACACTGTGAATGAGATTGAACTAATGTAGAAAAAACTGTGTGAAACTGAGTTGTCAATTATTTTTTTTAATTAGGGTTCTGGTTAATTTGTGATGCATTGTTGTTGACATGAATAAGTGTAAAAACAGAGGATGAATGCATTTCAACATAGATGGAGCTGGAATATTTGTAGGTGTTGCTCAATATTGTTGTCGCTCCAGAGACGTGCTTTTGAATAAGGTTTGGTGTTTCTTTCACCCATGTTAGGTTACATTAGACGAGTTTTTCCTCATGTTTTGCTTTTCATTTTTGTTTGACAAATTTGACAAATAGCAGTGGTTAGTGGGATGTTTGGTTACTCTTAGAGTTCATTAGGTGAATGGAATTGTAGCCTTTTGTTTCTTTTCACAATTAGAGAAGATACGGATGAACAAATTAGGTTCTATTCCATTTATTATAGTTTTACACTAAATGGAACCCATTTTTGAAAATCTGAGTTTCTTACTTTCTTTTCCTTATGCAATATGTATAACATGCTTTAATACACATTGAATACTCAGTTGAAGCGTATGGTCTCTGTATTGCCTCATATCAAATACACATTAAATTATTTCTAAATTGATTCTTTTTTTTTTTTTTTTTTTTGTAATATGCAGTGTTGTTCCTTTGTCTCTTGCTGCTAGATCAGTCTTCATGTCAATCTTTTGGCCCAAAAGTTGCTGAAGCATCCAACAATGACCTTAAATTCTCGAAACCTTTTCTCCCTGTAAGCAAATTTATCGTCCACACCATTCATCAACGCTTTAGCCTTTTTACACTTCATGCTTTGATGTATACATTGTGATTGAGTATGAAACTGGAGCTCGATGAAAGATGTAAGCCTTTTCTTAATATGATTAGATGAACGTAAATCATCAATAATGGTAGAGATCATTAACATACTTATCCTCAAGATGTTCTATTCCTCAGCTCCTCACAGTCACACAGTTTTATTTGGCTAAAATTAGATGATATAAGAGTAAAAGTGTGTCATGAATTCTATTACCGTATATAAACTTATTGTTTCATCGTAAAATTAGACGCGCTAAACACGCCCAAATTGCACTTGCTAATTTTGTTTATTTATTGTTTCTGATTGTTTGAATTGTTCAGTTGATTTAAAGCTAATGGATATTTGTATTATATCAGCAGGTCTGTTGGTTTTCTTGAAAGGATATTCTCGCGGTTGAAAAGTATAAAAGTAAAGATACGACAAATTACGACAAATCACTTGAGCAAATAATTGGGTATACTTCCTTCTATTTGAGTTTGTTATTTTGTTTTTTTCCCTCCTCTCATGAAGTTGTTTACAGATGTGAACATGGTTTGCCATTTGTTGTTTGATTTTTTTTTTTGCATGTATAATGATTTGTCTCTACATATTATTTGCCATATGCTATGTTATGAAGTAATGGTTATATATACATGCTTTTCTGTTACATATATGATGAAATTGAATAATCTCATTAAGAGCTAATAGACTTTTGTGTTGCACTTGGATGTTTGTTGGTTCACTTGGAAGGATATCCCAGGACTTGAAAAAGTAAGGAAGTTCACAACAAATGGTAAGGCGTGATATATTACCATATAATGTTATGATTAAGGTAAATACAGTTTTATGTTTGAGTAACTCAATTTGATAATTTTTGTTGTAATGTTACTATGTTTCAAACGTTAAACGCTTTACGTGCAAGTTATATCTGGTTTTGTGTCTCTATTTTGTGGCTTATTGTATTTCGACGTTTTTTCAAATTGCTTCGACTTACAGCTTCCCTAATCGCCCTTTTTAAACGGGTCGGCTCCGCGGCAGCGCGCGGGTCGACCCACTTAGTTTTTTGGTGAGATCCATGTGAAATTTTAAAGTATCTTCATGCTTGACCATCCTTTAGACTTCAGCGGCGGTTTAAACCAATTATGGCTTGGCTAATCGCCTATTTACATGGGACGGCTCCGCGGCAACGCGCGGGTCGTCCTACTTGTTAAAGACAAAAAGGAAAGGTAAGAGAATCGACCAAGATTTTTTTTTTTGAAAAAAACAAAAACAAAAGCAAGGAGCAGAGATCAACTAAGAAGGAGAAACGGATACAGAATGTAAGGAGACGCACAACAACACACATGTCTTGGTGGTCTTTAACAATGACGCAAGTATAGAGAGATTTGGTGAACAAGGTATGGCAGAAAGGAGTGTTAGAAGTATGGACACGAACCAGTTGCACACACCGATCACGAATCACACACACTAGAAAAAAAAAGAACACGAGATTTACGTGGTTCAGTCTAAATTGACATGCGTCCACGGGCTAACTAGGGGGTTTGTATATTCTTGTGGTCAAGAGAAAGTGTTACATTTACATGGGTATTTATAAAGAGGAATTAGGGCAACATTTAAACTTAATGGGCCGGGCCCAATTATATTGTAGGTGGACCGGGCCACCACACGGTCCACTCTCAACATAACAATAACAAGGAGGTACTTGGACAGTAGGTATGGAAAATTGTTAAACTAATAATACGAAGGTGTAAAGGAAGTTGCAAACTAAGCTATTCAAAGCGTACCTTTGAATTTTCGAAAAGGTCAAGAAATCAAGTGCATAACATGGCGGTACCTTATGCTTGGGGAATTGTAACACACGAGAACTTACTATAGGGGAATATCTAGTAGTGAAAAAAATAAACTATAACATCTCCTGCCGCAAAAGGGGTTGTTGTGTGCCCAAAATTTGAACAATTAATCTTTGTGAATTCTTCAAACAAAAATCGATTGGAATTGAAATATGATGTGTCGTGATAGGTTTTGTATTGGCGTTTAAACAAACTTTCCTAATTCCTTAGAGCAACCTAAAACCTAATCGGTTACTAAGGTGGTCACTATTTCACAACGTTTTAAAATCGAATTTTTAAACCTGACAGGAGTTAGTGTTAAAAACGTTGAACCGGTTAACTCGGGTTGATCCAGGAGGTCGAACCCGATTGACTATTCAAATCTCTAAATTTATAATATATAATTTATATACCTTCAAACTAGGAGTGAGCAAAAACAAAAAAAACAGAACCGGAACCGAAAAACCGATGAAACTGAACCGAAAAAAACCAAACCGAAAATAATGGTTCGGTTTTGGTTTCAAGTCTATCAAGAACCGAACCGAACCAAAAAACCGAACCGTTATATAAACTGAACAAAACCAAGAGGCAAATGTGTGAATTAACATTTTAGGAGGGCACATTGTAAATTTTTAAACCTTAATTTATATTTTAAGTTAACACTTAACACTTAAGTTAGTAACCGTTGTTCCCTTAATTATATTTTAAGTTAACACTTAATAGCTTACGTCAAGATCTTTAGTGTTAAAAACTTTTAAATTTAAAGTCACTTCATATTTTGTATCGTCACCCGCTTCACGTGACTACTTTTGTTTTTCTATTTAATTCAGTAGTTATGACGAATCTTGTTTTTTACTATTATTTATTTATCTTTTAAGAGTAGACATTTAAAATTTAGAATTTTAAATTATATTAACAACATATTACCAAAAAAAATAATAATAATAAAACCGAAACCGGAAAAAAACCAAAAAAACCAAACTGAAAAAAAAACCGAACCCTAACGGTTTTTTTTTTCTTAGGAACCGAAAACTTCGGTTTCGGTTCAGTTCGAGCAAAAAACCTAACCGAACCGAACCGGAGCATTTTCACTCCTACTTCAAACACAACAAGTGTAAACAAAATTCAATAAAGTCCTAAACAAATTACAACAAGACTTTGCAACCTGCGCGTTGCGGCGGGGATGACGCGAACACAAAAAAGATACGTAAATAAAACAGAAATAAAAAAAATTGTGTAACAACCAAAATGCTTAAACTATTGAGTATTGCGTAGGACCTGAATGTTATGTTACATGACTCTATCTATTACACCACCTACTTGTATGGTATATTCATTGAGATTAGAAATACAAAGTAAATAATAAAAAATAATTATATTACACGATTTTTCCTATTACATAACCAACTCTTTTGCTAAAATTGTTACGATCGGAAAAGAAAAAAATTAAATAAAACCAAGAAAAGAAAGAGAGTTAAAAAAGTAAAAAAAAATTCATTAAGTTTTAAATAACAATAATAAATTTCACTTAAAGCCGACCCGTCATGCTTGGTGTGTTCGCGGGTTCAAATACACCAAACCCGTTTAGACTAAACCCCCAAGTCTGTAAATTTTATATCAGGCTTGCCTCATGTAAGAAATTCTCAAAAGCTAGAAGCTAACCAAAAATTCAATTTTTATCAGCATCCCATGTACGCTATTCCATTTAAACATCAACCTAAGAAAAAATAGCAAACTGGATGAGTAAAAGATGAATGAGCAACTCTAGTTACCGAATTC
>JBCNJP010000012.1:4617519-4656313 GCA_039602395.1 Deinandra increscens subsp. villosa | reverse complement strand
TTTTAAGTCCTATTTACCTATTTGGTCCCTCAACTTTGTTTTTAACACATACAAGACATAAAACTCATTTAAATGGGTTTTTGCTAAAAAGTTGTAAAGTAAGAAAATTCTAAAAATGTTTCCAAGTGTTTTTAAATCATTTAACATGTAAGATTTGGTCGGGTTGCATAAATTTAACATTTGTACATAAAAATCCAATTTTACACACAAAGTCCGGTTTCGCATAAAAATGCAAATTTTCATAATTAACACATAAAGTCACGAAACGAATTTACAAACCAAGTTACTAAAGTTAAATAACAAGTAAGCATAAGTAAACACGAAATCATTCAAGTAACGGGTCTCGGGTTTGCTAACGGAACTAACGGGACTAACGGAAAAAGTTAATGGAGTTAACTTGGGAAGTTGCAGTTGTCACAATTGGAAGTAGAAACACACTGATGCATTTGAATTGCTAAAGCAAAAGTTGTGCTCTGCACCCATATTATCTTTGCCAGATGGAACAAAAGATTTTGTGGTCTATTGTGATGCAGCTATCAACGGACTTGGGTGCGTGCTTATGCAACGAGATAAAGTAATTGCTTACGCATCAAGGCAATTGAAACCACATGAAAAGAATTATACTACTCATGACCTTGAGTTAGGAGCAATAATATTTGCCTTGAAAATTTGGAGGCATTGCCTGTATGGAACTAAGTTTGAGGTTTACTCTGACCATAAAAGTCTTCAGCACTTGTTCAACCAGAAAGAATTAAATATGAGGCAACGGCGATGGATGGAGGTGTTAAGCGATTATGATTGTGAGATCAAGTATCACCCAGGAAAAGCCAATGTTGTGGCAGATGCGTTAAGTCGCAAGAATAGGCCTAAGCCACTACGAGTGAGAGCCATGAGAATAAATGTTAAAGTAAATATGATAGACGAAATCAAGGAAGCTCAGAAAAAGCAACTGGAAAAGTCAAACCCAAAAGAGGAAGAAATGATGACTAAAGTACGACAACTTGACCTTGGACTAGATGGAATTTTACGATTGGGAAACAGAATTTGGGTACCCAAGGAAGGAGAATTCCGGGAGGTCATACTGCAAGAAGCACATAAATCCAAGTACACAATGCATCCCGGTGGAGATAAAATGTATCAAAATCTGAAAACCCATTACTGGTGGCCGGGAATGAAAAAGGACATTGCTAAATACATAGGACATTGTCCTGTGTGTCTGCAAGTAAAAGCCGAACACCAAAAACCGGCTGGATACTTACAACAGTTAAAAATTCCGGAATGGAAATGGGATTTGGTCACTATGGATCTTGTAACCAAGCTGCCAAGAACAAGAGGCGGAAATGACATGATTTGGGTAATTGTGGATCGATTAACCAAGTCGGCACACTTCCTACCAATACAGGAATCATCTCCGTTAGAACAATTGGCAAAGTTGTATGTGAAAGAAATCGTTTCAAGACATGGAGTTCCATTATCTATTGTCTCGGATCGGGATAGTCGTTACAATTCTCGATTCTGGAAAGCATTCCAAGCAGCTTTGGGAACTAAGCTACACTTTAGTACTGCTTATCATCCTCAGACAGACGGGCAAAGCGAACGAACCATCCATACATTGGAGGACATGTTGAGGGCGTGTGTTATCGAGTTTGGTGGTAATTGGGATAGTCATTTGCCATTAATTGAGTTCGCTTACAATAACAGTTATCATACTAGCATCAAGGCAACTCCTTTCGAAGCTTTATACGGGCGTAAGTGCCGTACACCACTGTGTTGGTCAGAAATTGGTGAAGGACAATGGACGGGTCCTGAATTAGTACTGGAAACTACTGAGAGGATTAGGCAAATTCGTGACAAACTCAAGGCTGCCCAGGATAGACAGAAAAGTTATGCTGATAAAAGACGAAGACCTTTACAATTTAAGGAAGGAGATCTGGTAATGTTGAAAATATCCCCATGGAAGGGAATTATGAGGTTTGGAAAGCGTGGGAAATTAAGTCCACGTTATATAGGACCGTTTAAAGTAATCTCCAAAACTGGAACCGTGGCCTATCAACTTGAGCTACCTAAAGAGCTTAGTGGAATTCATGACGTATTCCACGTTTCAAATCTTAAGAAGTGTTTGATCGATAAAGACGTTGCTATTCCGATTCAAGATATAAAAGTGGATGAAAAGTTGAAGTACACAGAGCAACCTGTTGAAATATTGGAAAGAGTAGAAAGGAGACTAAGAAGAAGACGGATTCCTATGATCAAGGTCAGATGGAATTCACGCCATGGACCTGAAACCACTTGGGAACTGGAAGCAGATATGCAACGAAAGTACCCCCAGTTATTTAAATCCCAAAGATAATGAATTCCGGGACGGAATTCCCTTAAGGGGGAGGGAGTTGTAACACTCGAACTCGGGATTTACGAAAATAAATAAAAGTTCGAACCGGGATTCGAAAGCAACATCAAGTAACAAGCATGTGGGCTGTAATCCATTGACAACTTAAATAAAAAGCTGGATCAGGCCCAAAAAGCCCACCAACTAAATAAAATTCGCAGCCCAACTACTCTCTTTGAGCCCAGCCTTGAATTTCCCTTTTGTCTGCTTCCCAGCGATCTCAACAAGAAATTTATCATCATCTCTCTCTTCCTTCTATACATGCATCGCAGAGCAGCAGAGCTGTAACAGCCCAGACCCGTCGCAACCAAGATATTGTCCGCTTTGGCAGCCGGCATGCCCTCAGGCATCCGTCCCTCACGGTTTTAAAGCGCGTCTTGGTGGGGGAGGTATCCACACCCTTATAAAGGCATGCTTAGTTCCCCTCCCCACCAATGTGGGATGTTACAATCCTCCCCCCTTAGAGGACCAGCGTCCTCGCTGGCACACTGGCCGACGACCGGCTCTGATACCATCTGTAACAGCCCAGACCCGTCGTAACCAAGATATTGTCCGCTTTGGCAGCCGGCATGCCCTCAGGCATCCGTCCCTCACGGTTTTAAAACGCGTCTTGGTGGGGGAGGTATCCACACCCTTATAAAGGCATGCTTAGTTCCCCTCCCCACCAATGTGGGATGTTACAAGAGCACTCCCATTCCTTTCAATTTTTCGCACAGAGGGAGAGAGAGAGGGCGGGCTGAAAAATCGAGGCTAGCAAGAATCAAGCCATAAAACTCTGGTAAGTTCTTCTCTAAGATTACAAACAATCTAGGGTTTGTGGTATGGAGAAATTGATGGAAAAATTAAACCCTATCAGGGGGCTTGAGCGAAGTCAAGGGCTGTAAAGGAGGAACCAGGGACTGAAATCTTCATTCAAAGTAAGTAAGTTTGATTTAACTTATGTTTGTGTAAGAAAATAGATGGAATTGAACTTCAAGTTCTTAAGGGAATGTTGAATTGATAAAGGTTTAAAGCAGTGAGAAAGAAGAGGGGCTGTTAGTCTCTTGATTTTGTGATAAAAGAGAGGTGCAGGGGCTGGAATTTTCAAAAGAAAACAATAGGTTGGGGCTGCTGTTGTCCCTCAGTTTGCGCAGGGAAGAAGAAGGCAATTCGTACAAGTTTTTCTGCATCAGGTACAACCCAGTTATGCATGACAGTTTTCTAGAATAAGAAACCCAATTCTGATTTGTTCCATGACTAGATTACCAGCCTTAAAACCATGCTAAAACCGAGCAGATTATCATAATTGTAATGCATGTTAAGTAACATTTGAGATTAGACTAGAAAACAATTAAAACTTAGTAAAATCTTTAGTATTGATTCTCATGAATCCATAAGTTAGTAAGTTTGAAGACATAGAGTAATAGTTATGAAATTTTTGTAAATGGAAAACACAGGATTGGTTGCGAAAAGATGAAGGACTGACCCGCTAGATATTCAATGTTGCATTATGCAACAATATTCAGCAACTTTATAAAAATATAATTAAACGACATTTACTTGAAGTTCCAAAAACTAAATGGTTGTAAACACTTAGTATTGCAGCATACAACAGTTTTATAAAGATTAAACAACATTACTTGAAATTTTGAAGTTAAAAATATTATAGATGTTTAATGTTGCATCATGCAACAGTACCTAAAAACAGAAAATTTGGGTAAATAAAACTTGAAGTGGGTCATAACACACACCATTTTTCCAGAATATGATTAAACATCATTCGCGGGTCGCGAATGTCGGAATACTCAGTATTGCATGATGTAACATTAGTGTTGCATTATGCAACAGTTTACATCCAGAATATTTAAGTTCAATAAAACTTGAGGATATAACCTTTTGTGAACCAGTTGTCAACCGAATATATATATAATTTGGAAAAACACCATAGCAAGCATTGGATTCATAATTTATTTTAAACCCGAATTTTCACTTAAAACAAGATACTATTATAACCAATAATTTTGTTATTATTGGTTTAGGTTGACTATCAGTAAAAGTCAAACCATCAAAGACATTCCTCACAACCAAAGTTGCCAAATAACCAAGTGAGTTCCGTATTCAACCCTACCTTGATATGTAACAACTATGGGGTCACAAATTAAATATCGTGGCGCAACAATTGTATGCTTTACTGGTTGCTAAAATACTATTGCATGAAATGTGAAAAATACTACGTAACTAGTATGCTAGAATCATTTGGTGCATGTGTTGTACCCCGTAATCTATATATATCTTACTGGTTGTATTCTAGTCATTTCATGTAGAACAATGATCGGACCAGTAGCATTGTGAAAAATTTGATTAACAGGTCAGGGTACGGCTCACCAACAACTTCATAGTTGTTGATACAAGTTGATTTACACATTTTGCAGGAATCCAGTAGAGAACCGCCAGACAGGTGATTCTATAAAGAATCAAGCTTATGTGTGGCTAATAAGATATCAAGAACCTTCGGGCCCAGTGGTCTAGTACTCTGTTTGTCACACCCCCAAATTAACCACTAACGGAGTTTATACCGTTAAGGGGTGCGAGCAAACCAGGACCACAACCATTAGTTACAAATACTAAACGAATCAGAATAAAGTCCAAACGTTCATGATAAAAAGTTTCAAAAGTTACGCAGCGGAATAAAGGCATAAGTATCTTAGCACTAACCACGTGCTTTACAAATCTTTGTTTCAAATTCAAATTCCCAAATTTAGTTTAATAAAAGTAAATATCTTCTCGTGCCATGCCAACCTCCAGTGGATACTCTTCAACGATCTGCAAAAGTGAAAACCACACAAGTGTCAACCTAACGGTTGGTGAGTTCACAGTGGGCATGTCATGCATTGGCCCGGTCTCATAATCGTAATCGTGTCAACATATACATACGTAATATTTGTTTGTGAAAAGCAATGCTCAGTTATATACGTCAATTCATAAACATTTGTTATTTAGTAAAGTTATTGTCCGTAACAAAGTTATCAGGTATGTACTAGTCTTGTATAATTAAAGTGCTCAACCGATATCGCGGGTAGCTAATCCGTTGTTTCCATGCACTAAGGAAGTTCGTACCAAAGCTGACGATTAAGTATAGTAGAGGCAGAGCCTTCAGCCATTTTGTTTCGCGGACATTCGTCATCGCGGCTTTGCCTCCCCCGTGTCCTCTCGGGATCACGGTCAGATAGGCTGATATTGTACCTCCGTGCACCTCCAGTGTCACGAGGCGGAGTTTGTCAAACTCCAGTAGATCTACCCAACATCCCCTCGCTTTACAATTAATGGCACAATTAAGTTGAGGACTTTTTCAGTTAAAAAGGCAATCCTTAGAAATCATGTGATATCATGTGGTTTAGACTTTAACCTACACTAGCCATATTAAAACGGTTTTCGTTTCAGAAATAGTTTGTTAAGTTTCACAAGTGTTTCCCATAAAACACTTCAAGTTCATCAAGTAGATGCATAGCATTCTAAGTTTTCAGTTTCATCAAGTAGTGCATAGCACTCGTAAAGTTGTCAGCATTGTTTTCCATTAAGTTATTCAGTGTGTCCCAAACGGGCTCACGGTAAACGGGTTAGTGACACTCACCTTTGGTTGCACTGCTACACTTGTTATATAATCCAAGTTTGCTTAACGAAGACCTATGAACACGTTTAGGTCTTAAGTATTAGTTTTGGTGTCTAATCTTTACTTAACGTCACTATGGCCCATAACATAGCTCGTTGAAACTATGACTCGACATAACGACACACGACACCGATGGTTGATCATAAACAAGGGTTCATATACATCAGAAATCAAAGCATGTATCCTCATAGCATAATCATGTAAGTCATGGCATAACATTCAAGCAAATTGCACAAGTTTGGATTCTGGTCTCAGTTTCGCTAGCAGTTTCGCTAGGCAGTTTCGCTGTGTGCACGGGCAGCACTTTCGCTAGGCAATACCCGATGACACAGTTTCGCTAGGCTAGTTTCGCTCGAAACTGTTGGCACAGTTTCGCTAGCCTAGTTTCGCCCGAAACTGGTTTGAACTTTCGTTCAGGGAATTTCGCTCGGTAGTTTCGTCCGAACAGGTCTGGTTGGTTTACCCGGCGACACTACAGTTTCGCTCCATAGTGTCGCTGGTTGAAGATATGCATAATTTCGCTGGACAGTTTCGCCCAGAGAACATGACAGTTTCGCTAGTCGCGAAAAACACATAAATCAGCCTAAAAATCAATCTAACAGCTTCCATATTACATGTAATTCATTATCTAGCATACATAACCATTTACCAACATAAATCAGTAAGCTTTAACACCTTAAACATGCATTTTCATCATCAAATCACCAAAATACATTTAAAACCCTAAAATGACCTAAATAGCATAAATCTTTATCATGGATCAGTTTCACACGTAAAGTTATCAACTTTATGGTAGTTCTAGCATCCCTAAACAACATATCAGAAGATCAAGTGATTCTATGAAGGTTTGGTCATGCTTTAAGAAGAAAACACATAGAAAAGCAAGAAACATAGTTTTGGGACTCACGGTTGATTCTAGGATCGATGGATGATCTTCACAACTCGGGGTGATGGCTGATTCTTGATGGTTCTTGGTTGGAATCAGCTGGTCCAGAAGTTTCAGGAGAGTGTGTGTGTTTTTGTGTGAAATGAGGCAAATAGGAGAGCTAGGGTTTATTAAGATTATTTATATCAGAGGCTAGTTTCGCTGGCAGTTTCGCTGGCCTGGCGAAACTGGCTCTGATCACGAGTGAGCCAATAGACTGCCGGGCGACATTATAGTTTCGCCCGGTAGTTTCGCTGGTTACCAAAAGTGGTCAATTTCACATTCTAAGCAAGATAATCACGATTCATAAATTGTCATGCTATTCACAATACTAACTCATGTATTTAAATCACATTGCACATAATGACAACAACAAATGAACACATAGCACATATGGACGGGTTCGGTGATCAACCAAAGGTCGTGGACGTATTCGGCCTAGTTATGCATTAGTTACTAAGTTAACACTTGTGACGTAACTAACGGAATTGTCTAACGGAAGTAAACCTTGAAATTCTCGGATGTCACACTGTTAAGATGCTAAGTCAAGACTTATTATTATTATATTTACTTTTAAGTTTGAGAAACTTTGTCGGCTGTCTGTAAATAAACAAACCGTTGTTTAATATTATCATATTCTGTTGCTTCCGCGTGTATCTGATATCGACAGCCTGTTTTCCACAACACCTTCCTCGTGCCTGACAGGCGGTGCGGGCGGGGTGTGACAGATAGATTAGGGGTTCTTATATATTCGTTTTAGGTAGCTGTATTTAGATTAGATTTTGTAATCATTTTTCTCATTCAATAAAATCGAATTTCTCTTTCAGTTTGTGTTGATCTCGAGTTTGCAATTTGGTTCGATCCGTTCTTGATGACTTCCTTAATTTTAGACATGCTCACCATAAGAAAAAACATGGATACCATTCCTAAAATTTATGACATGTAACTTTTTTGGACTATCTCTTTTGTAGCAAAACTCACCTTATATACAATATTCAAATAGACTTTGAATGCTACAAAATCATATTTTTCTACACAATTTTGGCAATTCCGTGAGCCCAAGAGCTAATACTTCTATAGTTCTATCAAGAAAAACATTAACAAAAAGGAAGAAGAAAATATTACCTCCCCAAAGTTTAACAAGAAGACTTGTCTAAGCAAAAGCACGACATGATTTTACTAATTTTAGTTTTGAATTTTATCTTATGGTTCTCATAGTTTTTGTTTGTATTCAATTTGTAGGATGAACCATCATTGTTAGGAGGACAAGATATTTCTTCACCATCTGATTCATCTCGTGTCAAATTAAATGTTGCAGCACAAAAAACAAAAGAGGAAGGTGCAGATTTGTTGGAATTTATTTAGAAACCATGTTGGGCCAATCCGAGCTTCGTGATTCTATATTTTCAGCAGATGATATAATTTAAATTTTTACAAGCATATTTGATCATATGAGAAGCTTAATGTCACGACCCGTCCAAGTTATAAATGGTAGCTTAATGTTTCTGGAAGATTCTAGTCATCTCCACATGGTTCATACTAGATTCTAGTCATCTCCACATGGTTCATACTGAGGTAAAATCTAGAAATATCGACGGAAATATCATAGATATTATGAGTAGATTAATTTAGAAAATCCTTGTTAATATCTTTATAATTTGCTTAAAATATTCTAGATTATGCAATAAATAATCTAGACTAATCAAGATTAGTCCTAGAACTAGTATAAATAGGTTGAGGTGGTCATTTGCAAACCACCTCACAAACTGGCAATCAAAAGCTTTCTCTTGTAAAGCATCTTCATGTAATAAAAAAAACGTTATTTGTGTAAATAATCTTGCGATTCATCTTCTAGTTGTTGGAATCATCGTTCTCAATTTGGTTATAAGGCTAATCTTAGTAGAGATACTAAGAGCTGCACATGAGTTGAAAATCACTCTGTGACATTAAATCATTTTAATTGACCTACAAACTTTGGATTGAATAATTCAGTTGGAGTTTTTAGCAGAAGATGAAATGATCAAGATAGTTTCAAATCTAACAATAAAAGACTCTCAGTTTGATTTGTGTAATGTTCTTTCCCTTTTTGTTGTTTACTCTTGAAGTTTATAACTTTATTTAGTAACTTCTCTTATAAATTTAAATTTACAAACATTTCAGCATCTCATATAGTGCTGATGTATTGTTAACATTAGTTTCATGGTAATTTTTTTTAAATAATGGACAGAGAGATTTTGGTCCGTTTCAGCCACAAATATCTACGCAAGTTCCAATATGGTTTGTCTTAGCTTTGAAAAAGAGAGGGAAGTGCTTTTTTTATATTTATTGCAACACAATATGCAAATTGTTAGAAATCCAGATGTCATCATCAATGAAAATGCAGTTGCAACATAATATGCAAATTGTAAAAAGTGTCTCAACTCAAAAGATACACCACGTGTCATCACGTTACTCTTTTCATTGCAGCAAAAAAATATTTTCTTCCACATTACTCATTCTCCTCTTGCGCAGCAAACATCGTTGCAACTAGAAACGAGAATACAATGGTGGCATCAGTACCAACCTGGATCAAAATAATCAACATGAACGGTTAGCATGGTGACATCAATCAATATAACAAAATTAATGCATTTACCCCAGTATAGTTGTTCCCGTCACCAGAAGTAGGAAAGGGTATTTTCAAACCATTTCCTATACGAGCATCAAAATTACTCTGGATACAATAGACATAAATGGTTAGCATGGTGACATCAATCAATATAACAAAATCAATGCATTTACTTCAGCATAGTTTTTCCATCACCAGAAGCAGGAAAGGTATTTTCAAACCGTCTCCTGCTCAAGCATCGGAATTACTCTTGACAAACACAGCAAAATCCGCAAGACGGTCGATGGTCTCATAAAGAGTGACACGGTACAAAGTCTATTCTGTATTGGGCATACTGGATATGTTCGTTTTAATATTTTTCAGTCATACGATGTCCTTGGTTGAAATAAAACTTCTCAATATGTAATTTGTTGCTATTTATTTATTTTTATTTGCATAATGAAATTCATGTTCAATGTTAGAGTTTGTTAGAAAGTGTAGTGCTATTTTGTAACTCCAAGTAAAGTAGAGGGGTGTATTTTGTAACTTTGTTTAATATCGTTGTGTAATGAGTTGACAGCTCGGTCAAAAATTTTGCAAACACTTTTTCCGAGTGGAACTGTGGAAGTTCGGTCTTATGTTAATTGCTTGTATCGATTATAGATTTGAACCTAAAATTTACAGTTTCTATGTTTTTATGACCAAATAACCAACTTCTACTCAGTGTTATTAACTTTAATCAAGTGTTTTTATAGATTTGGGCAACATATGGTGTTTATTTCTTTGTAGAGCAAAAACGTACCTTATACGCCCACGGCCCACCCCGAGTAAATAAGAATTTTTTATACATATTTTTCTAAACAAGACGTAATGTGGACGTTCACCAGCATCGCAACACGCCTCGGGAAGGAGCTCGAAAAGGAGCGACACGGTACAAAGTCTATTCTGTATTGGGCATATTGGGTATTTCGTTTTAATATTTTCAGTCATAGATGTCCTTGTTTGAAATAAAACTTGTCAGTCATATATGTAATTTGTTACTCTTTATTTATTTTTAATTGCTGAATGAAATTCCTGTTTAATGCCCCGAATGTTCAATGGTGCATTTGGTAAGAGAGTTATGCCAAAAGTTTTCGGACTCTAGTTGAACGTGAGCGAGCATATTCTCATATCAATCAAGAAAACATCTAGAACAACTTCAATAATTTCTTAATTGACACGTTTGGCAGTAGATGGTGTTGAAGCTTCCTTCTTTACTGACCTCAAAAGTACCACTCGATGCGCAAGACTGGAGTCATTATCTTTGGAGAAGCGGATGCTAAGAAAGCACTAATGCGTGCATATGAGTCGCATCAGTGCTTTCTTAGCACCCACTTCTACAAGGATAATGACTCTAGTCTTGCGAATCAGATGGTGCTTTTAATGTCAGTAAAGAGGACAGCTTTAACGCCATCTAGTGTAAAGCGTGGCAGTTAAGAAATTATTAAAGTTGTTCTAGAATTTTTCTTAATTGATATGGGAATGTGCTCGCTCACATTAACCGTGGAGTCCGGGAACTCTTGGCATAACTCTATTTCCAAATGTCCCATTGAACATTATTGAACATTGAGGGGGAATAAACATGAATTTCATTTTGCAATTAAAAAATAAATAAAAAGCAGCAAATTACTTATATGACTAAGAAAGGAACGTATGCAGTATGCCAAATATAGAATAGATTTTGTATCGTGTCGCTCCTTTAATATAGAATAGATTTTGTATCGTGTCGCTCCTTTTGGAGCTCTTTGCCGAGGCGTGCCGCGATGCCGGTGAACGTTCACTTTACTTTTTGTTAAAAAAAATATGTATTAAAAATTCTTATTTATATGAGGTGGGCGTATAAGGTACGTTTCTACTCTACAAAGAAAAAACTATCATCTGTTGCTCAAATCTCTAAAAGCACTTGATTAAATTTAAAAACAGTGAGCAAAAGTTGGTTATTTGGTCATAAAAATATATAAACTTCAAATTTTAGATTCAACTCTAAAATCGATACAAGGAATCAACATAAGCGCGAACTTCCATAGTTCCACCCGAAAAAGGTGTTTGCAAAATCTGTGACCGAGTTTTCAACTTACAAACTTCAGGGACCTAGTTTGAAAAGCTATCAAACTTTCTTTAAATCCCTTATATACTTAAGGAAATAATCCGTAATATAACAAACCTTAGGTACTAAAGTTGACAATAGATTTAAACAAGAGGGTTTCTTTATAAGTATACTTGTCCGTCGTAGCAGAGAAAGACAAGAGACGTACTTTTCTTTTTTCAAAATCTCGGTCAAAATTAAGATTATTTTTCTTTTACGTTCAAAATTAAGAAGTTACCGTAATGCTGACGGCGATGGAGACTGCTCAAACTCCGGTGAGGCGACTAATGCTTTCTCGACCGACCGTACTTTTCTTCTTCTATTCTATTCAGATCTACAGATTTACCGATCTCTTCTATATCAAGATCTAGAACCGATCTGAACTCGAACAAGTCACGACGACACTGAGTTGGCTGAGATCTGGTCGGTCTCCGATGACAATAGGCCTATAGCAGCGGAAGCGGTCTCCGGTGACTATAGGCCTATAGCAGCGGAAGCACAGATCTGGTTGATAAACCCAAAACCAAGCCAACACAAGTTCCGATACCAGTTGTTAGGACAATTGGGCCTCTATGAATTGCAAATCTCACACACACACAGAAGTCATTAAAGAAAACACAAAGATTAATGTGAAAGACACACGATATATATAGTGATTCGTCTAAATTAACATACATTCACTTTGCATCTACTAATATTTTTCTTTTGCTCTCTTTGTGCTGAAGGCAAAATGACTTCAATTTAAGTTAATTGATATATATAGAGAAAGTTTTAGGGTTTGTCTAACGGGCCTGACCCCAAAACTTATTGGATAAGCCACCACATAGCCCAACAAGTAGTGATTGAATTGAAAGAAACCCTAAATCAAATGCACAATTCAACAAAAGTACATGTTCTTGATAACTTGAGATTTATTACGATTTTAAAAAAGAACAAAAAGGATAACTTGCAATTTGATTAAGGTCTTAAATCAAATGCACAATTCAAAAAAAAAAAACACATACACTTGAGATAACTTGCGATCTGATTACGAATTTGAAAATAAAAACACTCGCCATTTGATTAACCTAATTAAGATTAGTTGCTCACGTACCATCGCTCTTACTATTTTGACATCATGATGCAAGAACAAATTCATCATCTAGTTGTGCTCGTGCTCCAGAAGACCAACGCCAGCCATGATTCTTCTTCGTTTGTGGATTGAGTCGAGTCGAGCAGATCAAAAGTAAATGAAAGTCGTTTGGCGGTAAGTTTGTTTTGCATTTGTACGCTACGCAAACGGCCCAACAAGAAAACCCTAAAATTATTTACAATTACAAGTTTGTTTAAATTTAGATAAATACATTGCGGCGAGATAACGCGAGGACACAATGAAAGTATATTCTGATTTAGTTTTTGGTTAATTAATTTAATTTGTAAAAATATTTATTATACATAATGAAGATAGTATTTTGTGGTGCCGTCTGAATATGGTAGATGATATGTGGTTTAGCCCTTTAATTCCCTAATTTGTGGATATATTTATTTTACTTTAGTGAAGATTTAAATATCTTTTTTTTTTCTTCAATAGTCAAATTCAAACAGACCGAAGATGAATGTATATTATCTTTCCTTATTTATATACATCCGGTGTTGGGTTGAACATTAAAACGCAAATTGATGAAGAGAACGTGAATAATGAAGATGTATATGAAAATGCAATATCTCCAAGGGCTTGAGCAATCACCCATACCTTTTGTGTGGGATTAGAAATCGAGATTCCGTTAATGCTACATTGCTACCTTCAAATTTCCATTTTCATGCAATTTCATATCAACAAGCAATTCGAGTTGAAAATATTTCTATATTGCTTGTGGCAAGGGTTCCTAAATGGGTTGTATTCGCAGAAAGGGACGAAGCTTGAGTCGAAAGTCAATTAGGGCCGGAAGTCAGAGACCAAAAAGGATGGAACTGGACTAAGTATATATATAATTATCGGACTAGACAGGTATAAAATTACACTACGGAGCAAAATTTCGAATGGGGCCCGTGCCCCGTCTGACCCATGAGAAGCTTCGCCTCTGCGGTTTTTTCGGCCAGAAGCACTCATATTCACAATTTTATGTGAAAAAATTATATGTATTTAGTATCGCCCCCTTAGTAGAATTTTTGAGTCCCGCCCCCTTAGAGTTTTTTTTCAAGCTTCGCAAATCATAAGAACACATCACGAACCTGAGACACATTCACCTAAAGACAACACACATATTCACGGTTGCTATTCTAAAATTACAAATTTACAACGAAAAATAAAAATGTGTATAAACAATTGATTTTAAGACATGACAATCATTTATCTTTTCTAAAATACTCAAATCATCTTAAGCGATGACATTTCTTCAAATAAATATGTTAAATATGGCAACCCAAGAACTCACACTTAAACCCTACCCGTCATGCTTGGTGTGTTTGTGGGTTCAAATGGGCCAAACCCATTTAGACTAAACCCCCAAACCTGTAAATTTTGTGTTAGGTTTGTCTCATGTTAGAAATTCTCAAAAGCTAGAAGCTAACAAAAAGTTCGATTTTTATCAGCATCCCACGCTATTTCATTTAAACACCAATTTGAATATAATATAGCAAACCGGATGAGTAAAAGATGAATAACAACTCTAGTTACCGAATTCATTTCAGTCTAGTGTAACAACACTATTTTCAACTGCATGTTTTATTACAGCTAATCATCTGATTATAACAATTCATTGTCACATAAATTAACCAAATTAACCAATGTGAAAATGCACGTCCAACCAACCCCATAACAATTTTTAGTTCATTATTTGCATTTTAAAACCTCTCATTAAGACCGTGAAATAAGCCTGGAGTCAAGTCTCAAGTTCAAACCTGACTCAAGGGGGTTTTTCTCAAGTGGTGAGTTTCCTCTTTGATGGTGTTTCTGGGTGAGTCATGTCTGGAGTGTCAAAATTAGTATGGACGGTTGCAATCCCGTCTCAGGAAGGCCCACTCGGGTATTGGAGATTTGGTGAGTAGTACCAAACGCCATTCCTGCTATATCCACCCGAGGATTTTACTAAAAACACCAAAACCAAACGGTCGTTTCAAGTGAAACGACCTTGAAAAGACAGTTTGAACCAAAACGACCTTGAAACGGTCAATATAAAGAGGGGCCCCCTGAATTTTAAGGTTTCGTCATCGCGACACGTGGCGGCCGTTTCAACTGAAACGACCTTGAAACGACCGTTTGAACCAAAACGACCATAGGAAATGGGTGAATTTAGTAAAACCTTGGGTGTCTATATAACAACTCAATAAACAATAATAGCATAATAGCACTTTACCATTCCAACGCGGTTAGCTAAAGTAAGACCAATTGATCTTGTCCCACAACATACATTAAAAAGCAAGATATTAGGCTATCCGTAGTGGTTTGAGAGATGGGTGGGGGTGGAGGGGGGGGGGGGGGGGTTATGCGACATGTGGCGGATGACGTGAAAATGGGGGGGGGGGGGGGTTATGAGGTAATGGGTGTAGTGGGGGGTTATGATGATGGAGGTTATAAGGTATGAGGTATGAGGTGTACCAATAGGAAAAAAGGAAAAAAAAACATGAGAGGGGGACATGGCGCCATGAACATGACGCCTTTGACCTCCAAACCTAACATGGTGCCCCGTGGGGTGGTGCGAGGCATTATATGGAGCGCCATGTTAAATATTTTTGCGCCATAACACCCCATTACAGATAGCCTTAGGCCACAAACAAGCCCGGTCTCCAGCAAGCACATACACCTTCTCTGCTGCTAAGGGTGTAAGATTTTAAAGTTCAAATATTAAAACTAATAAATTATATATAAGAAAACATATATGTAAAGTAAAGGGTCACTACCTGAACCATAAGCAAGACTTCTGCAATGTTTGATTCGTTAAAGTCGATATTACCCCGCCTACTTCCTTCACGGACCTAGTTTAGTTGTTCCCACAAAAACTGTCATAAACTAATTGTTTAGACATAAAAGGTGGTTTGTTAATAAAAAGGATAAGTTTATCTTATAGCTAGTTGACGCTAAAATTCAGTATTCAACTCTGTGGGTCTGTTTGGTATGAGGTAATGAAATAAATGAAGGAATGAAATGGACAAGGTAACAAAATGGTTAAGGGATTGAAATGAATCATTACCATTTCATCATCCCGTTTGGTATGATGAAATAAACCATTGCTTTATGTTGTTTGATACTTAGTAAAACCGAAGTAATCGAATACAAATTTACCAACATTTTTATTTAAAATAATATATTTGATTTGTATTTTACTTTTTAAAAATTTTTAACTTTAAATTATTATATTTTTATTAAAAATTTTAATTTTTATGTTTTATTTTCAAAATTAATTTTTATTTTTTGGTTTTATTTTTTATTTTCTATTTACTATATTATTTTTTTTCATTTTTTTATATTTTTTATTTTACTTATATTTTTTTTATTTTTATATTTTTCGTATTTTTTATTTTTTTATTCTTGATTTTTTTTTTCATAAAATTATTAAAAAAAATCAAACTGAATAAAATTTTCATTCAATTACTTGAGGGAATAGAAGAAAAACACCATACCCCTAAGGAATGAAAATTCTTATAAATAGAACGTAATGACTCATTGCATTTCACTCTCCATTCCTGCATACAAAACACTACCTATAAGTTTTTCCGTGTTTGGAAATGCAATTGTGGCCTCACATTGCACCTCGATGTAAAAACTTACAAGAAAAACCTGTTCTCTAAGTAAGAAAAAGAAAAAGAAAAAGAAAGCAAGTTGCCTTTCAAGATCAAAATTATTCGGTCCTTAAACAAATGCAAGAAAAATCCGCTCTTTAAGGAAAAAATGTTCTTTAACTGTGGCATCACGGTGCACCTGGATGTAATCAATTAAAGAACAGTTTTTCTAGCATATGCCATAACCCGTTCTTCAATTGCCGTAACCCGGTTCTTTCCGTTTTTTTCAGATTTTACATTAATATGATAATTTTTTTTAGTTTTTTCTAGCATATGGCACATGGGCGGCTCCAAAAGCTCCAATAAAGTTTTAGGCCCTAGGCGAGAAAAAAAAGAACTCTTATAATATAAAGTTAAAAACTCATATAAGTAGTCAATAATGTGATGAGAAATGTAATAACAATAAACAAAACCAACTAATTGTAGCAAAATCTTTGAATTAACCGTCTCTCTTTCTCTCACCCGTTATATGTGATCATCTTATATGTATTGCATACACGTATTCTTAGTATTATAAGGTTCTCAATATATCTCTAGTTAAATCAAATTTTAATTTGGGGGCAAACACTAACTAATCTTTGAAAAAGAATTAAATTGGAAGAGGGAAAAAAATAACATTTTGGTCAAATGATATGCTCCTGCACATTCTTAAAATTGATACAATTAAACAAGGCTAGTTAAAAAACATAATTGATACATTTAACAAGGCTAGTTAAAAAAAAAACCAGAAACGCTGTTGCAAGTCTCGAACTCGCGACCTTTAAATAAAACAATTTCCATGGATCTTAGGCAACTAAGCTAAGCATAACTTTACTTTATTCATCAAAATCTTTTTAAAATACACTAAAAACTTATATATAATATATGTAAAAAATTTAAAAATTTTAGACCTTTCGAAATGCCGGACCGTAGACGATCGCCCTTCCCGTCTAGACCCGAGACTGCCCCTATATGACATCACTGTGCACCTGGATGTAATTTTTTTCCATTAATATGATAATATTAAGTGGGGCCCTTCCCCTCTAGCTACCACACAAAATCACAAATCCGTCCCTTTTAATGTATATAACTACAAGTCTTTTGGACCCGTGCGATGCACGGCTGTATTTCTAAAATAAACATATATAAAATACGTCAAGCATCTTTAATTTATTATAAGTAAATGTCAGCTCCAAGCTTCCTATTCTTCTTGAAACCTAACATAGTGTTTTCAATCATCATTATCCCATCAATCTGCATCCAAGCTTCCAATTCTTCTTGAAAACCAACATCAAGCAACCTGTAACTCAACATCAGACGACCAAAGTAGCATTAATACAGAGATTACATGAATGTAGAATTGGGCAAAAATCTTGTTATGGTGCAAACAACAAAATTGATCTTCATATAGTTTATAGAAAAAGTCAATATTTTCATACAAATGGGTTTCCACCTATACCTAAGATCCACAGCTTCGACCCATACCTAACCTAAGATTACTTTTGACAATTGAATTGTTTCAAATGTTTTAAATGCTTATAGGTTGCTACTGAGTAATGATATTTGGAAATAAATTTGAAAGGATATTAAACAATAAGAATAGCATCAAGCTATTACTGTTTGTACAGAAACTTATATATAACATGTACAGAAAATCATAAAATATACATTTATGAAGAAGGCAATAAATGATCTGATCATACCTTAGAGGGTCAGCCAAAACCCTTTGACCAATTGTCATAAACTTGTCTCTTGATTGGAGATGAACCATGGGAGTGATGAAACACTGTAAATTAACAAAGAGATTGAGTACAAACATATTCAATAACTTCGATTCACAATTCTACATATTGAGCGGATATACAAAGTTGTGAATCTAAGCTTGTCAAGAAATATGGATTGAACAAGAAACATGAATCAGAAACCAAAAAACGTTTATACCCACATATGAACACCAATCCAGTTACAACGAAGAATCAAAACACGGAAAAATAGAATAGATACAAATGATTCAACTAACAGATCACAATCGTGATAATCTGTGATAATCCGATCAAAAAATAATACACCAAGAATGATAGAATTGTTCTTGGTGAAAACCTAAGAAAATGAATGAGAGCAGAGAGAACTTCATATTTCTGGATGTCAAGAAATTAAAATATATCCAGCAAGCCACAAAATCCATCTTTTTATCTTTTATCCAAACAGCCACATCTTTAATCCACGTACAAGCCCATCACCTGCTTGGCCCATTTACTCCTATCTCCTTAGTTCATTAGGCCCATCATCATGAATCCATATAAGCTCATAAAACCCAAGTGACATTTCATGTAACAAAAAATTAACAAACATTAGAAGATGACAAAGTAAACTATAGACACATGAAGTTTGAATTATATTATATATGATACTTTTAACAAAGCTACAGCCTACAGTTTGTAACTTTCAACTTGTATATATAAGTTTATAATATATAGAATTCCTCCAAAACATTTCGCATTTTAAAAGCTTCCTCAAAGTAATTATCCTGAACATAAAATGAAAGATACTTAGTAATATGCAGTGATGAAAAGATGGCCATGTCAATAATCTGAAATTTGAATAAAAGGACTTAGGACAGTTCATGCAAATAGTAGACTTTTGGGTGACTTTCAACTTGCATGACCCATGTGTTTAAATACAACCCAAATCAACCCATTGTAAGTAAATGGACCAAAATTGACCAGCTTAGCGTTACCTGATTCATGTCAATTGTCTGAAGGGCTTCCCCATGAGTGAAAATAAATGCATGATTTTGATTTTAAGACTCTCCTTCTCCGATCTCTGTAGGTGGACCAGGAAGCTTGATACGATATATTTCCTGAATTACCAATGTGCCATCAGAGTTATTAACTTTATTTCGTTAGAAACTTATCATCTAAATTATAATTTATAGTCACCTCATCTAAATTATCGCCACCCTTGATGATTCAACACAACAGCATTACCAATATCTGGATCATTCATACAACAACATTCCCAACTAAGTAATAGCATTTTTCTACATGTAGTACCACATTGTTGGTAAAATAATAATTGATTACATCTTCAATTGATAACAATAATCATTACTAATAAACCGTTGCCTTATCGAGGATAGAACGATTATACACAACAATTGATATAGTTCAAAGTATCAACAAATCAATTTCTCATGGTAAACTTCCAAACTTTTATTTTTAACTCAACAGAGTTCAAAAGCAAACATATCATAAGAGATAAAATTTCTAAGGTAACTTCCTGCATGATGTGGAAGTGTGAAAGATGAAAAATATTATAATTGGAAACATATTGTAGTCAAAACATCTTAACTCGTTGACTCACTCCTTATAGAATATCATCAAAGTATGTTATACATATCATTAATGGAGGTATAGCTTAACTGACCCAGTGTACAAATTCAGTGTACAAATTCAGACATCGGTATTCATGGTAAAAGAGGCAAAAATGCTACTCAATCAAAATAATAAATATGTGGTTAAAAGAATTAAAAAAAATCATGCCTACTATTAAACCATTCATGTAGTGAGTCCAAATTATTAAAATTTATTTCTAGTATTTATCATAATACTTAAAACTTACCTCAAGATCACCCACCCTAAGAGCAGGATTCAAATGCCTTTGTTGAACTAAAGTATAATTCTTGCCATAGACTTTTCAAGATCCTTTACCTACTACATGAAAATAAGACCAAATCAAATATAAAAATATAGATAAATAAGCATTGATATTCCACACTGTTATAAAGAATAGCTAAAAATTGATCAAAATCCAAATTAGTTACCTCCGATTAGAATAGCATCTCTTGTCTCACCACTTTCAGCGGACGTACTATGAAGCATCGCAATTCCACTACAGTTCTTTCAAGATATAATACAGATCTTTCAAAAGGGATAAAGATAATATACCTAATTTTATAAACTTAGCAGATTCATTACTATCTCTACCATGGCTACAATTCTAATAATGAGAAATTACCGAATGTAATATCAGAAAATTTTAAGCCAAGAGTAATTTAAAGCCACAGTTTTTATCAGGGACCAAGAGTATATATTTGAAAAAACCAGAGCTAGAACACACAAATAAAAGTCAAACATCCACCGATCTTGTTTCTTGCGAAATCAGAAAATAAACCTAAATGAGTCGATGATTTTAAACAATGATACAACGATGAGCGTCTAGACCTAATTCGAACCATTTTTTTCCTTAGAAGTTTAAATTGGCAGTGGAACCCAATGATCGGTCGGAAATCGTCGCCGAGAGAGAAGAAGTAGACGGATATGATGATTCGTTTGGCGTATAACTAAATCTGTTTGATTGATGAAGATGATGATTGTCGGAAGATTTGATGAATCGCCTGTGGTTTCACGGTGAGTGTGGGAGGGGCGAATGAGGGAATTAGGGTTTTATCAGAAGTTCAGATCATAATACTATTGTCGGGTCAAATGAAAGATCCGCGTGTAAAAAAAGAAGATCCGCGATTTTTTTAGGTTGTGATGATTTGGGCGGGAAATTGATGCTAAGAAGAGCTGTGGTGATGCCACCTTAGCATCAATCTTTTTTTATATAGTATATAGAAGATAGAAGATAGATAGATAGATATACTCATAATTAAAATGTTAAAAATGTTGGAGATTGAAATTAGACATGATACATAAATGTATGAAAATAATCTAGAAATTGGATGCAGTTAAAAGAAAAAAAATTTACCTTTGTATTGTCTCTTTAATCTTGACAAATGCGTTTCTTTTTTTTTGTGTGCCAAATATATGGTAACTTTGTTTTCAATTCTAGGCTCCTAGCTCCAAATGGTCCCATACCACCTATGCGGTCCGCCCTATATTGATCAACATATGGGCCTAACAGGTTTGGATTTAACTAAAGAAGTCTTGTGTTTGGGAAGAACAAATAGTTTTAACTTTTTCTTTTAGGTGTTGGGTTCAAGTCTCATTAAATACATAAGTAAAAAAACTTGATTCATCACATTCAAAATGGTATCAAGTAAAAAAAAAAAAAAACTCTAGCTTTCATGGCCGTCCCCTTGTTTGACTATGCCTACCGCCGAAAAATAAAATTTGATTTTTCTTTTCCGGCGCCTCCTACTTGAGTTTACTCGCCACCTCACATTTATATTGTATTTGGCCACAAGAAACAAAGTCTTTTGCTCATTAATTTTTTAAAATCTAGAGGAGCCAATATCCAACAGCTTAAAAATCATATAAAATGCATCCATCATTTACCTATTGAATCAACTACCTTCCAAGTACAATGGCAAGGCCAATGAAGTTGAAAAACAATCCATCAAACTCATAAAACCCTCTAATCCTACTCCTCCAACACTCCGTCGCTACTAACTAGGCTTCATCGACGAGTTTATTTTTGCCATCGATGTAGGTGTTGTTCTTTCCTTCTCTGCTAACAACCCAAACTCGGTTGCCCAACTTGAAAAATCTCTAGAGAAAACCCTAACACGATTCTATCCACTTGCGGGTAGATATGTTGAAGAAATCAAGACCATCGACTGCAGCGATCAAGGTGCTTCATTATACATGCTATTATGCTAACGCTAACATCAAACTCGAAGATTTTCTTGTTTCCGATGTGAATAAGTACATTGATGACTTCTTTCCATCCAAAGTAGAGGCTCCTGACTCATTACTTGCATGTCAAGTAACCACCTTTGAATTCGGAGGTGTAGCACTTGCTATAAGTGGTTTACACAAGATTCTTGATGCTTCCACTCTATGTATATTTATAAACGATTGGGCTACTATAAACCGAGAAGAAAAAAACGAGACTGAATTCACAGGGCCTGGTTTTAATTCATCTTTATTGTTCCCAGCCCGCGGTTTAACTTCTCTTCCGGTTCAACATGTGACTGATGGTATGCTAAGTAAACATACCAGAAAAAACTTGTTTTCACTCAAAGTGTAATATCAAACATGAAAGCAAAGGGAAACAATAGTACCCGGTGATGATCAAAGGTACAATTGGTGTCCGCGATCATTTGGAGAGCTTTCATGAAGGCTGATCCTCAAAGAGAGTCTACGCTCATGCAACCCGTAAACTTAAGGGGGAGAATGGGATCCTTAATACCCAAAGATTCTTGTAGAAATATTTTTGGGTGCTATGTTACAGAATGTAAGACTCTTGAAAAAACTGAAAAACTGACAGACCGTTTAACTGATTTGATCAAGACAACGATAAGTACCTTTGCGAAAGCGTACCATGATAGTGAAGAAAGACATGCTATAGTTTTGAATTCATTGTCAAATATGGCTAATCTTCCTCCATCTACAAATGTGGTCCTCATATCTAGTTGGTGTAAATTTCCATTTCATGAAATTGATTTTGGTTTGGGGAAGCCCATTTGGGTTGCCCCTTGGACCATACCGAGAAATCATATGACATATTTGATCGATGATCCTGAAGGGAATGGAGTGGGAGCATACATATATACATATGTGTTCATGAAAAAGTTATTCCTTATTTCGTAGAAGTATTATGGAAAAAAATCATGCTTTTGTTGTTTAAATATTTTAGATTACTATGGAGAATACTATAGTATTTTATTTTATTCTATGTTTTATAACAACGGTCCAATTAGAATTTTACAAATAGTATCCGAACATATGATCGATCATAAAGATATATATATATATATATATATATATATATATATATATATATATATATATATATATATAATGGAAGGGTTCCGTGTAGACCCCTTAAATTTTGTAGACCCCGTAGACCCCTTATAAAACTCAATAAAAATAAAACTCAGTGTTGTAAATTTGGTTTTTTTATTACGATAAGCTTTTAAGAACCAAATAAATAAATAAATAAATAAATAAATAAACAAAAAACATTAAAAATCAAACATTTTAAGACAATGAGTTTTAAACGCAACACTGAGTTTTATTGAGTTTATTGAGTTTTAAATTCATTGTCTTAAAATGTTTAATTTTTAATGTTTTTCGTTTTTCTTTTTTTTTAATTGTCTTTTTTTTTGTTCTTAAAAGCTTATCGCAAATAAAATAACTAAATTAACATAACTGAGTTTTATTTTTATTGAGTTTTAATGAGTTTTATTGAGTTTTATAAGGGGTCTACGGGGTCTACAAAAAATAAGGGGTCTACACGGATCTTTTACCTATATATATATATATATATATATATATATATATATATATATATATATATATAGGGTATGGAACTATTAATAACCCTTGCTTGGAGGAATAACCAAATAACCCATTTGAACCACCAAAATTATGACAAGTGTCCCTCTCCCTCCTTTTCCAGAAAGGGTATTTTAGTCATTTAACTCAACCAATAAAGTACCCCCTCCATTTTAAAACGGCTATAACTTTTTTATCCGATATCGGTTTTTTATAAAAAAAATACCGTTAGACTCGTCCCATTTTTATCTTTAATTCAAATGTGGTCCCGACATTTTTTGACACTTTTTTTCGAACGTCCGTATTGACATGTAATGTTACAAAAAGTAGCACTGATGCCTTTTTGGGGTAGCACCGGTGCCTTTTTTCTGTAGCATTGATGTTAATACGGACGTTTGAAAAAAAACCTTCGAAAAAAGTTGGGACCACATCCGAATTAAAGATAAAAAAGCGACGAGTCCAATGGTATAATTTTTATAAAAAAACGACTTCGGATAAAAAAGTTATAAGCGTTTAAAAAATGAGGGGGTGCTTTTTTCTTTTGGGTAAAATACCCTTATACCCTTTCTGTTAAAAAAAAAGAAAAAAAAAAGAATGTCACATGTCACTAATCCATAGCACCTGTTTTTTCATCAAGCCACTAGGATGTGGTTATTTGGTTATTGCTCCAAGGAAGGGTTATTAATTGTTCTCATTCCTATATATATATATATATATATATAGGGTGAGGTTCATTGTAGACACCCCCATAAGTGTAGACGGGTAGACACCCTATTTCACATGTGAAATTACTTTATTTTACATGTGTTTTCACATGTGAAATTTTCTGAACAATGAGAATAAGGAAAAAAATAAAAAAAGAAATTAATCATAACCATTAGATCAAGAGATCTAATGGTGAAAAAGGGTGTCTACCTGTCTACACTTATGAGGGTGTCTACAATGAACTTTTCACTATATATATATATATATATATATATATATATATATATCATATGATTTATATATCAAATACAAGAAGTCACTATTTATATGACATAAGTATGATAGAAACTTAATGATACATAATTTTGAAATAAGAGTTATGAATAATGATAGTCATATAATAGTTATTCATAACACCCCTTTCACTATCGATAGACTAAAATAAAACAATATATTATTCTTTTAATACGTTTGGAGATGCTCACTCATTAAAAACCTTGATAGAAAACCCTGTGGGACAAAATCATATCTAAGGGAAAAAGAGTGCAATGTGTATTTTCTCCCCCTCATTTTAACATGTATCATTTATGTGAGTAACATCAATCTTCTTTGAAAACTTGCTCAGTACGTACTTTTGTAGTGGCTGATCTCCTTCTTGATCCATTGATGTGCAATTTCTTAAGCTGACCAATGTTAAATGATCGCATTTCTTAGCCCCGTTATCGTTCTTCTCAATAGAGTTCCAACACATCGCCTAAAAGTTCACTACCTCATGTGTAAGGAAATATTCCTCCTATATGAATTTTGCTGGAAGTGGCTAAGTTAAACTTGTTCTAGGAAGAATTAAGCCGGAAGCAGAAGCTCCGGAAGAACTGGGTTATTCTAGATGACCAACTTGTTCCGGGAGAACAACTTACTCTGAAAGTTCACGTTATCTCGGAAGAATGAAATTTTCTAGGATAGGTACTTGATCAGGATGAACTCGACTTCCTCCGGAAGGAGAGTTCATTCAGAGTTGACTATTCTCTTATACTTATCTCGAATCTGACAAAAGTACTGATTTCATTCTGATCACCCAACAGCCCTGCTCCCCCGCGCTGCCTAAGCCATTTAACTGTTTAATTTGTTGATATTTTTAACTAATGTATAACGTTGTTAATATCCGTATATTAATTCTTATGTAATATATGGTCAAGCTCATCTTTAAGAAAATGAAGGGCTCTTCTTGATTTCCACTAGGCACTCTAAATATTGTATTTATGTTTCAGTTCTTAGTATGCTTGTAACTGAATGTAACGAACTCTGTTTATTCCATACTTGCGTTATTACATACTTTTTATCTTCTTGAGGTTACATAAATAAGTGTGAGAGTGAAGATTAACTTGTTTTAACCAAGTTAATCTTGTGAGTAATCTTGTTTAAGGTTAAGTCAGTTAACCACGATCCTACAAGTAGTATCAGAGTTTTGGCTCTTGATTTGAAAATTTCCTTTTCTTCAAATTTGATATTACTCACTTTTAGTTCTTTAGAGTTAGTGATTTTTCTCAGTTTGTCACCAAAATGACTGAAGCAAGGAATTATAGTAGCAACAAAGCACGGTTCATGGCCCATTTTGATACATGGAAGCTTAAGATGGAAGAGTTTGTTACATACTCTGATCACAGGATGTGAAAATCCATTACCGTTGGTCCAAAAATTCCAACTGTTGCATCAGCTGAAGATGCCAGTGTTTAAATAGCCAACCATCCAAAAATTATTTTGAACATGATCATAAAGATTGTGAAGCTTTTTGGATGCTGCAAGATGCTCTTCCAAACTTCAGATTAGTAGGTTTCAAGGGTCATACAACTACATTTGACCTTTGGAGAGCTCTAAAGGAGATGTATGAAGGAATTGATGAAGTCAGAGAGAACAAGAAAGATGTTCTCAAGCAGAAGTATGAGAACTTTACCCACAAGAGAGGTAAATCCATGACTACATAGTACGTTAGATTTGTGCAACTGTTTGATAAACTTCAAAAGATGGAAGTGATCATGGAGAATGGTGACATCATAAGAAAGTTCCTAAGGCCACTCCCCGATGTATGGTCTGTTTATATAGTTAGTATTAAGTACTTAGGAACTTTCTTATGAGTTTGACTACAATATGCATATAGTTAGTATCAAGTACTTACGAGCTTTCAAGAGTATAAATTGAGAACCATTTGATTTTGAGAACTTTTGAGAACCAAATGGTTAGCTTAAATTCAGGGGACCACTCAGGTTCATGGAGAGGGTTTTCTTTATATATAACTAGTGGCTTAAGAGTGTTCTCAAAAGTTCTCAAAATCAAATAGTTCTCAAATTAAATTCCCCCTATATATGTTTATATATGGTGTATTATTGAAAAGATCTAGAAATTGCAGTTAAAAGAAAAAAAAATCTACCTTTGTATTGTTTCTTGAGGCTGACAAATGGTTGCTTTCTTTGGTGTGCCAACTGCCCAAATGTGAGGTTTCTAGCCCCAAATGGTCCCGTATCACCTACGGTCCGGCCCTATCTCGATCAATTCATGGGCCAAACACAGTTTGGATTTAACGAGAGTCTTGTATTTTAAAAGAAGAACATTGTACAATGGAGATGTTTACAAGAATATCTACTAATAAGTGTTAAAGTGATATATCATATTATCATTGGTACTAGGTGTCTATTAATATATTTAAGAAAAATATAAACTTATTATAGGAGAATATGAGATGATGCAGGCAAAGTTGAAAATGAGGATTCTTCGTTGTAGGTAAATGAGAGCAAATTTTTGAGGTCTTCAGGAGCTTTATTTTCTGAGAAAGATGACAGGTGCCTATCGTTATATCATATGAAACGTGAAAAATCATCAATACATATAGTATAAAGCCCTTTTTTATTAGTAGTTAGTAGTGAAAGGTAAATGAAGTTATTTTAATAATTGAGAAGATGAACAAACGATAAGCATCTAGTCTTTTTTAATAAGAAAGTAACATCTTGTCTTTTAAGGGGCCATTTTTAAATTACTTTTTGGAAATTGTATTCAAAATTTGCGAACAAGTATACTAAAAGCAACATGTTTAGCTATGTATGGAAACATGTGAATCATATTTATCTATCAGAATCACATGCCTTCACATTTCTAAGCATTTCACCACGTACATAAAATAACTTTGAAATGGCTTAAATTTTTTTATCAAATGCATTCATCATTCACCCAATGAACAATATGACGACATTACAATGATGATGAAACATCTAATACGATCCTCTTCTGGATTTTTAAGTAGCACGGTTAAAATTATCACCTTTATGCATATATAATTCAATTTCCTCATTAAACACTCCAACACGATAGTGGAAAGAATACGATAATAGCTCGTTTCACAATTTTTGCAAATCCAAGGGCATGTCTTTCTGTTTTCTTGTCCTCATACTTCCTTTCATAACGACAAATCCAAAAGAACAATCTTTTCAATCAACAATATCCTTCGCACACTTCTAGCTGCTCCTCTGTGTTGGATCGTGGTTAACCTGTTAACCTTATCAAGTTACAAGAAGGTTTCAAACAAGAAAGGCGGAATCAGACTTGTTTGTGTCTTTAACAAAGATGTATTGATCCGAAAGTGTAACTAGTAAACAAGAAGTAAAGTACACGCACAAGAGATATAACTTCCAAGCACTACTATATTGATACTTCAATAATGTTTACAAGAGAGTTACAACTGAAATATGAGTTCAGGGATCACTGCTTAAACAATGAAGTAAAACTAATATATATATATAGTGCAAGGAGGAAATAAAAGATATTCTTTTATTTCCTTTTAGCCCCTAGGCTAAATAAACAAACATTATCTACTCCGAAAGTTGTTGAAGTACAAGCATGCTTCTGTGAACAGTTGAGTAGACCTTTCGGTGAACAGTGTACAGTATGCTGTAAAGTAAAACTGCTTCCTGACAACTTTATGCTTTGGAACTTGTGCAGAGAGAGAAAGTCAAAGTTCTGGAGTAACTAAGTGAAAGTTCCGGAGGAACTCCTTTGTGTAGAAGAAGTTCCGGAGGAACTTCCTTCGGAACTCTGACTTAGGAAGTTTTGCCTTGCAAAACATTCCCAACAGTCTCCCCCTAAGATGTTGCTACCAAAAACTGTTCTATGCTCATCTTCTTCTTTGTGCTTCAAAAATTGATTCCAAACCCACTTCAGTATACAACATAGTTAGCAGTTCCCATTATGCTCATAATGTTACTTTGATGCAGACTATCCCAATCATCCATACTTAGATTTTTCAATTTTATCACCTCTCCATTGCTCATGTGGAAGTGAAACAACCCTTCATTTGTATGCTCTTCAATCCTTATGATTTCAGGATGAATGAAAGTTGGGTTGGCTTGGTTGACAGTTGGATTAGGAGCATCAGAAGCTTCGGTTCTTCTTCTGATTCACTTACCACTATCTTCTTTCTTTTGGCCATAGACTTCTTTCTACCAGAGAATGTGAGCTTGATGGGAGGAATGGTTGATTGTGGTTGGGATAAGGGTTCTGTTTCTGGTTTTGTGGGTTTTGGCTCTTTAGGAGGTGGTGAAGATTGTGGAGATGGGATGGGTTGGTTAGGAGTTTGAAATGAGGGAGCAGTCGACTGTGGGGTTGTGATGACGGGTTGAGATGATGAGAAATGGGGGTCAGAGATGGTGTCAAACATATTTTTGATGATGTTGATTCTTGGTTTCTTTGACTGAAAGGCTTGCACAGGAGCTTTCCTCTTCTTGTCTTTGAGGAAACTGAGACCTTCAGGGTGAAGATAGTCAAAAAGAGTATACATACCTGGTGGCCTTTTCTCACCAGTAGTTCTCTCTTTTTCAATCTGACTCTTCCTGATGGCATCATACTCCGTTCTCAGTCTTGGCAGTCTGCAATAGTTGATTCTTTTTGGGTTCTCCATCTGAATTTCCTTGAAGTACCATTTGTGAATCAGCAAGTCATCTTCCTCAGATAAGTTTTGAAATCTGGTACCTTGCTTCTCTTGTGCCTTCTCCTGGTCAAAAGAATAATCAACAAACCTCTTCACATTCATCTCTTTTGCCTTATCAGCTCTAATGGCTAGAATCATGTACATCCATCTGATCAAATCATCACCTTTCATTTCATCAACCCATGCATCAGTAAAGCAGGCGTTGCTTCTGAGCATCACACTGAACTGTCCTAGAAAAATTTTGTTATCTTCATTACTCTTCATCCGAATTTTTCTATACTCATTTCCTAAGACCCTTCTGTATTTTTCTACCTTGTCTGAAAGACCTTGTTCTTCAGCTTTGGCAATTCTTTCTTCTAAGTACAGATCAGATCTTTTCCTTGCTGCATTGATGAAGAACATCAAGTCTGAGTTTTTGATGACATACTCATAAATCCCTTCTTCTATGAATAGTCGTTTTTTGTTCTTCAAACTCTGCAGATTCCTTATGTTCTCGAAATTTCTTCAATATCTCAGCATTCTCCTTTTGTAATTGATCAAAGAGAGCTCTTGTAGCAGGATCCATATCATCCTTTGGACGTCATGTGCTCTGAATGTCATCATCCTCCATGGAAGTAAAACCAGATATGGTTCTCTCACAGAGAGAATCATTTTCAGCAGGCTTTGAAGATTCAGGAAGTGAAGTTGTAGCATTAGGACTGGCTTCTGAGGTAACTTGCTCAGGAATAGTCTTAGTGCCAAGTTCCGAAGTAATTACCTTAGGACTGACTTCCGGAGCAATTTGTTCCGAAATAGTCTTAGGCAATTCCTTGGAAGCAACTTCCGAGGTAACTTCCTTCGGAACATTCTCAGTTGTGAGAAGTTCTTCCGGAGTAACTTCCTTCGGAATCTCCTTAGCTGAGGTTGGTTCCTCCGGAGTAATATCCTTTGGAGTTTCATTGGTAATGATTGGCTCCTCTGGAGTAACTTCCTTCGGAATTTCATTGGTAGAGGCAAATTCCTCCGGAACATCTTCCTTTGGAATTTCCTCAGTTACAACCTTTGCTGAAGAAGATGTAGGACTCTTAAGATGCAACAAAGCTTCAGTTACATCTATATCAAATAAATATTCTTGAAGAGTCACATCTTCCTCTGGTTCACTTTCAGGTTTAACAACCTGTTCTTCACTACTTTCTCCTCCTTCAGCCTCAAACTGTTCTACACCTGTTTGAAGGTACTCTTGCTCTTTTGCCAAATACACATCAGATAAGAAATTTCTGACCTCTCCAATGTTCTGAGGGTGAGCACCTGAAGCCGCCATCACAAATCTCATGAAGTTTCCAAGTATCAAAGTCATCAGGAGTAAAAGTAGGTGGTTTGTTAGTGCTGCCATTTCTTAGTTCACTCATTTTCAGAGATTGAGAAAATGCAACAGTGTTATCTAAAGCAAACAGAACACCTTCAAGTAAGAAAAGTTTTAGAAAATTCTTTAAAATCTTTTGAACACAAGAGCCAAGCTCTGATACCACTTGTTGGATCGTGGTTAACCTGTTAACCTTATCAAGTTACAAGAAGGTTTCAAACAAGAAAGGCGGAATCAGACTTGTTTGTGTCTTTAACAAAGATGTATTGATCCGAAAGTGTAACTAGTAAACAAGAAGTAAAGTACATGCACAAGAGATATAACTTCCAAGCACTACTATATTGATACTTCAATAATGTTTACAAGAGAGTTACAACTGAAATATGAGTTCAGGGATCACTGCTTATAGTGCAAGGAGGAAATAAAAGATATTCTTTTATTTCCTTTTAGCCCCTAGGCTAAATAAACAAACATTATCTACTCCGAAAGTTGTTGAAGTACAAGCATGCTTCTGTGAACAGTTGAGTAGACCTTTCGGTGAACAGTGTACAGTATGCCGTAAAGTAAAACTACTTTCTGACAACTTTATGCTTTGGAACTTGTGCAGAGAGAGAAAGTCAAAGTTCCAGAGTAACTAAGTGAAAGTTCCGGAGGAACTCCTTTGTGTAGAAGAAGTTCCGGAGGAACTTCCTTCGGAACTCTGACTTAGGAAGTTTTGCCTTGCAAAACATTCCCAACACTCTGTTCCCCGTAAATTTTGCATCATGCCTTATTTACCGCTACTTACCTCAATATTATACCACACAACCTATTCAAAACGGCTCAGCCACTCAACTTCTTTTCCATCACCATCCAAATTACTCTCACCTTCGAGTATTGGCCGGGCTGTCTTGGTTACTCCCTTATACCCTCAACTACTACAAATAAATCACAACACCGTTTTACTCCTTGTGTTTTACTAGGTTACTCATCAAATCACCATGGATATAAGTGTTACAATCTCAACATGCATCAAATTATTTATTCTTGGCACGTTATTTTAACAAAACAGTTTATTTCATTACAAAAATCACCACCTTCCTATGAACTTCTAACATATGATGTTCACCCACTTCTCTGGTCTACTTCCCTTCATTCTCCAAATAATACTTGCTACACCCACTGTTAGCCCAATCCCACCTCCTAATACAATTTCGAACCCAAATATCCCTTACTAGCCTCCCTCACCACCCCACAACCTCGGCACGAACCATCCCTATGCATCATACCGACCCAAATCCATTCACATCGTCGTCCATGCCTGCAGCCCAAACAACCTCACCCCCTTCTCTACCCGTTTGTAAAATGACAAACCTGTAGTATGACTGACCACTCCACCCTGAAATTCCGTTCAACCTCTCCACCTTAGGAAATGTCGATCCCATACCTCGTACTTTAACCGAATCCCTCTGTTGCCCCAATTGTAAATGAGCCATGGTTGACGAGTTCGAAGCCCTTATTTACTAATTATATGACTTAGAATTAGTTCCTCGATACTTGGCCATGAATGTAATTAGATGTATGTGGATATATAGACACAAACTAGTTCTAATGGTGCACTTGAACGATATAAAGCTCGTTTGGTTTGTGATGGTAGGTCTCATCAGGTTGGTGTGGATTGTGGTGAAACATTCAACCCCGTGGTCAAACCAACTACAATTCGCAAAGCTTTGACCATAGCGTTCTTACATTATTTCCCTATACATTAACTTGACGTAAAGAATGCCTTTGTACATGGAAACTTGGAAAAGACGGTGTATATGCATCAGACTCTAGGATTACGAGACCACCCATATCCCAATCATGTTTTTTAACTTCAAAAGTCCTTATATAGGTTAAAACATGCACCTCGAGATTGGTACCAATGGTTCACATACTATGTCTCCACTTTGGGTTACTCTCACAGTCAATGTGATCATTCTCTATTAATTTACCGATCGAAAAGGGACTGATATAGCATACCTGCTCATGTATGTCGATCATATTATACTTATTACTTCATTTGACAATGCAACTCAATATAGGTAACTCACAGGTACTCTATAGTATTTGACATTCACCCGCCCTGACTTATCATATGTCGTCCATCAAATATACATGCACATGTATGTCGATCATATTATACTTATTACTTCATCCGACACGTTAAAGGTACACCATATTATGGCCATACATTCACATGATCCACCATCAAGTCTATAATTTCTCATATGGACGCCGATTAGGGTGGCTGTCCCGACACCCACTGTTCTACTTTTGGCTACTGTGTCTACTAGCGCACTATCTTCTTTTCTGCTGGTCCTATAAACGATAGCCTATTTACCTCGGTCTAGCGCTGAAACCGAATAATGGAGGGTGGCTATCTAATGTCATCTCCGAGGTATGCTGGATCACAATCTTTTGTTGGAACTTCATCACCCGTTTCATCATGCATCGATCGCCTCCTATGATAATCTAAGTGCAATCAATCTCACCGGCAACCTCGTTCAGCACCAGCGTACTAAACACATCGAGATGGATATCCACTTTGTTCGGGAAAAAGTTAAAAAGGAATAGATCCATGTGGTACACGTTCCATCTAGATACCAGATTATTGACACTTTTACAAAAGGGCTTCCATGGGTTCCATTTGATGACTTCTGATCTAGTCACAACATCCATCAACCTTGTGCTTCGACTGTGGGGGTTAATAGGGATTAAACGAATCCTTACATTCTAGGAAATATTCTAGAGATAATTTTTTTATTATTATCCATTGTATTTGTATTAGGAAACCCTAATCATGTATCCCTATAAACATTCTATATTGGTATCCATTTTAAATATAGAATTTATACCATAGCTTTCATAGACAAGTACTGTTTTTGACTGTAAATGAGTGTTTTCGATGTAGGTCTAGTTTTAAAGCAACAACTTGGGTGACATTCTAGGAGGAGGTAGACAGGTAGTAGTCTTTGGGGGTCAGGTTTTACAGTGTCATTCACATGGGAGACATAACACTTTTGCGATGAACCATATAAAAGATTCCTACAACACTTAGACGCGAAGTGTTGGGCTAATCTTGTAACTAATTAATAGTTAGGGGTTAATTAGTAAAGTTTTATTAGGTAGAATTATTTTATTTAGTTTCCTAATTTATGTGTAATTAGGTATCTTTTTCTACAAGGTCTAGATTTAGTTTAAATATGGATAGAATTTGTTTAAATATGGGCTTAAGGAGTCATTGTAATTTGTCCCGGTTAATTAAATATTGCGAGTTATTTTTCGTTCTTAGTATTACCTGTGATATCCAACAATTGGTACCAATGCAAGGGATTGAGGGAAGAATAAGAGTCGGAGTAGCAATTGATTTGTAGGTTTGTTTTGGTGTTCGTGATCGAAAATAGGGTGTTTTTCGATGGAAAGGCACGTAAGACAAACAGGAGCAGAGTTGGGTTGCAATGGGCGGCTGCACAAGAAGAGTGGGTTTCCTTTGGGTGATAGACATCAACCGGAAACGGGTTTTGTTTGATCGCAGAAAAGGTTGTGCACGTAAAAGGTAAGCAATCGGTTTTGGTTGTCGTTTACGATTGATTGGGTTAACCGAGCAAGGAAAGGGGCATCTATCAGTAGCAGAAGGTTTCAAGGAAGTGTGAAACACCAGGTCTGATAATTAGTATTTTTCGGATATCTCTTGTATGAAGGCGGTGTTTCTGTTGAAAAAAATAATATGTCACGAAATTGTTCGTTGATAGTAAGAATTAAAACTCAAAGCAGGTGAAGTATATTTGTGGCCATTGATCGGAGAACGAACCAAGCTAGCAAGCAACTTGGTGATTTAATCGGCGATAAAATCAAGTAGCAAGTTATCTACATATTAGTTTTGTTGTTTATCTTCACGACTTCATGCGAGAACAAGACCTTGACTTTTAAGGGTGTGGTGATTCAATAATAACGTGGAATAAACAATCAACGGATGGCTAGGTATTCGTTTAGCGACTCAGAAGACAACAGATGGCTAGTTTTAGTTTTATGTTGATAACGCTGGGAAGTGCAATAAAAGATGGGTGATCAAAGATGGGTTATCTTTAAGAAGTATATGCACATGTGTGAACATTGTGGTTGTAACTCAAGCCAGGGAGACTTTGTATGTGACCGAGGTAGAGGTCGGGTGTCCGGGAGAAGTCAAGGAGATGGTAGTCGGGTTCCACGGGATAAAAGCCACGGTAGATGTTATCGGTGTAATGAGCTCAGGCGTAATATATCAAAATGTCTAAAGCGGGAGCAAACAATACAAGGATCAGACTGACACTGATCTGAAGAATGGTGTTACAAGTTGTAATTTAATAGTTAGAGGTTAATTAGTAAAGTTTTATTAGGTAAAATTTTCTTATTTAGTTTCCTAATTTATGTGTAATTAGATATCTTCTTCTACAAGGTTTATAAATAGTATTAAATAGGGTCCAAGGAGTTATTATAATTTGTCCCGATTAATTAAATATTTTTGAGTTATTTTTTCGCTTTTAGTATTACTTGTGATATCCATTAGAGAACAACAACATAAAAGAACCATTTAGCAAATATTGATATCCATAGAAGAACGATACGTATTAAATAGTAAACAACTTGCAGACCCGCCCGCGCGTTGCGGCAGGCTTGCAATAACAGTGTCGTTTAGTTTTATTTGATCTTGTGACCCACTTGCGTTTCGTGACTGACCACTCATTTACCCATTAGTTTAAGTAGAAAACATTTTAATGTGGTGAAAGTATAAAACTATAAAAAAGTATTGACCAAAGTCGAAAACTTTAAAAGTATACTAAAAAAAAGTAGAAAAGTTTAGGGGTATAAAACATAAAAGTCTAAAAGTTTCGTGGTGAAAGCATAAAACTATAATAAGAATACTAAAAAAAACGAAAGTAGGAAATTTTAAGGAAATAAAACATCAAAGTCTTGAAGTTGTGCCGTCAAAGTATAAAACTATAATAAAAAGTATACTATAAAAATCAAAGTAAGAAATTTTAGAGGAATAAAAAGTCAAAGTCTAAAAGTTGTGTAGTCGAAGTATAAAACTAAAAAATGTCGTCGTTCAAGTCAAAAACTCTAAAAGTATCTTAAAGAGTTAAAGTATAATAAAAAGCGAAAGTTAAAAAGTTAAGGGATATAAAATGTAAAAGTCTAATAGTCTCATGGTGAAAATATAAAACTATAAAAAAATACTATAGAAAAGTTAAAAGTTTCGTGACCAAAGTAAAAGACCACAAAACTTAAAACAAAAAAAAAACTTAAAAAGTAAGAGGGTAGAAAACATAAAAGTATGAAACATATGTGGAAACTATGAAAACCTAAAGTTTACTATTCCGTAAAAAACAAAGTGTTAAAGTTTAGGGTAGAAAATGTCAATATGTCAAAGTTTGGTGGCCAAACTATGAATAAAGAAAATGTAAAGTTTAAGGTTAAAAATATAAATTTTATAAACTATTTGTGACCAAAGTTTAAAACCTAAAAAATTAACTGTCTTTCGAATTTGTATTGTTATATATAATATAAGAGTCGTCCCTGTGGTTTGCGCGTTTTTCACCTATAGTTCTTAAACTTTATTTATTACGGATTTGGTCCCTAACCTTTTACGGCTCGTTACGGCTTTGGTCCCTGAGGCTAACGTACGTTAAAAAATTATGTTAAGTGGTTGTGAATTTACCATTATACCCTTTTAAAAGAAAATTAAAATTAAAAATATATATATGATAGAGGACCAGGAATCTCTTCTCCTTAAACCGTCACTACCGTCATCTCCGGCGACCCTTATCCTTCATCTCCAGCGACCACCTTCACAGCAGCATGGCCACCACACCATCACCATCTCCAGCGACCCCTTCTTCCTCCTCTAGACGTATGCTTGGGCTGTAATTGCATCTCACGCCCTCTTTATTAGGGCTCTGGATCTGCAATGCTTTGAGAGCTCACAGTTAGGGTTTCGTACAGAGGCGCCATATCTGCAAAAATGAAAATGATAAAATCCAATTCTGATTGAAAATCACAAACAAAAAATATATGACTATAACGACGTGAGTAAATTCGATCAATTAGTTTCGATGGTAGTCACCGTCGGCAACGATGGTGGATGTGACCTCATCATGGTGGAAATTGTATCATGTATGCGTTTACCTGAGAGAAGTCAATCGGAAAAACATAGCTTGCTTCAATTTCATCCATGTGTTTGGTTTACTCAGAGATTGCGATGTCGGACTTTGTAGAAGTCATTTGAAAAACGGTCACGATGCCACCGTGGCCTTTGGTGTATCCATGATTTTGGCAAAAATTTGATTTTGGTATTTAATGGTTGCCGGAATTGGGTGGTTTATCGTGGGTGTAGGAGAAGAAGGTGGTTGTGTTTAGGGTAATTTTATTTGAGAATAAAGGGTATTTTTGTAATCTTATATATACTTTGGTTTTTTGTTTTTTAAATATAAGGGTAGAATCGTCATTTTAAAATTTTTAACAGTCGTTAGTGGTAGGGACCAAAGCCGTAACAAGCCGTAAAAGGTTAGGGACCAAAGCCATAATAAACGAAATTTAAGGACTATAGGTGAAAAACGTGCAAACCACAAGAACGATTGCCGTAATTTACTCATAATATAATAAGGGCGTCCTGTATGCAAGGTGTGAAGGTGACAAGGTGTCGTGTCCCCAATTAAAACCTCAGAAAAAATCCATACATGAGAGCCAATCATTTCATAAAACCTAAAACAAACAAACTATTTTTTTTTTAATTACAATAATTAATTTACGCGATTTTTCTCAAATGGCTTGAGCTTATTATCTTGAAAAAAATAAGATCTAGTTTATTTTTCCCTAAACAACCTGATATAAATATAAAAATAAATGAAATGAAGTTGTTTTCAAAATTTTTTACAATCGATTTTTAGCACAGTTTAATTTTGGATTGAGTGTGACTTATCGTCATTAGAAATAACGAATCCTCAAACAAATCGTTATAAAGATTGACAGACAATCTCTTCAGGGTTAATGTTAAAGGTTCAAGTCTGACAAGGTACATGCATAAATGACGTATTTATGAAAAATAAGTCTAGAAATTGTGGTAAAAAAAGAAAAATCTACGTTTGTATTGTTTCTAATTTTAGGTAACAAAGGGGCATGTGCTAAATGTATGGTAACATTTCAGTTCGAGGTTTCTACCCCCAAATGGTCCCGTATCACCTAAGGTAAGGCCTATATCAATCAATATATGGACCAAATAGGCTTGGATTTAACGAAAAGTCTAGTGTTTGACAAGAACAACATATTGTTAAAGTAATGAAAACCACTTGTTTACAAGAAGATCTATTGTTAAAGAAGAACATCTATTGTTAAAGACATTGGCCTGCTCATATGTCCTTTTTTTTTTATTATTATTATTATTATTATTATTATTATTATTATTATTATTATTATTATTATTATTATTATTATTATTATTATTATTATTATTATTATTATTATTATTATTATTATTATTATTATTATTATTATTATTATTATTATTATTATTATTATTATTATTATTATTATTATTATTATTATTATTATTATTATTATTATTATTATTATTATTATTATTATTATTATTATTATTATTATTATTATTTTATCATTATGCAAAGTTGTAAAGGAGGATTCTTCACAGTAGGTAGCTGAGAGCAATTTTTTGAAGTCTTCACAAGCTTTATTTTCCGAGAAGGATGAAGGGTGCCTATCGCCATGTGAAATGTGAAAAATCATTAATAAAAATAGTATAAAAACGATAACATTCGGTTGAAGTGGCGGGTGCTGGTTGGTCTTAGTAAGTCGATTCTAAATAGGGGCGGAACTAGAAAAGTTTGTGGGGGGTCCACAACTTTGTTTACGGAGTCACTAGTTTTAGATGGTTGGTTACAGACGCGCATTGCAGCACGACATTGCGAGTAAAGAAAAATAACCGATTAAAAAAACTCTACATTATTTGATAAAAAATTATGTGCCGTAACATTGATAATGATATAATAGCAAAAAAATACTAGTAAATGGCTAAAAATGAAGATAAAATAAAAAGTAATGCGTGAAAAAATAATATGACAAAATGTTT
>JBCNJP010000012.1:4599990-4617019 GCA_039602395.1 Deinandra increscens subsp. villosa | reverse complement strand
TGTATTTAAACAAAATATAAACTTATTATAGGAGAATATGAGATGATGCAGGCAAAGTTGAAAAGGAGGATTCTTCACGAGTAGGTAGATGAGAGCAATATTTTGAGGTCTTCACGAGCTTTATTTTCTGAAGAAGGATGACTAGTGCCTATTGTAGGATTAGTCTTGATGGTCGGGTTATGAAAGTCGGGTCAAAAAATATGGATACGGGTCAGCAGAGATTTCAGATTTAGTCACATGTTTTTAGTGCTTAATTAGTCATTAATTAGTAGGTTAGTTAGAGAGTCAAATTAGTGGGTTTCCTATTCTTGAGGTGCAAGTTTGTTTCTTTTTTCTATTTAATGTATTTTGTGAATGAATGAATTGGTGCAAGAGTTTGAGCAGTAAATCTTCTCTGTTTCGTTATGTGAAACATGAAAAATCATCGACACATATAGTATAATAAAGATAACAATCGGTTGAAGTAACGGATGCTGGTTGGTCTTAGTAGGTTCTATTCATTATTTCCATGCAGGCTCTGTCTTGTTTCATTCGCAAAAGCTGTGAGGTAGGCCTCTTTCATGGCATACGGTGTTCTCCGAATGGTTCCGAACTATCACACCTTTTGTTTGCCGACGATGTCGTTTTCTTAGGGGAATGGTCGGAAGCAAATCTGCTCAACCTCAGGCGGATCATGCGCTGTTTTTTCCTAATATCTGGACTTGGTATTAATCCCTTAAAAAGCACTTTGTTTGGGTTTGGGGTTGATGACCAGGAAGTAGACAGATTGACCTTGATGCTTCATTGTAAAATTGGGAGGCTTCCATTCACACATTTAGGCTTATGCATTGGTGTCAACATGAACCTCATAAAAAATTGGGAGTCGGTCATTAAGTGTTTCAAGAAAAGATTGTCGTCTTGGAAGGCCAAGTCTTTATCTTTTGGTGGCAGGATAACGTTGATAAAATCTGTCTTAAGCTCACTTCCTAGTTATTTCTTTTCATTGTATCGTGCGCCGGCAAAGGTAATTGATATTTTGGAAGGTATTAGGCGGGATTTTTTATGGACAGGAGATGTGGACCATAAGAGAATAACATGGGTCTCATGGGATAAAACAATAGCACCGATAAGTGCTGGGGGCTTAGGCTTTGGATCTCTAAAAGATTCTAATCTTGCATTCATGGCAAAGTGGTGGTGGAGGTTCAAAAACGAAAGTAATGCTCTTTGGCGTAAAGTCATTTGGGATATTCATAGTGGTGCTAGATCTTGGAGCTTCATCCCTACAAAGAGTTTAATTTCTGGGCCCTGGAAACAAGTGTCCCGTTGTTCGTCTGACCTACATGATCTTGGTATCAATATTCAATGCTTGATTAAAGGGGTCGTTGGCACAGGTTCCACCATTTCTTTTTGGCTCGACAGATGGGTTGGGGAAGCACCGTTCTACCTGGTTTTCCCTCTTCTTTTCAAGTTAGAAGTCTCCAAGGGATGCAAAGTTGCTGATCGCCTTATCACTTCCTCTAATGGGGCTGTTATTAACTTCATGTGGTGCAGAAATCCATCTACACAAGGAGAACTTGCTGAATTAAATAACCTTGTTACTCTCCTTTGTAATGTGCAGGTCCCGGGTGGAATCGATAGATGGGAATGGGATGCTGTTGAGGATTCCAAATATTCTGTTAAAAGCTTGAAGAAAAAGATTCTGGAGGCAAAGAACTTCAGCATGGCTGCCACTATTGACTGGAACGGATGGATCCCCAAAAAGGTTACTTTCTTGGCGTGGAGAATCAGTTTGAACCGACTGCCGACTGTGGATGCCTTACTAGTTCGAGGTGTCGTTCTTCCGTCCAGTCAATGCCCTTTCTGCAATGAAGTAGAGGAAACGATCAGCCATATTTTTGTGGAATGTCGGGCTGCAAACGCGGTCTGGAAACAGGTTAGCAGATGGTGTAATCTACCACCGTTCTACTTATTTAGCATTCAAGACCTGTTGACGATGCATCGATATGTAAGAGGTAATTCGGTCAAGAAAAAGATGGTTCAAGGAGTAATCCTAACGGCTATTTGGAGTTTATGGCGTGCAAGAAATGACATAATTTTTAATCGGTCCCCTTTGATAATGTCCAAGCTTGTGGAGAACATAAAGATCTTTAGCCATCTTTGGATCACTAGCCGTTCAAAGCACAAGATCTCATGGGAGCAGTGGCGTGTTTTTAACATATCAACTCTCTAATTTTGTGTTGCTTTGTTTTGGGGTTTAAATTGTTGTATTTTGGCTTTTGATGTTCTGTACTTTTGACCATCTTCTCGGTGGTCTTTGTTAATATATATTTTGGTTGACCGTTCAAAAAACAAAGTAGGTCGCAATGGACCAAGTTAAGAACATGTAAAGCCCTTCTTTATTAGTAGTAAAAGGTAAATGAAGTTATTTTAATAATTGACAAGATAACAAATAATTGGCCTAGCTAAAATAGAAGTAAGAGATAAGCATCTAGTCTTATTTAATAACAAACTAACATCTAGTCTTTTATGGGGCCATTTTTAAATTACTCTTAGGAAATAATATTCACAATTTGCGAACAAGTAGATCATGTGAATCACATTTATCTTCCGGTCAAGTAGATAAGAACAACATTTTTAGCTATATATGGAAACATGTGAATCATATTTATCTATCAAGATCACATTTTCTAAGCATTCCAGCCACATAAAAGAACTTTGAAATGGCTTGAAAATCATATGAAATGCATTCATTATTCACCTAATGAACAATATGATGACGTTACAATGATGATGAAACAATTAATACGATCCTCTTCCGGATTTTTACGAAGCACGGGTAAAATTAATTCTCAAGGAGACCCGCAAAGTGAAATCCCTCTCATTGGCCAAAGTCACAATTCCTTCTACCATTGTTGCTCTTTCTTAGGACATTTGGCACTTACGTTTAGCACACCCGATCTTCTTTAAGTTTTGTTCTTAGCTACGCGACCACCGGTATCCCAATCATGTTTTCAACTTCAAAAGTCCTTATATAAGTTATAACATGCACCTCGAGATTGGTACCAATGGTTCACATACTATATATGTCTCCACTTTGGGTTACTCTCACAGTCAATGTGATCATTCTCTATAGTTACAGAATAGGGACCAACATAGCATACCTGCACTGCTCCTGTATGTTGATCACATTATACTTACTAAGTCATCTGACAATGTAACTCAATATTGCTAACTCACAGGTGCTCTACAGTATTTGACATTCACCTGGCCTGACTTATCAAATATGTCGTCCAACAAATATACATGCACATGCATACACCTCAGACCTCTCACTTTCATGCCTCGAAGCAAATCATCTGATACATTAAAGGTACACTAGATTATGGCCATACATTCACACGATCCACCCTCAAGTCTATAAATTCTTACACAGACGCCAATTAGGGTGGCTGTCCCGACACCCACCGTTCTACTTTTGGCTACTCTGTCTACCTAGGGCACTATCTTCCTTCCTGGTCCTCCAAACGAGTAGCCCATTTATCTCGGTCTAGCGCCGAAGCCGAATAGTAGAGGGTGGCTATATAATGTCATCTTCGAGGTAAGTTGGATTCACAATCTTTTGTTGGAACTTCATCACCCGTTTCATCATGCATCGATTATCTATTGTGATAATGTAAGCGCAATCAATCTCACCGACAACCAGCTCAGCACCTACATACTATACACATCGAGGTAGATATCAACTTTATTCAGGAAAAGGTTAAAAGGACATAGATCCCTGTGGTACACGTTCCGTCTAGATACCAGATTACTGACATTTTTACAAAAGGGCTTCCATAGGTTTCATTTGACGACTTCTGATCCAGTCTCAACATCTGTCAACCTTCTGCTTCGACTGTTGGAGTCTATTAGGGATTAAAGGAATCCTTACATTCTAGGGAATATTCTAGAGATAATTATTTATTATTATCCATTGTATTTGTATTAGGAAATCCTAATCATGTATCCCTATAAACATAGTATATTGGTATCATTTTAAGTAGAAACAATTAAAGTAAACAAAGAACACAAGTACATATTAAATAGTAATAAGGGCCCCCAGTATGCTTCGTGTGAAGGTGACAAGGTGTCGTGTCCCAAATGAGAGCCTCAATAAAAAACCCAAACGTGAGAGCCAATCATTTCATAAAACCAAACTGAAACAAACTATTTTTTTTTATTACAATAACTAATTTAGGCGAGTTTTCTCAAATGGCTTGAGCTTATTAACTTGACAAAACAAGATCTTGTTTATTTTTTCCTAAACAACCTGATATAAATATAAATGAAAATGAATTGAAGTTGTTTCAATCGCTTTTTGGCACAGTTTAATTTTGGATTGAGTGTGTCTTATCGTCATTAGAAATAACGAATCCTCTAATAAATCGTTATAAAGATTGGCAATCTCGTCCGAGTCAAGGTTAAATGTTCAATTCTGAGAAGGTACGTGCACATATGTCATTTTAGAAAAGAGTTGAAGTAATTTTAATATTACTTTAGGGTGGTAAATCGTTATAAATGAAAATGAATATTGAAGTTGTTTCAATCGTTAACTTCTAAAAGAAAAGAGTTGAAGTAATTTTAATATTACTTTAGGGTGGTAAATGTCATTTTAGAAACTAAAAATGTGACCGTTGGAAAGTTCCGTGTGGTAGTTGACAAGGAGCTGAAAGGAGGGGTCAAAGTGTAAATATGTCGTTTTAGTTTGTTAGCGATTTCTGTTATAAATAAACGCAGCTGGAAGCTGTGATTTGTAATCTATTTTCATTTTCTTTGTTTTGTATTCACGATTAATGAGAATCTCCCGATTTCCTTGTTCTATTCAATCTTGATTATCAATTTGAAAATGGCATATTTATGAAACAAAATCTAGAAAGGGGCATGTGCCAAATGTATGGTAACATTCAATTCGAGGTTTCTAGCCCCAAATGATCCCATATCACCTACGGTACCACCTATATCAATTTATGGGCCAAATAGGCTTGGATTTAACGAAAAGTCTAGTGCTTGACAAGAACAACATTGTTAAAGTAATGAAAACCACTTGTTTACAGGAAGATGTATTGTTAAAGACATTGGCCTGCTCATAGCTCAAGTTTTTGTTTTTTCTTTGTGTGTTTTTTTTCATTTTTAAATTTTTTTTTTTTGTTTTTTTATCGTTAGGCAAAGTTGAAAAGGAGGATTCTTCACAGTAGGTAGATGAGAGCAACTTTTTGAGTCTTCACTAGCTTTATTTTCTGAGAAGGATGAAGGGTGTCTATCATCATATGAAACGTGAAAAATCATTAATAAATATAGTATAAAAACGATAACATTCGGTTGAACTGACGAGTTTTGGTTGGTCTTAGTATGTCCGAATGGACTAAGTTAAGAACATGTGAAGCCCTTTTTTATTAGGGTGGGATGTGTGGTTGATTTTAAAGCTTAAGACTTTAAAATCTCCGGTCAATAGCTTGCTCCCATATGAGAGAGAAAAGGAAGAGAGAATTTGAAGCCTTTAAACTCTAAAATGGATGGTATGGTTCCAATTTGAAGCATTAATTAGACTTCCGTTTTTTTTTTTAACATTTTCTTTAAAAAAAACACATTGATACTAAATTATTACAACTTTTTAAAACACACGATACTAAATTTAAAATAAAACGACATCTTGGACTGGTTCCGTGCAACTTGTTCGTAAACAAAGGTGGCTGGTTAAGAACATTGATGTCATTGTTGGAACCGACAACACTAAAGTACCCATGCCAAAGCCATGTATCTTATGATGCCACTGCCCCAAGTATGATCGTTGGTTTATGATAATCTCGGTGATACTGTCCACTATATTTTGTTGGACAATTTCTCCACTTCTAATGAGTACAATCGATACCACCGTTCATCCCTGGAATGCCATGCATTTCTAAATGTGCATCATACAAAAGTGGAATGTCGTGACTAGTAGGTGGATACAGAAAATTATCTTTATATAATTTAAGTATAGCATCACAAAAATAAACTAGGCATTCACGTGATGTTCTTTCAGACATGCATAAAAATTCATCATACTCGCCAGGAACATTACCGTATGCGAGTTGACGAATAGTAAACATGAATCTTTGCAAAGGCGTGAAACTTTCTCTCTTCCTCGCGTCAAAACATTCTGTAAACCATGTAAATTTTCTTGAATATCGTAAACAATTTTGGTAAACAATCGGTTCGGCATCCAAATCTTTCTTTGAAAATACCCTCGTGGTAACGAGGATTATCGGAAAAATATAACTCCACCAAGCGTGCATGACCATCAACACGGTTAAGGAAAATACTAGTCCTTCTTGAATGAGCCGTATCTTCAAGTTCTTGTTGTTGAACAGTGTTTGCCACATTAAGCATGAAATTCGAACACATCCTTGACGAAACTACCCGAACTACTTGATGAAGTCAGAATCCCTGATAGAAAAATAACCTTGGACGCTATTTTTATAATGTGAGTATATAGAAGAAATGTGAATATAGAAAATGGTGGTATATAAGAAATGTGAGTAGAGGGGTTTTTACAGTATAAAAATGGGGGAAAAATAATAATAAATGCTAGTAGCCAACGACTACTAGCCTTTACTTGTTCCAAATGGTCAAAAGGCTTTGGCTATAAGAAGCTTCACAAAGCCGTGAGGTTTCATTTTGAAACCAAAATCGTCGAAGCCCCAGAAGGGGGAATGGAAACCGATGAAGCTTAATCGGCTGCATGAAGCTAAGGCTTGAACCCGTGGGTGTATACCCCCACCCTTAGTAGTAAATGGTAAATGAAGTTATTTTACTAACTTTTCTTTTTTTTTTCCTTTATTTCCTTTTTTTTACTAAATGAAAAGATGAACGGATAATCAGCCTTGATAAAATAGCAGTAACAGATAAGCATCTAGTCTTAGATTATTTTTTGAACACCAAACATTTTATACAATGGAATAGTAAGTAGCTAAAACCCTAAACAAAAACTCTAGCCTTATTTAGTAAGAAAATAACATCAAACGTAGTATGGTTTAATTTTCAAAATTTCTATTTTAAGGGGCAATTTTTACTCTTAGGAAATAGTATTTAAGAACAAGAAGATCATGTGAATCACATTCATCTTTCGGTCAAGTAGGTATACTAAGAGCAACATGTTTAACTATATATGGAAACATGTTAATCATATTTATCTATCAGAACCACATGCCTGCACATTGCAAGCATTTCAGCCACGTAAATAAAAATTGTAAAGATGAGATTGAAATGGTTTAAAAATCCTATAAAATGCATTCATCATTCACCTAGAGTATCGACTACCTACCAAGTACAATGGTAGTATCAATAGCAAGGCCAATGAAGGTTGAAAACCAATCCATCAAACTCATAAAACCCTCTAATCCTACCCCTCCAACACTTAGTCGCTACAAATTAGGCTTCATCGATGAGTTCCTTTTTGCTGTCGATGTAGGTGTTGTTCTTTCCTTCTCCGCTAACAACCCAAACTTGGTTGCCCGACTTGAAAAATCGCTTGAGGAAACCTTAACGCGATTCTATCCACTTGCGGGTAGATATGTTGAAGAAATCCAGACCATCGATTGTAGCGACCAAGGTGCTTCCTTTATACATGTCAACGCTAACATCAAACTCGAAGAACTTCTTTTTTCCGAAGTGAATAAGTACATTGACGACCTCTTTCCATCCAAAGTTGAGGTTGGCGACTCATTACTTGCAATTCAAGTAACCACCTTTGAATGCGGAGGTGTAGCACTTGCTATAAGTGGTTTACACAAGATTCTTGATGCTTCCACTCTATGTATATTCATAAACGAATGGGCTGCTATAAGCCGAGAAGAAAACAGTGAGATAGAATTCACGGGGCATGGTTTCAATTCATCTTTATTGTTCCCAGCCCGCGGTTTAACTTCTCTTCCGGTTCAACCTGTGACCGATGGTATGCTAAGCAAGTATACCAGAAAAAAACTTGTATTCACTCAAACTGTAATATCAAACATGAAAGCAAAGGGAAACAAAAGCACCCGACGATGGTCGAAAGTACAATTGGTATCCGCTATCATTTGGAGAGCTTTAATGAAAGCTAATCTCACTGATCCTGAAAGAGAGTCTGCGCTTATTCAGCCCGTAAACTTAAGGGGGAGAATGGGGTCCTTAATACCCAAAGATTCTTGTGGAAATGTTTTAGGGTTATGTGTCACGAAATGTAAGACTCTTGAAACAACTGAAGTACTGGTAGACCGTTTAACTGATTCGATCAAGACAACGATAAGTAACTTCGCGAGGGCACACCACGATAGTGAAGAAGGGCAAGCTATAGTTTTGAATTCATTGTCAAATATGACTAATCTTCCTTCATCTACACATGTGGTCATCATATCTAGTTGGTGTAGGTTTCCATTTCATGAAATTGACTTTGGTTTTGGGAAACCCATTTGGGTTGCCCCTTGGACTACACCGAGAAATCATGTGACAGTTTTGATGGACGATGCTGAAGGGAATGGAGTGGAAGCATATGTTTGTGTTCATGAGAAGTATGTCCCTTATTTTGAAGAAGCTCTAGAACTTGTTAATGCTTTTGTTGTTTAAGATTTTCTTGCTTAACAATTGAATATTGTATATGCTTGGTTCTTTAATTTGTATTATATTTCAAAGAATTTGTAATGAATGAATTTGTAATGCATTTGTGAGGAATGGTACAACATAATTATTATTATAGATCGAGTCTGATAGGCAGGAGAGTCGGTTGATTGATAAATCTCGTATCCGTTGGTCATACAACCGATTTCAATATTCTGCTATCAAAATATCATTTTTTTTTCATTCTGATATAATAACCTATTCCATTTCACCATTCATTCGTGTATACCAAACACTAATATAATATAATAACGATCACAATCGGTTGAAGTAACGGATGGGGGTTGGTCTTAGTAAGTCCCAATGGACTAAGTTATGCATAGTTATTTTAAGAATTGGCAAGAAGAACAAATAATCGGCCTAGGTAAAATAGAAGTAATAGATAAGCATCTTTTCTTTTACGGAAGAAAAAGCATCTAGTCTTATTAATAAGAAAGTAACATCAAACGCCGCATGGTCTAATCTTCAAAATTTCTATTTGAAGGGTCAGTTTTACTCGTAAGAAATAACATTGAAAATTTGCGGAGTGACCCTCAAGAACAAGAAGATCATGTGAATCACATTTATCTCCCGATCAAGTAAGTAAGAGCAACATGTTTAACTTCATGGAAACATGTGAATCACATTTATCTATCAGAACCACATGCCTGCACATTGTAAGCATTTGCGCCACATAAATAAAAATTGTAAAGATGAGATTGAAATGACTTAAAAATCATATCAAATGCATTCATCATTCACCTATTGTATCGACTACCTAACAAGTACAATGGTAGTATCAATGGCAAGGCCAATGAAGGTTGAAAAACAATCCATCAAACTCATAAAACCCTCTAATCCTACTCCTCCAACCCTCAACCGCTATAAATTAGGCTTCATCGATGAGTTTATTTTTGCTGTCGATGTAGGTGTTGTTCTTTCCTTCTCCGATAACAACCCAAACTCGGTTGCCCAGCTTGAAAAATCTCTGGAGAAAACCTTAACACGATTCTATCCACTTGCGGGTAGATATGCTGAAGAAATCCAGACCATTGATTGCAGGGACCAAGGTGCTTCGTTTATACATGCCAACGCTAACATCAAACTCGAAGAATTTCATGTTTCCGATGTGAATAAGTATATTGATGACTTCTTTCCATCGAAAGTTGAGGCTCGTGACTCATTACTTGCAATTCAAGTAAACCACCTTTGAATGCGGAGGTGTAGCACTTGCTATAAGTGGTTTACACAAGATTCTTGATGCTTTAACTCTATGTATATTTATAAACGAATGGGCTGTTATAAACCTAGAAGAAAAGAGTGAGACCGAATTCACGGGGCCTAGTTTCAATTCATCTTTATTGTTCCCAGCCCGCGGTTTAACTTCTCTTCCGGTTCAACCTGTGACCGATGGTATGCTAAGTAAGTATACCAGAAAAAAACTTGTATTCACTCAGAGTGTAATATCAAACATAAAAGCAAAGGGAAACAATAGCACCCGACGATGGTCAAAGGTACAATTGGTATCCGCTATCATTTGGAGAGCTTTCATGAAAGCTGATCTCGTTGATCCTGAAAGAGAGTCCGCGCTTATTCAGCCTGTAAACATAAGAGGGAGAATGGGATCCATAATACCCAAAGATTCTTGTGGAAATGTTTTGGGGTTATGTGTCACAAAATGTAAGACTCTTGAAACAACGGAAGAATTGGTAGACCGCTTAACCGACTCAATGAAGTCAACGATAAGTAACTTTGCAAAGGCGCACCACGATAGCGAAGAAGGGAAAACTATAGTTTTGAATTCATTGTCAAATATGACTAATCTTCCTCCATCTACAAATGTGGTCATCATATCTAGTTGGTGTAAGTTTCCATTTTATGAAATTGATTTTGGTTTCGGAAAGCCCTTTTGGGTTGCCCCTTGGACCATACCAAGAAATCATCTAACATATTTGATGGACGATGATGGAGGAAATGGAGTTGAAGCATATGTTTGTGTTCATGAGAAGTATGTCCCTTATTTTGAAGAAGCTCTAGAACTTGTTAGTGCTTTTGTTGTTTAAAACTTTCTACATTAATATGAAGGTTTAATAGTGTATCTTTGCATGGTTCTTTGTATTTTATAACAATGTATTCTAGTGTGTGTAATATATTTGTGTCTGAATGAAATTTATAATATAACAATAAGAAATGTTGTTGTTGCCACTTGAGTTGTAGCCTAATGGTAAGAGGCAATGTCCGAACGGTTAAACTTACTGTTAGAATTGGAGCTTGTGTGAGTGTTAAACTTACTGATTCCAAGGATGACGTTTGGGCGGAAGTCAGTGAAGATGGGGCTGTTTTCCATCAATCATGAATCTCATCTCATGTAATGTTAGGGGGGATTAGGGACGACAAAAAGTTGGAGTGGATCCGGGATTTAAAGGGGATAATGGGATCGAATTCATCTGTCTCCAAGAATCCAAGGTGTCTGTTGTGTCCGAGATTCTGGTTAGAGGGTTATGGGGGAATTCTCAGGTTAATCTTGATATGGTGGAGGCTCAGTGGAGATCTGGAGGTTTGATCAGTATGTGGAACCCCGCTACCTTCAGGTATGTTTCTGGTGCGAAAGATATGAATTTTCTTCTAACTTTTGGGTTGATGTACCAAGGTGGAATCCTTCTCCACTAAGATGTGTTTTGCTTGGTGTAGAAGCATATCCCTATGCTATGAGTGTCTCGTGTTTAGTATCTATGTGAGCGTGTCTAAGTATGAGTTGTGGTAGAAATGTCTTTAGTGGCATACCACATGGTCCGGCGGACCATGTGGTCCGGCGTACCAGTTTGGTACGCTGGGTGGTTAGTCACTTAGTATAAATAGGTAGTGTTAGAATGAGAGCAAAATACTTCTGAACACTTCTGTCATTTCTACACTTTCTGCGTGTGTTTCTAGAGAGAGAAACTAGAGAGCTTGTGTTTGTAATCTTCAAGTGATTCAATACAAAATCTCTTATTTACATTCGTGTTTACTATCATTGATCAAAGCATGCAGTAGTAAGATCGTATCTCGTTTCTACAAGTGGTATCAGAGCTATTGGTTGCTCTATTGTTGTGTTTTTGATCATTTTTCGGATTTTTAGAGAGAGAAAGTTTGGGTTTCTTCACGTTTTCATCAAATTCTTCCAATTTCGAGTGTTTCTGAGATGAAAAATGATGTCTGAGTGTTACTGAAGTGATTTCGCACCTCACTGAATCAAATTCAAGCTTCAAAAGTTGCAAAATCGAAAAATCATTCGATTACAGCTTGGTCCGCAGGTCGAAATTCTGGTCCGCCGGATGAATTTTCTGATCCGCTGGTTGGTCCGCCCGTGTATCTTCATCGAAGATCTGATCCGCTGATCTGGTCCGTGTAGGCAATCTTCATAATTCTGATCCGTGGCAGTTTCAGCGTACCATATGATCCGCGACAGTTATTTCAGCATACCTATATGGTCCGCTGGTGGTAATCTGATCTGCTGGTTAATCTGATCCGGCGGTGGTCCGCAAGTACAAATCTGGTCCGCCTGTTTGATTTGGTCCGGAATAGGTCCGTTGATTTTGGTTTGGTCCGCTGGCAGAAAAGTGACCTTCACTAAAACTGACGTAACTTGCAAACCGTTAAGAGTTACGGAACCCAATACCAGCCAAAACGATCGTCTCGACGAGATCTAGATTTGTACTCACCTGAAAGGTTTGTACCCCCCAGTTTGACCCCCGAAATCCGCTTGGAAGACCTTCATTTTTGAGTTCGAAGTTTTTGAAGTATCATTTTCGGTGAAAAATGTCCGATTTTGAAGCGTTTGCGGCTATGCAAAGCACGGTACAAGCTATGCTCAATTTTGATAATGAAATAGGAACAAGTCAGAAAGTTCCCAAGTTGTTAAAGTTGGAAGATTATCAAAATTGGAAGCAACGTTTTTCTACATACATTAGCACAAATGATATTGATTTGTGGATTCCGATTCGAAAGCTGTATGTGCGTCCAACTGACAATGGAGAATATAAAGAGATTCAAGATTTTGATAAGGATGAAAGAAAAAGTTATGAACTTGAACAAAAAGTTTATGGTTATCTTACCATGGCTTTACCTACCGAGTTGTTACATCAATTCAGTACTTGCAAGAAGGCTAAACAGTTATGGGATGCTTTATCTGCTCGATGTGAAGGCAATGATCAATATAAGAAGAGTAGACGAAAAGTTTTGAACAAGGAATTTGAAAATTTTCAACAATATGACAAAGAAAATATTTCTGCTTTTGTTTCAAGGTTTTCACATCTAATTAGTGAGATGAAAGTGGTCAAGATTGAAAAGACCGAGGAAGAATTGAAAGAGAAATTGATGGAAGCATTACCAGAGAAATGGGAAAGTTATGTGTTGTTGATTACTCATGACAAAGACTATTCCACATTATCATTTCATGATTTGACCGGAAAGCTTCATGCTCGAGAAATTGAAATGGTGAATTCAAACAAGTCCACTGCTCAATTACAAAATCCTGAATTATATCATGGACAAAATTCTGCAAGTATCAATGCAAAGGCAAAATCATTCAGTGTTAATTCATCAAATCCACCTCAAACTGCTTTTGTTGTTGGTCATGGTTCAGGGAATTCTGGAAATTTTTCAAGAGGATGTAACTTCACTGTTCCAAATCATTCAAGTCAGACTTCGTTTTCTGCAAAAACACCTGATGAACATTTGGCGTTAATTTCCGATTTATTATCTTCCTACTATGGGTTGCTGAATGGTGGTTTGACAACACCTGATTTGATGGGAGAAGATTTTGATCAAATTGATCCTGATAATCTTGAGCAAATGGATCTTAGTTGGCAACTGGCGATGTTAGCTCAAAGATTTAAAAAATTCAAGAAAAAGACCGGCTTGATAAATTTAAATCCAAATGGCAAGGTTGGCATCGACAAAACAAAGGTAAAATGTTTTAAATGTTCCAATTTTGGTCATTTTGCTCGTGAGTGTTCAAAATCAACTGCTTCTTCGTCAAAGTCTCCAACAGCCTTGGTGTCTCAAGTTGATAAACAATATGATTGGGGGCAAACTTCTAATTCTCCAATTGCTTTAACTGCTGTTGCTTCTTCATCCAATGAAGGTTATGATTGGGATGCTGATGTACTTGAAGCATTTGAAAAAGCATGAACATCGCATAAAGGCTATGATTGGGCTACTGATGAAATTAATGATGAGTCTGCATGGACTGGTTCATCTGCGATGATTGCTCAAATTGTTCATAGTGATAATGAAGAAGAAGTAACTGATTCTGAATCTGAAACAAGTGATTCTGGAAATAGTGGATATGAATCGGTTTGTGAGTTTTGTTCTCAAAAAGATAAGAAGATTCAAAGTCTGCTTAAGGAAAATGAAGATTTGGTTGCTGATTGTGAGAAGAAAATTAATGATTTGGTTGCTGATAGAGAAAAGTTGGAAGGTATGATCCAAGAGTTAGAATCTCAAAAAGAAAAGTTTTCAGTTTTTCAGACAGAGTTAGTTGAAAAAGAGTTGCAGTTTCAAGGTGTTGAGCAGGAATTTGAAAAGAAAGTTACAAAATTATCTGAAGAAAAGGCTGAATTAGTCAAAGAAGTAAAGAAATGGAAAGATGAAGCTGAGGATACAACAAAGGATTTTCAAAATCTTTTTGACAAATCCAAGTCCAGACTTGATACACTTACTCAACTGTCTGATTACCAAGCTACTAAGATTCAATCTTATCAGATTGATATGGAAAAGTTACTTGATGAGAAGAGGGAGTTGGTTAGAGTGAACAAGTTGCAAAATGCAAATTTGGATATTCAGAAAAGAAACAAAGATAAACTCGAGAAGGAATTGTTGGCCGGACTAGATGAGTTGAGATTGCAAAAGTATGAAACTAATAAAGTGGCAAAGAAGTTGATTGCAACTGAAAAGGAGTTGGTTGAAGCTCATCAAAGAATTTCTGAATTAAAGATCGAAGTCATTGATTCAAAACATCTTTTGAACAATGTTACTAATTCACAATCTTTTACAAGTTTCTTGGCCAAAGATGAAAATTTTGAGAAGATGTTTAACAAGACAGTCTCGCCACTAGGAAGTCTCAAAGAAGGAGTTCATGATTTGAAAGACAAGGTTGAGACCGGTGATTATTCTGAGTTTGTTGGTTCCAAATCTATTGAAGAAAAGCAAGAAGAAAAAGGCAAAAGTACTGAAGCTTCTGAAGCTCAAAAGGTTGTGTCTGGGTCTTCGTCTTCAAAAGCTGACATTGATGAAACAATTATCAATGCTCCAAAAGATCTCAAGAAAGTTAAAGCTGAATTTTCTATATTGGTGAAGAATGGGCATCAATCTACAAAGATAGGAGAGAAGGGTGCAGGAAAGAGCGTTGGTTTAGGTTTTGCAGCAAAAACTGATACAGTTGATGCTTCAAAACAACAAAACCCAAAAAGAGTTAGTGTGAAGCAAGTTAGAAAAGAAGTCTTCAAAGCTGAGAAGGTTCAACCCGAGAGGTTCTACAAACTCAAGGGTTCGGAACAAATATTTTCTGATAAAGAGTTCTCGCTTCACTGCGTGGATGCTCAGAAAGTTGCTGAAGTATTTGTGAAGACTACTGATCCGAGGAACAAGAAGAATCAATCTGCAAAATTTTCTTCTGGAGGATCAAATTCTACTCCAAAGAGCCCGACATCCAAATGGGTTCATGATCATCGATTTCAGGTATTTGATAATTTTTATGATCATTTTGAAGATGAATATTTTTGTGAAGCTTTGCAGATTCCCAAAAGGCGAAATGTAAACAATCACTTGTGTTATAATTGCCGACAAAAAGGGCATATGACACAAGAATGTCCGGTTTCTGCTGCTTCTAGTTCAAGAAGAAGAAAGGTTCCATTTGTTGGTAAAGCTGCCAAACTACGATTCATTGATGAATATGGCAGAGTGTTTGATGAATTTCCACAACCTACATTTTTCAAAACTCAAGGAAGATTTATTCCTCGTTTTCAAAATGTTTCATCTGTAGGTTGTTCGTCACAATCGACTGTGACTGGTTCATCAGATACTGATTTACCAAAACAACAACACTGGAAACCTAAAGTGGTTTCAAAAGGAAATCAAGATACTGGTCGACCAGAAGCAATTCGCTTCGGGTCATTTATAAACTGACGTGTTTGATCAGTGTGCAGGTACTTCTAGAAGACCTATCGGTGATTGAAAAGTTGCTGATGGAGGAGTATTCTGTTGATTTAATTTAAATTTCATGACAATATCAAATTTCAAAACTAAAATTTTTTCTGAAAGCTAAACCTGAAAGGTATCCATGTCGAAAGGTCAATTTTCTTTCTTTAATACATTGTGTGAATAGCTTAGGGGGAGAAAATTGAAAAATCAAAAATAGTGTTTTTGTTAAAATAAAAATCCAAAAATAGAGTTTTCATTTTAAGGGGGAGAAAAACAGAAAATTCAAAAACATTGAAAAATGAGAAATTGTATCCGACATAATTGGGAAATGATGGTACATTGGCTTACGTGTCTGACTCATGGATAAAATAGATGAAAAAGCCATAAGATCATTGCTCGATGTGCTTGGTAGGCTCGGCATTAAATAAGAAAGTATACAGATGTGATAAACACATTAAATACTAATGCTTGACCAAGTGGACAACATCTTGATGCATATCTCATGATATATCAAGAAAAGATATGTGAAAAAGAAAATAAGAAGTCACTGTGTATACATGTGTTCATTTTGCAAAGATTTAAACTTGTTTGATTTTCTTTATTTTGTCAAACGATCGGACTTTCTCTGTGTATCGAAAGATCGACCTGATCGTTGTTCGTTTGACGTTCTGCTTTATTTTATTTGGTGTTTCGTATAACTCATCGGACTTTCTCTGCGTGTACGGAAGTACCGACCTGATTGTTGTTGGGTTATACAATTTCAACTTGTTTTATTTTCTTATTTTGTTAAATCCGAGGCCTTATCTGCGTATCGAAAGATCGACCTTAAGGTAGACGATTTAATATTTTTATTTCTTTTTGCATGGAACACAGTTGACTGATTCATGAATACAATCATTATGTGATTAAATCACAAATGAAATCACAAAATGTGATATAAAAGAAAAAAACATATCTGAGTATGTCTGATAGTGTGGGGTACACTGGTCAAATACAATAACATATCCAGATGTTATGAGTATGATTTTGCCTGAGTTTAAGATGGACAAATTATACCAGTAATCGTCATGACTTGTGTGCTGAAGTAATTGAAATTGAAGTGTAGTTCAGCATGTCATGACCAATATGATCCCAAGTTGTGATCTTTTTCACAAAAGACAAAAATAGTGTCTGATTCAGTATTGCTTTTATGTTTCATATCTGAAAAATCATAAAG
>JBCNJP010000012.1:4482259-4599490 GCA_039602395.1 Deinandra increscens subsp. villosa | reverse complement strand
TAACTAAAGTCTTGGATCCTGGTCTGGTTCACACCCCACACGGTTATACTCCGTTAGTGAAAATTGGGGGTGTGACAAAAACGACATGGAGAATGCTATACGGGTTGGTATCTTTCATGGAACAGCAAATCGGATAGTAGAAAACGGATGGTGGTCCAACAAAGTGCAGAACACATTCAGATTTGATCTGCTGCTGCCGTAGGTGGTCTAATGTTTCATGCCTAGGGGAAGATTGTTGGGCTAGATATATTTAGAGGCATGAACATTAGTATTGGGCTTATTTTAGTTTGTTTATAGGCCATGTGGGCCATTTAATTGTTTATAGTTGGGCTTATTCATGTTTATGATTGGCCTTGTTTTTGTATGAGGTGGTATAAATACCACCTCATGTTCACGATTTACAAAAGCTTTCATATTAACTGATTACGATTTCTTCTACCAAGTTGGTATTTATGATCAGCTCTTGTTAGCTTCAATAGTAGCAGTTTTTCATTCAAGACTTCATCTTTCTCATAGATCTAGTCTATTCTTCTACTATTTGTTCTTGAATCGATCTTATACGAGGTTTCCGCACTCGTGTTTGATTAGATATCGTGTGTTTGGGAGATTTTCGGACCTACAGTAAGGTCTTCCTTTAAAAAAGTAACCTACAGAATGATTGACATTGAAACAATGTCAATAAGAAAATAAGTCACAATAAAACATAATGAGACATGAACAATGACACAATGACACAATGACACAATGACACAATGACACAACAGATTCACAAAAAGTGACACAATACGACACGATGACATAATGGAATTCATACCATATAGGTGCAATTAGATGGATCCTTCAAATCTTGGACTTCAAATTTGTGGACATCACCAATTTGCTCAATATGCAGATTCGTACAATGGTCAATGGCATCATCAATCTCCAATTGTTGATCCATAAATATTGTTCGGCTAAAAATTTGGGCAGCTTGCTTTTCAAGAACAAATGAACTCCACAAATCAGGTTGTTTATATCTTGTTTCATGATCAAGTCTTCTATGTTCATACCTTTGAGCATCCATTGCCGTCTCAAAATGACTATAAAATTCGACTAAAGTAGAATTTGGATTACAAAACTGCCCAAAATATTTGTTTTCGCTCTCTGATCTTGATGTAGTGCGTATGAGGCCGGACATTTCTTCATCAAGATAAAAAGCAGGTATCCAATCCTTTCTAATCCTATAAAGCTCAGATAACCAGCTATGGTTACTTAAACCACAATTAGAAAGAAGAGAATTCCACCTGCCTTCAAATTCACTAGGTGTGATCGTATTTGACCAGTCTATATCATTTAATTTTTCTCTGAAATCATGCTCATTACACTTTTGATAACCAACCTGATATATCATAATAAGAAACTAAGTTAAAGATGTAAATAACACAATGTCATAATTGACACAATTAGACATAATAGAAAAACAGAATACAAACCTTCGGAGTCACCTTGTCCATTATATGCCACATGCATAATCTATGACGGGAATTTGGCAAAACATCTAATATCGCCCTCTTCATTGCAGCATCTTGGTCAGTAACCACTACTTTCGGTGGATTCCCAAACGCCTTAATGTAATTCTCCAAAAGCCACCTGTATGACTCAGCAGTTTCACATCCAAGAATGGCAGCACCTAGTGTTACGTTCCTATTATGATTATCAATACCGGTGAAAGGAACAAAGACCATGTCATACCTAAATATAAAAAAAAGAACATTTAAAACATATTACAGAATGACATAAGTCATAAGACACAATTTCACAGAATAATACGCAATGTCATTTTTACACAATGACACAATGACACAATGACACAATGACATATTGACAGAATGACATGACATCAGACAAATTACACAATGATATAAAATAGACACAATGAGGTTTATTAACTTACTTGTTTGAACGATATGTAGCATCGAAACCCACTACATCACCAAAAACCATGTAATTGATCTTGGAATATTCGTCGGCCCAAAATAAACCACCCAATCTTCCATCATTTGTAAGACGATATTCAACATAAAAATTAGGCAAAAACTCCTTCTTTCTCATAAGTTTTTCAATCAATATATTTGCATCATTTTCACCTATATACTTATTTTTACCCCTCTTGTAATTCTTGAAATCCGACTTTGTAGCACCTAAATTACTAGCTCCACCATACAAGGTCCTCATTATATTCCATGCTCTAGCAGGTCCGATGTTGATTTTAGATATGGCATCAATTGATGTTGCTTGTACATGGTCTACCTTCCTCATAGAAGTCAAAAATTGCATGTCTTCTTCAGCAACAAATGGATGGTCATGCTCTTCTTTAAATTCTCTTATGAAATACCTCCCATCTTCATATATCTTCAACTTAATACACGCATCGCATCCACATCTCTTAGATGGTTTACTACGCTTCATTCATCCTTTACCCTCATCATCTAGCTTATCAAAACCTCTTCCAGGTTTAAAACCTTGTTTACTACACACAAGATACCTAATGTTTGTAACACCTCCAGATTTGTAATTTGTATGCTTCCTAACTGAGAAACGACTTGAAAGAGCATATGTTTGGTAAAAGGAAAATGCTTCATCAACATTATCAAAAACCATACCAACAACAGGTTTAATTGAACTACTAACAGCAGGGGTGTAATATTTCTTCCCAGACAATGGTGATACACGTTGTACACCAACTTCATGGTAAGTTGGGACACCTACATGAATAATATACAACAATTATAAGGTCAAAATAAATAATAATCACAAAAAAAGGAACTAAATATAACGATGTAAATATGTGATTAGTGTAAACAGAATGAAGACACAATGACACAATGGAAAACATAGATTCATATTAACACACAAATCACTAGAATAAAAATTGTCTCATATGTTACACACACACAAACTAATAGACACAATCATGCATCTATGACACAATGATGCATCTATGACACAATGATGAAGATTGTCTATGCATCTATGACACAATGATGCATCCAGTATCAAACACAAAGTACATAACTATTGAAAGAAAAACAATAAAAATTAAGAAAAAGAGATGAAGAAGCTTGTACTATCTATAATCGGCATCTTAAGATAGAAGATGAATATGTATACTTCGATCACAAATTGATTGACGTCCCTTGTATGCTTGAACCACAAAGTGAATTGAATGAAATCATAGATTCAATCGAAATCTATTGAATCGCAATTGCAAAGATGATTTGAATGTGGATTTGGAGATCGAGATCAGTAAAACGGTGGAATTGAATAGCTAGGTTTCTAACGTTGAGAACTAACGTGAAGAATAACGTGAAGAATAACGTGGAGAAGAAGAAGATTTATATCTAATTAACTCTTTACCCAAACTACCCCTCCTCCCTTTTTAATGAGATGCCACATGTCACCATATAAATCCTTCTTATTTGAAACCAACTTCTTATTTGAACCTCTCTCTCTAAGGAATATAGACTTTTTCATGTCCATATATAACCATGTATGTGGATTTTCTGAGTAAATACATTATTTTTAAGGGGTAATTTTATAGAAACATAACCAAATTTTAATTTTGTTCTAATTAGGTAACTTAAACCTTTTTTTTTGTTCCAATCAGGTAACTTAACTTTAAAATATGTTCTAATTCTAGAAAAATGACCTGATTAGCAGGTAACCTAATCAAATTTTTTTTTTAAAAACTAAATTTTTATAAATAAGGAATTTTTAACAAAAAATGAATTTTTTAAAATCGAATTTTTAATAAAAATGATCTTTTATTTTATAAAAATCGAAATTTTATTAAAAAAAACATTTTTTATAACAACCGGTTTTAAAAATAAATTTAAAAATGCAAAAAAAAAAAATTGTAAAAATTTATAACAAATTGAAAATAAGTTGTAAAAATTTATAACAAAATGAAAATATTTAGTTGATGACAAACAATTCAAAATTACAACAAAACGATTCTATTTTTTTTCTTTTTTAATATTAAAATTATTAGGTTACCTGCCAATCAGGTCATTTATCTAGGATTAGAACATATTTTAGTTGAGTGGCCTAATTGGAACAAAAAAAAAGTTTAAGTGACTTAATGGAACAAAATTGAGAGTTGGTTATGTTTCTGTGACATTTACCCTATTCAATATGTATAATTTCTTTTTAGATTATAAACAAAATAAATTTGTGTCCCAATGGTCTTGCACTATAGCGCGAAGTTGTAGACTTCTAGAGGTCCCTAGGCAACATGAATCACCCCCCCCCACACACTCACTCACTCTTAAAAAAAGACCCAATATTCAACCACACTTTAAGCTCAATATACAACCAGATTAAAAATTTATCCCAAATAGAAAAAAATCCCTAACATAATGACACAAGAAAGTCAAAATTCATATACTTTCAGGGTTTCAAAGGCTATCAGCCTTTGTTATGTTTTTTTTTTTCTTTTTGGCTTTTGCTAACTGTTTATCTATTCTTTTCCTTCTTTTCAATCAAGTTTTTTATGCATTTGAGAAGGGGAATACAAAATACACTTTATTGCAAAGACAATATGAAAAACAGATTTATTCAACCAAGGAATTCTCAATGTATAGATTCAGGTTTGGGGAAAAACACGAAAATGACCATTGTTGACTTTGAAAATACAGTTTTGACCCTTTGAATTCGAATTCTCCAAAATGACCCCTACCAATGGAACAAAGACAACTCACCAGGTCCGTCTGAAAAGGTTTGTGCAAACATCCAATAGAAACTTCACGCGTGTACAGTTACTCATACCGGCGCAATAATGGACCCCGCCCCAGTTCATATTCTTGTAACTTTATAGCCTCACATTCCGAAGCATCCGAGGCAGACACGTGTCCACGTATAAAACTCAAATACCATACCGACTGAATACCTTTTAGCCGGCTAATTTCAGCCGCCCAAGCCGACGACTTAATTTAGTCCGGTGCAGTTATAATTTAAAGGCGAGTCTCTTCACAGTTATTAATTCCATCGAGAAGAGTCGGAGCACAATTGGGGGAAATCAAAATTAATCAAAGGCGAGTTTCTTTGCTGGTAACTTGGTTTTCATGGTTTTAATGAGTTCATCCTCTTATTAGAGTCGGAGCCACCTACACTCTGTTTCACCCATCTAAATTTAATTTTAATTCTGTGATTGCCTGTTTGTTTTTTGGGTCCCTTGTTTTTTTATCTCTTTATTGGTGACATGGTTTGTCTTGCACAACAGGATGAGTTCATACGTCCCTAGTTCCAGAACAATTATTTCGATAATGGAGGAGCCATCAGAGGGTCCTGAACCATGGACCAGTGCACAGGAGGAGGCACTCGTACAAGCATGGGTTTTTGTTCGACAAACAAGCCCTGATGTGAATACGCTAGAATTCTGGGATTTGGTTCAGAAACGGTTTCATGTGATACTTGGAGGTGAAAGGTGCAGAAACAATCACGAAGTTATGACGAAGTGCCTTCATCTCCGACAGGCGATGTTGTTTTGGAGGAGCGTATATGATGATGTTTACAAGGAGCGTTTGGAAGAATGGAATGAAACTGACATCTGGGAGATGGCCCAAAACCTGTACCGAAAAACCAAAGTTACCAGTTTCAACCATCTTGGTAGTTGGGAGGTTGCTCAAGGGACAGAATTCATAGAGTAACTCTTGTGAAAATTGCTACATTTATTGTTTTATGTCTAATTTGTATGGATTTTCACTATTTTTGTTGGTTATGAACAATCCCCTGTTATTTGGATTCATAGTTAGAACTATATCTGGTCCAATCTTCAACCGCTTCAAACTTAAGACTGTCATTTCCAACCGCAAGAAATTCATTTTTTTTAATACAGCTGGTCCAATCTTCTACCGGAAAAAATTAAATCATTACTATTTAATAAATATTTAAAAAATATTTAACAAATATATTTAAAATTGAGTATAAAAAAACTTAAATTTTAATAAATATATATATATAAATCCGATCCAATCTTCCGACTCAAATTCTGGTATATACCCTTTTTAATATTGTCATTTCCTTTTCAAATTTAATATATATCAATGTAAGTCCTATAGGTAATAATAAGATTTTTTTTTACTTATAGCTCCAATGCTCGAATACCAGGTGGAAGACGACTGGTTGAACTGCAGATACCCCCCACGCCTATCCTTTGTCAAAGAACCGGGAGAATTTGCATGTTGTTCCAGACAAATTGTCTGCCCCATCATCGACAAATATGGAGAAAATCAGGAGGAAGAAAGTATTGTTGACAGGCATTGGAAGGAGGAATTCCATAAGAGAAACTATGCAGAAATGAAGCTTGCTCAGAAGTTGTATCTGTTGGACTCAAGTAGTGTTCAGTCTGTTGAAGATAACATGGATGAGAGTAACAAAACCACCAATATCATGGTCGATGATGATAAAATTCTTGCCCGTCACCTTCAGGTTGTTGAGGTTAAGAAGGAAATAGAGTATATTGAGTTGAGGAAGCAAATAGAGGATGATGAAATTCTTGCCCGGAAGCTTCAGGGTGATTACGCTGATAATAAGGTAATGGTAAATCTGATTGAGGAAGCTCTGAAGAGGTTGTTAGATGCGAAGATTGCCAGTATGGATGTGGCCCAACGCAAAAGGATAGACAAAATGAATGCTGAATCTAAAAGGTTCATTCAGGCTCAGGAGCGGAAGATCCGGCTCAATTTTAGTAAGGAAAACTATTCTATGCTGAGGGATTGGAAGGATGGCTGTGTTACCAGAGGGTGGAAAACGACTCATGAGCTCAAGGGCATGACAGAATACGAATTGTGTGAGTACATAATTGAGAAGATGAAAGAGAAGTGTGAGTCTGAACTCGAAAAGAGAACCGTGGACGACGTTATAGAAGAAACGAGGAAGAGAGATGAGATCAAGAGGGTGCTGGACAATAGTCCCTTACCTCCTGAGGCGGAGCACATGGCACTCAAGGAATATTTTATTACTGTGCTGAATGAGAACCCAAGGAGGATCAGGCCATCTTCGATCACTACCCTCAGGAACAAATATAATGAGTTGCATGGAAAACAGATAGAGGACTCTAATGATTACGACATGCATCCATCTGTGAGGGCATTACCAGCAAGCTCAACTGCTACCTATGTGCCTGCCCACACATCATCTAGTCTCATTGATTCTTTGTTATCAGGGACACCACCAATCACTACCTTTAAACATCCCCCCGCCAAAAGAAAGCAACCAATCAGAAAACCCAAGGCTAGAACACCACCCCCCAAAAAGATCAAACCTCTACCCCGGAAATATAGGATTGATGACTTTCAACCCTCTCCTGCCTGGGGGAACCCACATCGAAACCCAAACCATTCACCCAGCCCACATTGATTAAATCAAACCCACAACCTGACCCTGAGCCGGAGAGGGTTATTGTAGACTGGAGTTATGACAAGGAACAGAAAAAATACATATTCCATACAAATCAAGGCCAAACCTTGTCTTACACCCTCTCTGAAGCCCCTGGCAAATTATCATTGTCTGAGATGGCAGATGTCCATCTCATTGGTCATAGAAGGAATACTCTCACCATGGATGAGAACTTGCTCTACTTCAAGCTGAAAATCTTATTGGACGAAGCGAGAAACAATACAGAAGAAGATCCGATGGAAATCTCACCTCGTGTCTCTAAGATTAAGTATTGGGTATACGTGGATGATGAGAAACGGTATTATGTGCACAGAGAAGATGGGACGTTCACTAAACACAAAACAATTAGTGATAGGAGAGATTGGCCCAATGATGAAGACTGGGAGACGCTTCGCTCCCTCACCCCGAACCGGGCGACCGTTGTGCGATCTGTGGAGAGTGGTGGTAAAAAATTATAATTTTGTAATAGACCAACTGTTGAATGGGTTATAACTGTTTACCGGTTGAAAACCTCAGCCGGGATGGAAATTTACACGTTTGATAATTTCAAGTGTGGCATCCGTCTTAGTTTAAGGTCCGGGTGAACTGTCTACTTAATGGATGGAATTTATATTCAACGTTTAATTATCAGAGACCTTATATATACAAACATTATTTAATTCTCAATCGATAACAAGTTACTTTAACATCAAAATAAAATAACCAACATTGTTACATATGGGACGTACCTAACTATCCCTTATTTTTGTCTAATTAAATTATATAAAAGGAATTTTAGTCATTCCACGTGGACCCGCTCAATTCAATTGTCACCCCTAAACTTAGTCGTCTAAATTTGTACTCTACGTCTAAAATTAGCCGGATGATTCAGATAAAATCATTTTCCTAGCCTACCGGGTGAACTCCAAACAGATTGTGCCAGGTTTTGCACTAGTCAGCCGGAAAAACTATTACTTTAAAACTCCCGGGTGGACTTCCAACCGGAAACACTTTCGACCGGGAGATTTTAGATTCAAATGTGAGCTCCCATGTACAAAGGCAGCCTTACAAAGATGACCAAAAGAGATGAACAAGTATGTGCTGACTTGCATTTTTTTCATTACAAAGAGGACCATTACAAAGATGAGTCTACCCCATCATTACATCACATATTAAAAACGAAAAATGTCACCACTACATCAACATCTAGTCTTAAAAATCGGATCATTTAGTCATCCATCCTACTGCAACAACTAGAAGAACTAGAAAGACATAAAATTGCATCTTCATCTTGCTACTTAGTCAAAGTAAGATTTTCCTTCAACATTGTGTTCTCGACTTCCAGTTCCTCTAGCTTCCTACCTTGAATTGCTCTTCCAACGTAATCAGAGTCGGGAAGAAATTCTTTGAACATGTTATGCAGCATCTCCTCTCCACATAAAGAAGTCGCAATCATTTTTCTGGAAAAAAGACACAGGCCAGGGAACTGTTCACGTGAATGGTGTTAATTGAACTTGTGTCTGTAAATCTGAAACTTACCGGCCAAAGAGGGCATCCATAGAATTCTTGGCCAGATCGTCGACTCTTCTCTTTTCACGACTCTACGAACTGAAATAAGACCATGATTGCAAGGATAGAATCTCCCATCGCAATCGACCTTGAAGATATGGTTCTTGAAGCTCTATGAAGAGGCTGAACTCATTGTCTGTGAATGGGGGATCGCTGATGAAGAATGGCGATGAAGATTGGTTTTAGGGTTTAAATAAGGCTTTTAAATAATTAAAAAAAATATATATAAAGATAATCATATTTGAATTATTTTCGGAAATTTTTGCGTAGTTGCCACTTGTCTGGTGAAAATTTTGCAAACGGCTAGCCGGATTCTTAACGGCGGCTGAGTATTAGCCGACCGTATTTAAATCGGATGTAAAAAGAAAATGGGCGGCAGCCTCGGGTGCTACGATGAAATCCGGCTAAAATTGGTCCGGAAGCACAACCGCGGCTGAATATCAGACAGAATGTCAAGTTCTTATTGGCGATCAGAAAGTTCAAAACACGGGAGGTGGGACCGTGTTGTTGCCTTATTGTCAGTCGAGTACACGTGTAGACCTCCCATTGTAGGATTCGGAAAGTTTTTAGACGGAATTGGTGATTGGCGGGCTTCGGATTTGGATCGGTGAGGGTCAGTTTGGAGAATTCGAATTCAAAGGGTCAAAACTGTAGTTTCAAAGTCAACAATGGTCATTTTCGTGTTTTTCCCTTCAGGTTTTGTTATGTCTTTGTTTTGTCTGGATAGAGGTGTTTGGTGTTTTTTTCTAAATGTTTTCCTGTTCTTTATACTCTTTGCAGTGCAAACATGTTTGGATTTCTAGAGCTCCTACTGGTATTGTTCTTTTTAAGGTGTTTCTTTGTGTTGTCTTATTGATGTTTATGCTTACTGGCTAATAGTAGGGGTGTGTAAGAATCCGAAAAAACCGACTCGAAACCAAAATAACCAACAAAACTAAACCGAAAAAACCGAGCCGAACTATTTAGTTATTGAAGGTTTTCAAATTAAATTTTTATTTATAATCATTAGGATCTTTGAGTCTTTGTGATTAGATCATTATGCAACTTTAATTTTTGTTCGAATGTCGTTTGAGTGTTTGAGATTAGATCTTTAAGAATTTGTTTGATTTTGGATTGTGATGCAACAATATGGATCCTTGAGTCTTTTATATTAAATCGTTAAGGATTTGTTTGAATGTATTTGTTTGAGATTGAGTCATTTTGCAACGTTATGAATTTTGAAGTTTTATTTTGAATGCTATTAGTGATCAATTAATTTATAATTAATAAATAAGTATACCAAAATTTAATATTATTAGTTTTTTTCCAGCCCAAAAGTTCATATGGATTTGAATCCGAAAAAACCGAATCCAAACCGTAAAAAACCGAAATCCAAAATCCGTGAAACCGAAAAAACCGAATCCGAATGGATTTAAAAATTTTAAAAACCGAAGTTCGGTTTTGGATTCGGTTTTAACCAAAATCCGATCCAAACCGATCCATGCACACCCCTAGCTAATAGTATGCTTGGTGGAAGTTTTAGTTCTCTGAATGGCGATTAAACATGTATTTTTTTAGAGATACAATATGAAGATTGTTGTATTTAGTATATGCATTATACAAGTTGATAGAATGAATTTTATATGAATGCTTTAGATTACAAATAGCCATTAAAAGTGAAGATTTTCAGTGAAATATATAACCCTAAAAAGGGGTTAAAAAATGAAACAAATCAAATGAACCAACAGAAAGAAGGCAGACACCAGGAAAAAGAAAGTTTTGGTATGTTTAGGTGATAGAATTGTTTCCAAAAGGATAATAGAATTAGAAAGCTTAATAACAGTAAAGAAACAAAAAGTTGAGAGTAAAAGAGATGTTTTTCCATAGAATCCTCAAGATGAATTCGGGGTTAAACATGAGGACGAGAACTCGAGGGATTTTTCCATAGAATTCTCAAGATGAATTCATCTAGCAATCGGATTAACAGTTTGCAGGTGGGTAACAGGTAGGTGTCCGACCCGACTGGGATTAAAGAGAAGGTTTTCAGGGTTTTTAAAGACATGTTCAAACCCCAAGAGCATGGGGATGAGAACTCTGGGTTTTCCATAGAATCCTCAAGATGAATTCATCTAGCAATCGGATTTACGGTTTGCGGGTGGGTAACAGGTGGCTATCCGACCCGACGGGGATTAAAAAGGCTGTGCAGGTTTTTTAAAGAAATGTTCAAACCCCAAGAAGCATGCCTGGCCACCGATATCCTGCAACAGTATTAGCAAGCTCTCTGCTGAGGATAGGATCGTTTTAACAACGCCTTTTTCTAGGGAGGAGATTAATTACGAATAGTTTGTGAGTAAACATAGGTTTGTATACCATACTAGAGTAAAGCATGCGATCCATGAGTTAAGTCTAAGTTCATAAGTATTGTAAATGTGTAATGAAATAGAACACATAATATAAGAGCATAACTAAACCCTTGACAATTAGATTTCCAATCACCCGACACCAACTACCGGTCAAGTGAAGTGGTTTGTTAAACCAATAGATCTATTATTGTAACCCCGACTCGGTGTGTTAATGATTACGTATTGAAATTGAAAGAGAGCTTGATCCCAACAACAACCACAATCCACATAAGTTTAACATACTAGAACACACATAATAGTCATAGAATTAGCACATGGAAATTGAGAGGTAAAGAATGAGTAGGTAGGGAGGTTCCGAGTTCGACGAGTTCGAGATTTGGTTAGATGAAACTCAACGTACCACTTACCGTTTGACCGTTTGCACAACATGCGGTGAAGTTCATGACTCGAGACTCTCATTAACCGAAGACATGGCAAAGTGACATTATTATTTGGTTGTAATAATATTTATTTGTCACTAGTTACTAGTTGTTGGTTATTTACTAGTTTGCCATTGTCTAGGTTAGTATATATAGTTTTGTCTTTCATTTGTGAAAGATTAGCTAGATGAGTGAATGTATGAGTGAGAGAGCTTAGGACATGATATCTTTGAAGTTGTGTGGGTTCATGAACTCTTGTTCATGAACCTATAGCATGTGTGGTGATAGGTAAACATGTAATCATTCGACTTCATCATATGATTATCACTTATCATTCATCTTGTTTATCACTACTTCTATTTTATCCTCATCATCATCATCACATCTCAAACACCCAAGTAGAAGATCCGGTCCGTAATGTTCTTCCGGGTGTTCATATTTGTTCTACAAAGACGAAGCTCACAAAGTCACCGATCCGCTTCCGCTGTGCCATCGGGGTTTGGCTTGGCTCACCGACCCCGGTTTCTACAATTGGCATCAGAGCCATGGTCGAAGAAAACGCAACAAATCGGTTGGTTTCTTCAACTTTGTGTTAGTCTTGCTTGTTTTTGTAACAAATAGAGATGTTTTTATACTTTTGAACTTTGGGTTTTTGTGTTAGAAATTGTCACACATATAATAAGATGAGTTCTTGAGTTTCTTTCAAACTCATCCCAATGGTTCATATGTTTTCCCAGAATCTTCAAACTTGAAGATTGTTAAGTTAGTCATTTATTTGATTGATTTAATTGGAAAACAAATTAAAACCCAAAAAGGTGAATAGTGAAAAGTGTTGTAGCCCATATCACTTTACTGGCTTTGTGTAAAGTAGCAACCTTTTTGTTCACCTTTTGTCAACCACCCTAGTTTCTCTCTCATCACCTAAACACTCAACCTTCTTTAATCAATTTGGCAGATTTTTATTGATTATTGTTAAGTGTTTATGTTAAATTTTTATTAACAAGTGATGAAGGATTAAAAGCCACGAGACTGCAGCTCGTTATATCCAGATTTTTACGGGTTCTTATTTGAGAGAAAAGGTGATTAATTTTGTTGACAACCGGGTTTTTATAAGCAGTTCAAGATCAGGTTTCCGTGAAGTTATACGACGAGGGTTACGGGTTTACGGGTTGACGAGATCTGGGTTATTAATGGTCATGGTTCGATGATCGATGGTTGTGATCGAGGTGTCATCAAGTAAATGAAGTTGGTGTTGTGGGCTGAACAAATTAAATACAAACATGTATATTATATTTGTCGTGGCTTGTATGGAAAATGATGACAGTGATGGGTTGATATTAGGGTAAAGAAAGAACATCTTCAAGGGAAAGTCAAACCTGCAAGTTATATATATATTTATATATTTTTTTGTCTAAAAGCAGTGTATACAGACAAATGTCGCAGGTTACTATTGACTGAAGTGATTCCCCATGTTCCTTCCCTATCTTCTTCAACCAACCGGATATATCGTTCCGGATCAACCCTTCTTCACCGGAAAAACGATTTTCCGAGACAAATCTCAGTTCCGAGGGAACTCGTGTTTGTTCCGGAGGAACTCAAATCTTCCGGAGTAACCACTTGGCGTAACCTGAACTTCCGGTGTAACTCGAAAGTTCCGGACGAACTCCCTTGGTCGCAAATCTGCTCGCCGGAATTGTTCCGGAGGAACTCGAAGTTCCGGAGTAAGTTGTCTATTCCGGGGGAACTCCAAATGAAAGAAAAGCTGAAGTTCGATGTTCCGGAGTAACCGGAAAAGTTCCGGAGGAACTGAAAAATTCCGGAGTAACTCGAAATCTTCCGGAGTAACTCGAAATCTTTCGGAGGAACACCCCAGACCGCCGGAGATGCTTCTGTTTGCTCCTAAGGTCGCCGGAATTTCTCCAGCCGGCGAGGAGGCGGCTGCTGCTTCTCTCTGTGTTTTCATTAGGGCACAAAAGAGAATCTCTCTTTTATTTTGCAGGTTAAAAGAATTTGAACTGGGCCTGACTAACTCTTCTGTTGGGCCACAGTTTAAGAAATTCGAACTGGGCTGCTGTTTCATATAAGTTTTGTTTGGGCTTGTTTACTTCTTTAATCTATATGGCTATAGTGTTAAGGATTTGGGCTACAAAAATTAAACAGTTTGGGCCAGACCTGAAATGAAGACAGATTTGGGCAGAATTATTTAACAGTGTGTTGCTGTTAATTGAAGAAAATTACTACAAGTCTAACGGGTGCAAACCGTTAAATCCATTGCAACAAATTGGTGTACAACCAAGGTACACTTGTAGAAACAAACTTAATTTTCTTTTTGATACTTGCCTCGTTATAAGCAGACGTGTTTAGAAGCCGGTTCAAAATTGAAGAAAATATGCTAGTTTGAAAGTTTTTCTACATTGAAGAATTTGTTTGCTAATGTTGGATTGAGTTCTAGTTTTTGAAGAGTCCTTGAGCCATCGTCGTTATGGTAAAAACAAAGGCAAAGTTAGAAGCTTGTGACTTGTTGAGGTAATTTATTTGAAGTGGTACTATCTTTGAAGTGAAGCATCGGTTTGGTATTCTTGGCAAGTATTTTCAAGACGGTTGAATTATGGGATTGAATTCTCAAATTTTTCTTTGATCCTTTATCTTGTTTACCTTTAACTACACTGAGGATGATGGTGGCATCCTTAAACATAGTGTGCATGTTATAAGTGGTAAACACCCTATAGTGCCTCGCGGAAAAGGCCGGAAGAATCAAAACTCTTCATCGTAGGGGGAGCTTCACAAAGGGGAGAAGAAAAGTGAAAGATTTGAAATCGTTTGAAGATTGTTTTGAAGTCAAGTTGCAAGAATACAAGGGAACCGATTGTCACAAGAGTTGAGTTGTATATCCGTTTGTTCATCAACCAAATAGGGGGAGATTGTTGGGAATTCCCGAGTTCGACGAGTTCGAGATTTGGTTAGATGAAACTCAACGTACTACTTACCGTTTGACCGTTTGCACAACATGCGGTGAAGTTCATGACTCGAGACTCTCATTAACCGAAGACTTGGCATTAGTGACTTTATTATTTATTGTTGTATTATTTATTTGTCGCTAGTTACTAGTTGTGGTTATTTACTAGTTTGCCCTTGGTCTTAGTTAGGTTAATATATAGTAAGTCTTTCTCATGTGAAAGACAGCTAGATGAGTGAATGTATGAGTGAGAGAGCTTTTGTCATGTATCTTTGAAGTTGTGTGGGTTCATGAACTCTTGTTCATGAACCTATAGCATGTGTGGGATAGGTAAACATGTAATCATTCGACTCCATATATGATTTCACTTATCTTCATCTCGTTTATCACTACTTCTATTTTATCCTCATCATCATCATCACATCTCAAACACCCAAGTAGAAGATCTGGTCCGTAATGTTCTTCCGGGTGTTTATATTTGTTCTACAAAGACGAAGCTCACAAAGACTCCGATCCGCTTCCGCTGTGCCATCGGGGTTTGGCTTGGCTCACCGACCCCGGTTTCTACACTAAAAAAAATAAGAAGACAACAAATAAGCTGATAATCCTAAAAATATAAAGAACCACAAATAAGATATATCCTAAAAACACAAAGAACCACAAATAAAATTTTGAAGTAACTTACCTATGAGAGTGGACATACATATACTAAGAAGAAAAACACTCATGCAATCTTTAAAATATATAAGAAAACAACATCAGTAGTTTTGTAAATTGTTGCTCTCTATATGAGGCAACAAAAACTCAATACAATCGATGCAACTACCATATAGCAATATATATGTTTTTTTTCTTCTATAGATATATTTTTTATGTAAATTTTCAGTGATTTTTTAATTAATCTTTCTCAAAACTAAGCATCTTAATCATTGATTATACAATCTACTTTTTTCTTCATTCCAATAAGCACTCAAGCCAAAATTAGCTGACTTTCGTAAGTAGGAAGAAAATCGAAGGGTTATTAATTTAGCAAAAACCTTCGATTTAAACTGGTTTCAGCCTCCGAGGTATGCTAATTCCTTCTCCCATTGGTTTGAGCCTCATGCTTGCCATTTAATCTATTCTTATGAGTATAATATGAAAATTTGATGAGTCTCATAGTTTGATTTCTACCTTTTTTTGGTTTAGAACATTTTGTGTTACCAGTCCATGTTCAGTTGGTTCTAGTCATGAAGCAACGAGGACCAACTCATGCATGCTGAAATATTGCTTGTGCCACTCCACATAATAATTTTCATATTTAAGCTATTTGATTGAGGTCTTTAAGTTTTCATGTTAAGGTTTAGGCCTTTTATGATAATTATTTAGGTTTAGATTTGTGATAAATGATGTTTCTTTAGTGAAATAAATTCTGATTAAAATCTTGTTACTTTATTGATGACAGAAAAGCTGCTCTTTCCTTTGCTTCAGTATATATACACAATTTGGAGAAGTTTTTTATTGTTGTAATTTTTCACATAGTGTAAACATATTGTTGTAAAATGTTCATATTTGAAAATGTGAACATATTGTTGTAATTTTTCACATTTGAAAGTGTGAACATTTTACAATATGTACACTTGAAAGTGTGAAGATTATAACAATATGTTCACACTTGAATGTGTGAAGAATTATAAAAATATGTTCACACTTTTAAGTGTGAAAACTTACAATAATATGTTCACACTTTTAAGTGTTAAGATTTGATATAATTTGGTAACACCAACTTTTTTCAAACCTAATTCAAGTGTGAACAATATTAGTTTACATATTTTTAAATGTAAATAACTGAACTAAAAAAATATGAATAATTGATTTATTTGTTGCAGTGCAAAGATGACTGATAAAAGAAAAGGCATTTATAATACAAAATATAGTACACTAGCTTTAAGTTAACCAAACCATTGTTAGTTGGTCACATCACAGATACTTGTCTAAAGTGGCACAAAAAGTGGACTTAGAGACTTGATCACCAATAGCATAATTCTCTTTCTTCTCCCCGTTAATGTAGAATAGCACAGATGGGATGCTTGTGATTCCATATTGTAATGGGACGTTTGGGTAGTCGTCGATGTTGAGCTTGTAACACAAAGCCTTTCCGGCGTATTCTTTTGCGACTTGATCAACTATCGGGGATGGGCCAGTCCGCGACGCCCAAAACTCCACTAGCACGGGCATGTCAGCTGCTACCACTAGTTCGGTCCACGAGCAGGCTGTTACCACTTCAACTTCAAAATCCACCAAACAAAATCACCAATTAATTAACCCCATATAGTCATGTATATACATACTATGAGTAATCCGTGTATTATAAGAGCTGAATTTACGTTTACAATATTAGATAAATACAAAAAAGAAAGTTATCAAATTTAAAAATTATAAATGACTTAATTCATTATAAAACAATGATTGATAATTTAATACATTAAAGAAATTTGTTATGTTTGACAAATTGTTGATTAGTTTTCTTAAAAAAGACTCAAATTATTGAGTAAAGTTATCAAAATCTATATATTAAGTTTGCCAATTTTTTTAAATGAAAATTTAGTTTGGACAATATTGGTAATTAGTCTCGGTTAGTAATTTAATAAATTGATAGTTGAATGTAGTTTTAACATGTGGGGGTACTAATATGGACCCTCTAGAAAGGAGACATGTAACAATCTTTTTAGTGCTTTATTAAGATTAAAGATAAAGATACATATACATCTACATCTTACTTCTTACTACTCTAATAAACAATTACAATCCTTGACACGTGTCACTCTCATAGTCACTCTCAGTTTTGTTTTCCCGCTCACTCCTATGATACGATATTATTTAGACGGGGATCCTAAGATCCGATGATCTAACCCGTGAGAGTTTTTTCTTCAAACCCTAATTACTCCTTTGCATCGCCTTCTTCTGCCTTCCAATTGTCACTTCTGTTGCTTACATTTCTGATATTTTCTTTGTTTACATCATTATCACCGGTATAACTTGCCGTTAGGAGACCATCGATGACTGGAATCGATTTCTTTTGCTCGAATCGAGCTTTGCTAAATTGAGCAATTTGAGCTCTTGATTCGAGCTCAAAATTTTCTCAAGCTTGCATCATGACAACCCATCAATCTATTGATTCGAAATTGAGCTTAGCTAAGGTAGCTTACCTGGACACGTTTAAAACCCTAAAAAAGACTACATTACCCAGTCAAAACGGTCAACACGCTATTCATTAAATACACACATCCAGTACACGAGCGTAGCAATACATATGAACAATCATTAAGGTGTCTTAAAATCAGTACCTCGTAATCTAACATCATTAATAACATATGGACCAGATGAGACAATAATCACTCCAGAACAGGAGCAGAAATATGACGCTAATTTAAAAAACAAATGCCAGTCAACGACCTTCTTAACGACAACAATTACACCGATTGGAGCCAAGACATGACGAATTTTCTCTTCGCCAAGAATAAGATGGGATTCGTCGATGGTTCTCTTCCAAGACTCGAGAAGACCGACAAGTTGTACATGGCTTGGATGCGGTGTGATGCCATGATCAAAGGATGGCTAACCACGACTATGGAAAGGGATATTCGAAACAATGTAAGGTACGCCCACACGGCCAAGGAAATCTCGGAGGATCTCGTCGAGCGCTTTGGGAAAGAGAGTGCACCAAGAGCCTATGAATTAAAGCAAACCTTGACAATGACGCATCAAGCCGGAAGTACTGTCTCAACATACTACACTTTATTAAGGTCATTATGGGATGAGATCCAGACCGTGCAACCCGCTCCACGCTGCACATGTGGAAAGTGTACCTGCGAGATTGGAAAGCGTACGAATGATTTTTTGAAAAGGAACGAATGTACGAATTTTTAATGGGTCTCGATGGGGAGTTTACACCCATCAGAACCCAACTGTTAGCTATGAAAAGCACTCTGAGGCTCGGTGAAGCTTACCGTTTGGTTTCTGAGGATGAGCAAACAGAGAAACGTTGCAGCGTCAAAAAGAAAACAACCAGAACTGGCTAGGCAACAGAAAAGCAAAGCAGCAACAAGGGAGACTCGGCGAAACAACCAATCTGATCCTAAAAGTTGTACCCACTGCGGAAATTATGGACATAACCGAGAAGGTTGCTTTGAAAGAATCGGATACCCCGAATAGTGGCCCGGGAAAACAAAAAGGGAGAAAGGGAAGCCTAAGGCTGGTTGTGTTGAAACAGAACCAAGCTTTCTAGGAGGACTAACCGAGCAACAGTACCAAAACCTTCTCAAACACATCTCCGAAACCGAGACCACAAAAGGTGACAAAACTCCTAGGGCCAACATGGCAGGTAAGCTTTATATTGATAATGGGTTGATGTGAGTATATTTTGTAATGGTTTCTCATAATTAATCATATAATTTTAATGGTTACAATATATTAATTCACATGATATATCCTACATTTTGTACTTGATGTGTTTTAAGTTTAATTGTCATAGGTTATGCATTTTGAGGTGTTTTAGAAGCATTGGTGACTAAAGGTGAAAAGATGCGAGCTTTGGAGGAATTAATCAATCAAAATAAAGACAAAGTTGTGAATGTTCGGGAGTGCGGAATAGAGTTGTTGGGATTTGAAATACTTCACATGGGTCAAGGATTGAAGGAATGGGCTTTAAATATATCAAATTGGGTTTAGAAAGGAGATTGGGCTGAATTTGGAGCATTGGGCCGCGTCTTATCAGATTTTGGGCCAAAACAGCGAAGCCCAGGACCCCCGGAGTGTCGCGAGGAAAACTTCCAAATCCCTCGCGACACAATCCGGGTCGATGTCAGCAGATTTTCAAGATTTTTCGTATTTGACGTATTTAAGTAGTTTTTAGGTTTTTTTCTAAAGAACTTCGGCTGTGGCCGACCAGAACTCTCTAGAGACGAATTCTTTCATAGTTTTTCATAGTTTTCTTAGTTCTTAATCACTCAACGATGCTTGTGATGTCCGGCTAAGTCCGAGTGATTACCGATGGTGAACGGTTAGCATGTTTCTAATTTCTTTTTAGTTATTCTTTGTTTGGTTTGAATCTTTAAACATAGTGACAGTGTGTGATTCATCTGAATGTTCAATTGCATATTATTTATCTTGCATTTTGATTGCATATGTGCCCCCCGCTCCCGGACTACCTTTCATAGCATAGCTCTAGGACTATACTTAGCTCATATGTAATTTGAATGTTTGGTTGAATTGAGTTGAACAGAATAATTGAATTGGATTAGAAATTAGCTAACCGGGATCCTGAGGTTGTCACGGTTTTAATTTATTGTTTTCCAGTCGAGTTAAAATTAGTTTTCTTAGAATTAATATAAATCAATTTCAACAGCTAAGAGGCATTTAGATAAAGTAATTTAGGGTTTAGTTTAGTTCATCTGAGTTAGTGATAGTAACTTAGGTTAGATAATTAGAGTTGCTAATAACCACCAACTCCCCTGGATTGATACCCGACTTACCCTGTCTATAGGTTAGTTAGGATTATTTGTATAGCGGTCACGACAACCGTTATCAAATTGGCGCCGTTGCCGGGGAGTACGTGCGCTTGTTAGTGATTTTAGTTTTTATTTATTTCTTGTTTGTTTGTTTTTCTAAAAGAAAAAAAAACCAAAAATATTTTCTTTTTATTTTCGCATTTTAATTTTCTTAGTTTTGTTAACTTTTGTTAAAAAAAAATCCAAAAAAAAAAAGATTTATTTTATTTTTATTTTTTGCAATTTTAATCTTTCTTTGTTTAGATCAGTGCTACGCAGTTGGTTTTGTTGTTTTTGATTGTTTGCAGGTGCTTTGAATATAATCATGGTGAAGGAGGATAGATGCTATAACTGCGGGAGTTTGTATCACAGGATGAAATTTTGCCCAACGTTACCTTACGGGATCCGTGTGGTAGAGGACTCAGAAGACGAGGAGGAGTACGAAGACCCATGCTTTTATTCTCAATATCAAGAATCTCAGTCATCGTACAATCAGGGATATTCCCAGTCCAAGAATTCTAATTACTTTACTAATGATGTTTACTCTAATAATTATAATTCTAACTTTACATCGTTTGCAGGATATAATGATGGATATGGGAATAATTACTCTCAACCGGCATATGAGGCTCAACAGGAATTTGATGATTTTGACCAAGTATATCCCCAATATGAGCAACAAGAGTACTATGATGGTGGGTATGAAGTAAACATGTCTAGTCAAGGTTACTATCAGGGTGACTACCAAGAATCTTCATGTGATTATGTAGACCAACAACACGATCAAAGGGAAGAAGTTAGTGCTCAACTTAGTGAAATTCTGGAGGCCCAAAAGAGAATGAAGAAAAAATTTGATATCCAAGAAGAGAGGCACGAGACATTATCAAAGCAAGTGGCACAACTGGCGGAAGACATGGCCAATCAAGAAATCGAATCATGGGAACAACCACCCAAAGAAGAAGAAGTTTGGGAGGCGACTGATGTGGTGATTGAGGAGGTTGAGCGAGAATATGTGCTTTCAGAGGTTGAGGTTGTTGAGGAAGCAGAATTAGTGGTTGTGAGTGATGCGGAACTAGTTGGTTGTGCGAACGTGGTTAAAGATGTAGTAGATGAGCAGGAGGTTGAGATCCCGACAGGTACTTTTAACCCTTCTTCTTTATTTATTGTGCAGGTGACTGAAGAAAAGCCGCTGAAAAAAAGGAAGGTGGTGGAGGAAGATGTTGGGCAAGCAGTAACGAAAAAAACTCCGCAGTGATGATCTGGATGTGCCACGTGTGAAATTGCAAGTTTTAGTGTGACATGTCAATTCGGGCAAACGTGGGCAATTCTAAAGGTAAGTGTTCGATCCATGATAAATTTGCATTTCATTTTCAATTTAATATCTTTCACAGGTCGAATCTAAAGAAAAAATCAAAGAGAAACCGAGCATGGATCGGTAATGTGATTGGTAAGAATGGATTGAAAAAACTGAAGAGACAAGTGAAATACCAAGCGTTCATCAGTAATGCAATTGGTAAATGTGGAATGAAGCCACCGTGAGCAAAGGAGGCATGGTCTGGCTGAAGACCGTAAATTTAGCGCTTTCTGGGAGGCAACCCAGTGGTAGGTTTTATTTTTATTTTTTATATTTTTTGTTTTGTGTGGTTGTGTTTTTTGTGTTTTTCAGGAATTTGATCGGTTTTGGGTAGTGAAATTGAGCAAGGACGGGGTTCCAGGTACGTCAAATATATAAATGTTTTGGAACTTGTGCTGGCAATATAAAAAAAACAAAGATCAAATTTTCGGTGAATTCTCTCCCTCGCGTGTCGCGAGGGAGGTGGAGGTGAGTGTCGCGACACGCGACGCTCTCAGGGGCCAGATATTTTTGCTTTCTTTTGTTGCTCGAATCCGGTACGTTTCCTATTTATATTTCTTCTTATTTCTTTGTTTTATTTCTTATTTATTTTTGTTGTTCTTTTTAACACATTGAGGACAATGTGTCACTCAAGTGTGGGGAGGGGAATAACACTTTAGTTGTGTTTATTTTTTGTGTGTGTTTAAAAAAAATTAAAATTAAAAAAAGAAAATCCAAAAAAAAAAATTTGGAAAAAAATGTCTTTGGAATAACTTGCAAAACATGGAAAATAATAGTACAATTGGGAATCAGTTTTCAAAAATAAAAATAGAGAAAGAAAAGGGAAAAGTGGTAGAAAATGAGAGAATGGAAAACATGACTAATTTGTGATGTGTCGGTAGGCTCAACTGACCTAGGAATAGCTTAAACTGCCCATTGTGTTTATTGTTGTATAAATATGTAATTAAATCAGTCTGCTAGTGGGTTTCCATTTTAGGGGTGATAGGGAGATTGAAACTGATAATTAGGAGGAAAAAGACCACTTTAAATTAGAAACTTTTATGTCCTCAGAATACCTGGCACGTTATGATCTTTTTGCGAAAGCAAATCCGAGAAATAACGGCGCCCCATCTTTTCATCTTTGAGCATATTAGGTAAATAATTTGGTTAATAATTTTAGGGTGAAGGGACAAAATACTCATGTACAAACTAAGGATAGTATCCCGTGGTGCGTACCTCTGATGATGTTCTGGATCTCGCGGGCAAAATACTCATGTACGAGTTTAGGGATAGCATCTCGCAAAGAGTACCTCTGATTATGTTCGTTGGTAATCATAGTTAAAATTAACCAATTATAAAAAATAAAAAGAAAAAAATAGAAAAAAATAGAAAAATGAGAAAAAATAGAAAAAAGAAGAAAAATAGCAAATTAGAGAAATAAATGCTCAAAAACTTTGCATCCATCTATTCCATCATTCTGTGGACATATGAGTATCTGGTTTAAAGGCGGGTGGGGAAAATCTATAAATATCATCTTGAGTACCCTTTGCTTTGACTGAATTTGATTCGGAAGTAGGTTGAACTTGAACCTTCTGAATGTGGGACACATAGGCAGATTGATAACTCTATTCGGTAAATTATAAACACTTTGGGGGCGAAACAAAAGGTCAGTGGTTGGGTTTAGTCGGACCGAAATACTGGCAATTGCAGTTAGACCATGTGATTACATTATGGTTTGTGGAATTGAATTGGTGGACAAATTAAAAAGTCATATGTTTATGAGATTGATTTCCCAATTATGATTCCATGGCAGTTTTTCCGAGACTAGAAAAAGATAAGTGTGGGGATGTGATGTGAGTATATTTTGTAATGGTTTCTCATAATTAATCATATAATATTAATGGTTACAATATATTAATTCACATGATATATCCTACATTTTGTACTTTATGTGTTTTGAGTTTAATTGTCATAGGTTATGCATTTTGAGGTGTTTTAGAAGCATTGGTGACTAAAGGTGAAAAGATGCGAGCTTTGGAGGAATTAATCAATCAAAATAAAGACAAAGTTGTGAATGTTCGGGAGTGCGGAATAGAGTTGTTGGGATTTGAAATACTTCACATGGGTCAAGGATTGAAGGAATAGGCTTTAAATATATCAAATTGGGTTTAGAAAGGAGATTGGGCTGAATTTGGAGCATTGGGCCGCGTCTGATCAGATTTTGGGCCAAAACAGCGAAGCCCAGGACCCCCGGAGTGTCGCGAGGAAAACTTCCAAATCCCTCGCGACACGATCCGGGTCGATGTCGGCAGATTTTTGAGATTTTCGTATTTGACTAATTTAAGTAGTTTTTAGGTTTTTTTCTAAAGAACTTCGGCTGTGGCCGACCAGAACTCTCTAGAGACGAATTCTTTCATAGTTTTTCATAGTTTTCTTAGTTCTTAATCACTCAACGATGCTTGTGATGTCCGGCTAAGTCCGAGTGATTACCGATGGTGAACGGTTAGCATGTTTCTAATTTCTTTTTAGTTATTCTTTGTTTGGTTTGAATCTTTAAACATAGTGACAGTGTGTGATTCATCTGAATGTTCAATTGCATATTATTTATCTTGCGTTTTGATTGCATATGTGCCCCCCCGCTCCCGGACTACCTTTCATAGCATAGCTCTAGGACTATACTTAGCTCATATGTAATTTGAATGTTTGGTTGAATTGAGTTGAACAGAATAATTGAATTGGATTAGAAATTAGCTAACCGGGATCCTGAGGTTGTCACGGTTTTAATTTATTGTTTTCCAGTCGAGTTAAAATTAGTTTTCTTAGAATTAATATAAATCAATTTCAACAGCTAAGAGGCATTTAGATAAAGTAATTTAGGGTTTAGTTTAGTTCATCTGAGTTAGTGATAGTAACTTAGGTTAGATAATTAGAGTTGCTAATAACCACCAACTCCCCTGGATTGATACCCGACTTACCCTGTCTATAGGTTAGTTAGGATTATTTGTATAGCGGTCACGACAACCGTTATCATGGGTGGATCATTGATTCAGGTTCTACAGAACACATAACCCACAACATAGAACATCTTAAAACTTATGTTGAAAACAAAAACGAGACACCCGTTGTCATCCCAAATGGAGAGAACAACCCCGTAAGGGCCAAAGGAGAAGCCACCCTTATGGGTGGAATCAAATTTGAAAAAGTCCTATACATACCAGATTTTAATTGTAATTTACTTTCGGTCAGTAGGCTTGCCAAAGACTTGCAATGCAGCACTTACATTCGAAGAAGCTGATTGGCATGGGTAAATGTGTGGATGGTCTATATCGGATGGGCATGGTGGCTACAGAAAAACAAGTTATGATGTCTAAAACCGATGCGGAGATTTGACATAAGAGATTGGGTCGTCCCTCATACAACAAATTGTCTCGTGTTGATTTCTTTAAAAATGTGTTTTTTAATTCAAAGGATAATTTTTGTGACGCTTGCATTAAAGAGAAACATACTCGTTTGCCCTTTTCGAAAAGTTCAATAAAAAGTAGTGCATGTTTTGATTTAATTTATTGTGATGTTTGGGGAAATTATAGAAAGCCTTCTACATCTCATGCAAATTACTTTTTAACAATTGTTGACGACTTTAGCAGGGGCGGTATGGACTTATCTCATTAAATACAAAAGTGATGCAAGCGAATGCCTAATAAATTTCGTGAAATTAGTCAAAACACATTTTGGGAAGGAAGTCAAAAGGGTGCGTTGTGACAATGGGGGAGAATTCGTCTCAAGTAAAATGACAGAATTCTACTCCAAAGAAGGAATTACCTTGGAAACCACATATCCACATACACCGCAGCAAAATGGTGTTATGGAACGTAAACATCGTCATCTACTTGAGACAGCTCGAGCTCTAATGTTTCAAGCACGCATTCCAAAGAGGTTTTGGGGGGAATATATGCAAGGGGCTACCTATTGCATCAATCAACTTCCATCGAAGGTAATTGGAAATAAGTCGCCGTATGAGGTCCTATTTGGTGAGAAACCCAACTACCAACAGATGAAAATCTTGGGATGTTTGGTTTACTATAGAAGCACTGAGACAGGGAGAGACAAATTTGAGATTAGAGGAAGACCCGGAGTTTTTTAGGGTTACCCGCAAGGTACAAAAGGCTATAAGATTTATGATGTTGACAGTGGAAAGTTTATTACATCACGAGATGTTCGTTTTATCGAAGGGAAATTCCCATTTAAAATTGTCGAAGCAAGCACTCAAAGCCGAGATGTGTTCGAAGTTCCCTTTGATGAAGATGACATCAGCATAAACATTGCAGATCATGTTCACGCTTCCGAAAGTCAATGCAATGCTCCTGATGTTGAACTAGCTACGTCAGACCAACCCGAAAACAATGTAGAGGAGGTCCATGAGGTCATAAACCATGGGACCGAAAGCTCCTCTAACAAAGAATCATGGGAAGATGATCATAGAAGCCAACCATCTAATGAACAACCAAGAGAGAAACGACACATATCGCAACCGAAGTGATTCGAAGGGTTTGATGTTAGCCTGCCGCCATCACTAGACCATACACACACCATACCTAGCCAATCTTCTTCTTCAACGGTGCATCCACTTGCTAATTATATTTCCTATGAAAATTTTACTAACTCACACAAAGTTTTTTTGGCGGCCGTCACTTCCAATGATGAGCCTGAGTATTTCCATGAAGCTATGAAGAAAAAGCATTGGGTGGACGCCATGAAAAGGGAAATCAATGCCCTTGAAGAAAATGAGAAGTGGACCATTGAAGAGTTACCAAAAGGGAAACGGGCAATTGACTCTAAGTGAGTTTACAAAATAAAGTATAAGCCCAATGGGGAGATAGAACGATACAAAGCGTGACTTGTGGCAAAAGGTTTTACCCAAATGGAGGGGGTGGACTTTCATGATACATTTGCTCCTGTTGCTAAATTGGTGACAGTGCGGGTGCTTTTTACTGTGGCTGTCAAAAGAGGCTGGCCATCGTGCCAGTTGGATGTTAACAAAGCTTTCCTTCATGGGGACCTCGAGGAAGAAGTGTACATGAAAATACCTCAAGGTTTTTTCAAAGCAAGGTGATACAAGGGTTTGTCGTCTCAGAAAGTCACTATATGGATTAAAACAGGCCTCCCGTAATTGGTATAAAATATTCACCACGGCTCTTGTTGAGTTTGGCTTCTCACACTCAAAGGATGATCATTCATTATTCACTCATCAAGAAGGTGGTAAATTTGTGGCGATATTAATCTATGTTTACGATATCATCATTACTGGTGATCACCAAGAAAAGATTATACAAGCAAAGGCTCACCTTCATCAACAATTCAGCATTAAAGATCTTGGTCCGTTGAAGTATTTCTTGGGGATTGAAGTTGCTAAGACTGAAGATGGAATAGTACTTAGTCAACGAAAGTATACACTCGATATACTTAAAGATAGCGGTATGATGGGATGTCATCCGAGCTCATTTCCTATGGAGCAGCACTTGAAACTTGATCAGTGTCGTGAAAGTGATAAGGTTGACGCCACACAATATCGAAGACTAATTGGACGGTTAATGTATTTGCAAGCAACTAGGCCGGATATTGCTTACTCTGTTAATCTCCTTAGTCAGTTTGTATCTGACCCAAGACAAGAACATATGGAGGCGGCAAATCGAGTCCTTAGATATCTCAAAGCAACTCCAGGTCAAGGGATTTTTCTTCCTAAAAAAGGGTGAGTTGAATCTTATTTCCTACTGTGAAGCAGATTGGTTAGGTTGTCAATTCACTCGAAGGTCTCGAACAGGGTATCTCCTTCTATCTAGGAGATGCACCCATATCATGGAAAACTCAGAAGCAGTCGGTCGTCTCTCGCTCCTGCGCTGAAGCCGAATATCGAGCGATGGCTCGACAGTAAGTGAAATCTTATGGGTTCGATGGCTCCTTACTGAATTACTTGTTGAAGTTCTAGGCCCGACACCGTTGTTTTGTGACAATGAGGCTGCAAAGCAAATTGCTAATAATCTTGTGTTTCATGAGCGCACCAAGCACGTAGAAATGAACTGCTGCTTTGTTCGTGAAAGAGTTGACTCTAAAGAAATCATCCCTGTGCTTGTTCGTTCTACCGAGCAACTAGTTGATCTACTTACCAAGCCACTTGGGGCGTCCAAACTTAAACAATTACTAGTCAAGACGGGTGTTCGTAACCTTCACACTCCATCTCTTCACACTTCATCTTGAGGGGGAGTGAAAGAATCCTAATCCTATTCGATTGCCACTGTGCATGTTTATCTAAATGCTAAGTTATCTCCTAGTTTGCTGGGTTTATTATTTATTAGGATTCATGTTTATCTAGTATCCATTCTCCTATAAATTGTAATTGATCTGATCGATCTCCATCAATAACAGAAGACAAATTCTTATTCAAAATACTCTGATAAGTGATATCATATTTATTAATATGTATATATGATTAGGAGTGACTTTTCTAAAAGAAGAAAATTAATTAATAGATCATACCTTCATTTACGGAATAGTTGCAGCAGGCGATGAGGCTAGCCCTGCCTTTGAAAGAAAGCGATGGTGGTATTGTTATGGTGGAGGGCTTGAATGGAATCTTGGTGTAAGTAGGTATAAAAGTACTCACACCGGCTTTCACTCTACATATATCCGAACACTTATCCATCTGTGGTGGTGTTCATTGAAACAATGAATGGCTGAATGCCTGAATGCCTGAATGAAGCTTGTTTTGTGGTCCATTTGTGGTGGTGTTCATTCAAACAATGAATGGCTAAATGATGCTGCTTTTTGTGGTCCGCTTTTCTCTATTATCTTTGTTACAATTAATCTCTATCATTCTTTATCTTTTGAGTTTTTATTTTATTTATTAAATTTTAGTATCCACATTTATGGTATCTTTAATTACAATTTATCTCTATCATCATATCATACTATTATATAAAAGAAATGTTTTTGAGATATATAATATCACTAGGTTAGTAGCCCGTGTATTACACGGGTTGAATTTAGATTCTTTATATTAAATAAATACAAACAAAAAAACGATTAAGATATTTTAAAATTATGATTGACGTAAAATTCTTAAAAATCATTAAATGATAATTTAATAAAATAAATATATTTATTATGTTTGATCAATTGTTGACTAAAGAAATTTATTATGTTTAAAATTGGTAATTATTCTTAATTGGTGATTTACTAAATTTGTAATTAATTGTGAGTTTGACATGTGACAGTATTGATGTGAACTCTCTAAAATGATGACATGTGGCAATAATTTTATTGCTTTATTAGGATTAAGATTCTCACATTTCACCTCATAATAATTTTCTCCCTCAAATCATCTCCTCTTATTTTTTGTTTTTGTATTTCCATGCAATAAATAAAAATATTATTGTATAGATAATCACCACCTAATTAAACAATTATTTGTATTTTCATGGTAATAAATAAAATATATTTACTATATGGATAATAACCATCATAATTAATTAATTATTTGAAAAAAAAAATATTTTGGATATATATATCCGACTTTTTAGGGACACATGTCATTCTCACATTCCACCTCATAATAATTTCTCTCCCAAATCATCATCTCCTATTTTTAATTTTTGTATTTCCATTGCAATAAATAAAAGTATTATTGTATTGATAATCACCACCCTAATTAATCAATTATTTGTATTTCCATGACAATAAATAAAATATATTTACTGTAAGGATAATAACCATCATAATTAATTAATTATTTAAAAAATCTTTTTTCTATTAAAAGAAAAGTTTTGGATATACCGACTTTTTATTTATATATTTATTGCTTCCTAAATTATTTAATTACTAAATTAAACAGTTTAATATTAAAAGAAAAGTTTTGGATATATATCCTACTTTTTATTTATTTATTTTACTAGTTTTTTATCCCCGTGTGTTACACGGGTGACTTTAAAAAAAATTATAAATACAATCATAATCTATGATAATTATGTATTTTTATATATTTAGTAATTAAATAATTGGTTATTAAATAATTAAGAATGCAATAAATAAAAAATTAGAAATACAAATCACTTCCATAATTAGAAGAATTGTGTATTTTTATATATTTAGTAATTAAATAATTGGTTAATAAATAATTAAGAATGCAATAAATAAAAAATTAGAAATACAAATCACTTCCATAATTAGAAGAATTGGCGGGAAAAATTGTTGAGGATGAATGTGGTGGTGCCACATGGCAAATTGTGATGCCAATAACTTTTCTTTTATTATATATATAGATATAGATAGATATAGATATAGATAGATTGCCTCGTAAATTATTTAATAATCAATTATTTAATTACTAAATTAAATATATAATATAGTTTACTAAATTACAGTTTAACAGTTCCATTTTATTTACTTTATAGTTTATCAATTATTTATTTTAATAATTTTTTCTTTTATACAAGTTCTACTTTCACCCCGAGTTGGAAAACTATGAAAACTCTAAGTTTTTTTTTCCTTTAATTTTATTATGGTGATATACTTTAGGTTATAGGTTACCCCTAAGTATTAAAAAATCAAAAAACACACTAAGGGGATTTTTTTTTGTACCTTGGGCCATTACCTAGGTCTGAGACACTATGAGGTAGAAGATGAATTGCACCTTGGACTATTCAGCTGCTCCTTTGGCGATGTCCTCAAATCAGATCACAAAAGCGACTGTGTAAAGTAAAAGGTATTTGGGTTGTAGAAATGGTTTTAGAATCTGAACATTTCTTTGTGCTATATATAATTGTACATTATGTTTTAAGAATTGTATAATGGATTACATTATTTATATATTTTAAGACTTATACATTTATATTATAAGATAAAATACTATTGGAATATTCTTATGATTTATTAAGTTTTAAGTTTTAGTAAATTATTAAAATACCAAGATTTACAATTCTAATATTTAATTATATAATTTAATAATTTAGAAGTATTTAATTAATATGTGAGAAAGATAATATTTAATAATAGAGAGATGCGGAAAAATTATGGTGAAAATATATTTGGTGATGACACATGATATAAAATATAATATTTTATTAAGAGAAAGATTTAAAAATTAAACTTATCTCGATCCCAACTCATTTGACCTGTTAACTTGCTCACACAACCTGACCCAGATTGACCGTTTTGGTCAAGTCTAAGTGCCACTACCATTCGAATTCTTGTTCTTTTAGTAGTGGTGTTTAGATGGAGTTTTTGCATTAAAAAAATTATGGAATGCTTTATCAAAGAACACAATTATTAGTTTATTACTGTTAACCTTCTTAGTAAGTAGTAACATAGAACAATTTACAACAATTACACAACAAAAGCATTGATTTGTTGTAGAGCTTGTTCAAAATATGGGACATATTTATCTTGGAGACAAACATATGCATTCACTCCCTTCCCTTCACCATCTCCCATAAAAAATGTTACATCATTTCCGGGTATGTTCCATGGGGCAGCCCATATGGGCTTCCCGAAACCAAAATCAACTTCATAAAATGGAAAGCTACACCAACTAGATGTGACCACCACATTTGTAGATTGAGGCCAATTAATCATATTTGACAATGAATTCAAAACCATCTCTTGCCCTTCTTCGTCATCCTGTCGCACCTTCGAGAAGTTACTTATCGTTCTCTTGACGGATTCAGTTAAACGATCTGCCAATTCTTCGATGGTCGTTTCAAGACTCTTGCATTCCGTAACAGATAACCCTACCATATTTCCACAAGAATCTTTGGGTATTAAGGATCCCATTCTCTCTCTTAAGTTTACTGGCTGAATATGTGCCGACTCTCTTCGTTGACCTCGCATTGCGAGGTCAGCAAACATGAAAGTTTTCCAAATGATCGCGGATGCAACTTGTGTCCTCGACCATTGTCGGGTGCTCTTCGCTTTCATGTTTGATATTACACTCTCACTGAATACAACTTTCCTTCGGGTATACTTTCTTAACATGTCATCGGTCATACGTTGCACCGGAACAGGACTTAAACCACGAGCAGGGAACAATACAGACGAATTGAAACCCGGCCCGGTGAACTCAGTCTCATTGTTTTCTTCGCGGTTTATAACAGCCCATTCGTTTATGAATGTACATAGAGTGGAAGCATCACCAACCCTATGTGAAATACTTACACCAAATGCTACACCTCCACACTCAAAGGTGGTTACTTGACATGCAAGTAATGAGACAGCAGCCCCAACTTTGGATGGAAAGAAATCATCAACAAACTCGAAATTCACATCAGAAACAAGATAATCTTTAAGTTTGATACTAGCGGTTGCGTATCTAAACTCCGCCCCTTGGTCGTTGCAATCGACGGTCTGGATTTCTTCGACATATCTACCCGCTAGAGGATAGAATCGTGTTAAGGTTTTCTTAAGTGATGTTTCAAGCCGGGCGGCCGAGTTTGGGTTGTTAGCGGGGAAGAAAAGAACAACGCCTACTTCTACGCCGAATATAAACTCATCGGTGAAGCCTAGTTTGTAGCGACGAAGTGTTGGATGAGTAGGATTAGAGGGTGTTATGAGTTTAGGGGATTGTTTTTCAATCTTCATTGGCGTTGCCATTGCCATTCAGGCATTCATGATGAATGCATTTTATATAATTTTGAAGCCATTTCATTTTCACGTTTATATGTTTTATTTTTTTGTGGCTGAAATGCTTAGAAATTAATGTGCAGGGATGAGGATGCTGAGGCTTGAACTCAAATCCTACACGCTACTACTAATTTTAAGATGAATGCATGTGATATAATTTCTACTTTTGTGGCTGAAATGTCGAGAAATTATTGTGGTCCCGAAAGATGTGGATGTGTCTTTCACTACGGGTGTAAATGAGTCGAACCGTTCGGAGCTATTCGAGATCGAAACAAGCCGAGCTCGTGCTTTAAAATAGGGCTCGTTTAATAAACGAGCTCGAGCCCGAGCTTTACATATCGAGCTCGAGCCTGCTCGCGATTCTAAACGAGCTTTTATTTATATAATTTTTTAAATATATTTAAATAATAATGATTTTATATATAAAATTATGATAAAATAAGTAAATATAATATGTATTATTTTCTATATAAAAAAGTAAAATTCTAAATATATACGAATTTAATTATAAAAATATATAAAAATAATAATTAATAATAAACGAGCCAAGTCCGAGCCAAGTCCGAGCTTAAATAATTATTCACGAGCCGAGCTCAAGCTTCAGAAATAAAGCTCGAATCAAGCCAAGCTCAAGCTTGGTTAAATATAAACGAGCCGGACTCGAGCCCAGACGAGCTCGGGCTCGGCTCGGCTCGTCTCTTTTACACCCTAGTCTTCACCATCCAAAAGAGAACCATTTCCCTATGTGTGTGATAAACCTTGGTTACCATATATAACTCATGAGAGACAGTGAGCCTATTGGTCGGTATGATGATATGTGGGCAGGCTGGTGCACAAAGCGGCTTTGGGCTGTGTTTGGCGCACTAGCTGAAAAGCTAGCTGCTAGCTGATAAATTATAAGCTACCTGATAAAAAATAACGTTTGGTAAAAACTAGCTGATAAGCTAGCTGAAAAATATAAAATGACATAAAAGTACATGTCATAAATGTAAATAAAGATATTTATTTATAAGTTAGGAAAGGATAAAACTGGAAATATTATAAAAACTAGTTAAAAAGTTACTTCAACTAGCTTTTCAAAAGCTAGCTTATAAGCTAGCTTTTTGACGTTACCAAACGGGGCTTTTAAAAAAGCTAGCTTATTAAAAAAAGCTCCGTTTGGTGACGTCAAAAAGCTAGCTTATAAGCTAGCTTATGGCGCGCCAAACACAACCTTAGTTATCGTTGTTTTAGAGGTGGGAAAATGTATGGGTCAACGCTCATGGTTTAAATCTTACGGGTCGGGTCGGGTTCATGTATATGACATGATTTTCTAGCTGTGTAATATCATTGAGTGAGTTCTACCCACCAAGTTGCAAACACTTGTGCGCTCATATAGCCTATGCTTCGTAAGTAGGTTCATCTTTCGTGGTACTTTTTCTAGTCATGTGACAGTTTCTAGCAAGTAACAGGCCAACACTATGCGCTTTTAAAAATCGTATCTTGATTAACACTTCCCGGGTTCTTGATATCTTGCCATCTGATCTGGAATTTGTGGACATATCTAAATACCACCAAAGTGACAATAAGAGCATACATTTATAGCTAGAAACATAAGTTATACAATAATATCTCTCGAATAAACTCGCTAGACGGATTAAATAAAGCCGGTGATGATAACTTCAAGAACTTAAAACTTATTTCAAAAGTAAAGAAAAGTAAAAACAGCGATATGCAAGTAGGCGCTATTCGAGTACAAGTCTACTTGGGTTTGGATGGCTCGACCTTGACTGTGGCTGCAGCTGCACTATCGGTCGATGGGTTGAGCTCGTCCCAAGCATCAATCCATGTAACCATGGCATCACTAAGCTTCTCAAAGTATGGGTCAATCGGGCCAAGTTTCTCCTTCACGAGCTTTGAGAGCTCGATGTAGCATTTTTGTGGGGTCGTGCATTCTTTCGGGAGAGTGACATTTTGGAAAAATGGAATGATGTCTTCTTGCCAGTAGATGCCTTTGTATTCTTTCTTTAAGTTGACAAATGGGTTGCTTGCTTTGCTATGCCAAATGTATGGCAACCCTGTTTTCACTCCTAGGCTCAAATGGTCACATATCACCTGCAATTTCACCATAACTTGATCAATATATGGACCCAAACAGGTTTTTATTCAACTAAAAGTCTTAGAGAATATCCATTATTGAAGTAATGGAACAAAACAATGAAAATTACAATTCCAACCCGTCTATATTTACAAACGGGTCGGTCCAAATTATGTTTATCATTAATGGGACAAAGAGGTAAAGGCAAAACGTTTAGCTAAATGGAAACGGGTCGAATGGGCCAAAACTAGCCCATAATTATTTTTTCAACCAACTACATCATATTTTTGGAAGAGGTTATTATTGTAATAAGGCATAAAATAATCGGACATAAAGGTCATCCCAACCTGATCCGGCCATGCTCAAAATTTAAAATTGTTTTCACCGAAGCTAACCCGACCCATCCATTTTGCCACCTCTAGAAACAATGAAACATTAAAATTACCTTGGCGCACCAGCCAGCCCACATGTCATCGTACCGACCAATAGGCTGACCATCTCCCATGAGCCCAAAATACATGGCGGGTCCAATGAGTTCCCTATGGAAACCAAGGTTCATCCCACACATGGGAAAAAGGGTCTGTTTTGGGATGGTCATGACAAGATCCACATACCTGCACAAATATAAATATTTCAGCCACATTGAATACATATGTTCGTGTGAGATTGAATAATCAAAATCAAATAATAAATCATAGAAACACTGGTTCTAGTATTTGAGAAACGTCTTGTGAAGTTAGGTTAAATGAATGAGTTATGGCACCCAAATTTGTAACCAGTTCTTCAAAACATTCGGATAATATGAAATATAAAAAACAACTTTTTTAACTCATGACCTGGTGTTGCGCTCACGAGGCTTGACGAGTTGAGTTGGTGCATCATAATCTGGGATATTAAGCCAAAGTCCATGAGAAATGGCTGTGGTGACACCTTCCCTTAAACTGAAGGGATACCCCCTGACGAAATCAGCACCTTCCCTATACGGGTCATACAATGTGTTGAAAAAGAAGGGTGTTGCCGGTGTTAATAAGTTGTGAATGTGTTGTGCCAGTGCATTGATCTCTTGTCCACTTGGATCCTTTGCAACCTTCATTACAATTCAAAAAAGAAAACAACATTCATGCATATAGACATATAGTAAGTTACATCCATCTTTCTCAAACAAGTAAATACCCATAAAATGAAAATCTAGAAAAATCATAACATTATGAAAATTTCTTCACACCAATGACAATGACAGATTGGGTAGACTTATGCGAACAGACCTAGGCTGAACTGCTCCTAGGCCCGGCCCAAAAACCAGAAGACATGGTCTCATGCAAGGGCTACCCAACCATTTTGAGGCCCAAGGTGAGGTAAAAACACGGAGCCCTTTTTCAAATGTTATCGCTATAAAAGTGGCAGATCTAGGAACTTTTATTAGTGGAGGCAAAAAAATGGGTTCTTTAATGGACTGTGTAAATAAAAAAACTTAGGCCTAATTATTTTTTGTTAAAGTAAGATTAGACATTTTTAGAACCAAAACAATGATTCAGGATTCAACTAAGTATATAATTATTATTTTTCTTGAATTGGGGGCCATAATAATTTGTCGGCCCTAGGCCCGAGCTTAAAATTTCCACGCATTATTTTTCTTGAATTGGGGGCCATAATAATTTGTCGGCCCTAGGCCCGAGCTTAAAATTTCCACGCATAGGGCAGGCCCTGGTCTCAGTGTCTCACAACACTAGGTTAGGGCCACCCCTAAGTCCAATGCAAGTATTGATCATTGGGTCCTCTCTATTTTTCCTTGACACCAAGCCCGTAGCCCCGTACTACGGATCGAAAACCATCACGTGTTAAGCCTACATTTTAACGCTATCCAAATATATCATAAAAAACATGTCTTTAGGGATGTAACGGAATTATAGTAAAATGTACACTAAAAAGTTTAGGGCTATGGCTAATCCAGGACCCGGCTCAACATATGGGTCCGAGCTTAGGTAGATTTGGCACCTCAATGCCACATCACAACCCTCCTCCATCTTTCACCCTCCTCCATCTTTTACTAATTTTGTAATGTTTACTATGTTAAAAGGTTCAGATTTTATATCAAATACAACAATTTTACAATTAAAATTAACTAGCTATATGACCAAAGGGTAAATTGGTATCTAGGGAGTTATAAACTTATAAAGTTATAACCTTTAAATTAGTACAAAACTACTATTCTTAGTCAATGAACAACGAAAAGTCAAAATCATTTCACAGCCATTATCAACTAAAAGTCAACAATCTTAAGTTCCACATCTCCACTACTGGTCCTACAACAAACCAAACAATCATACGGTCACATTCCACCTACCTTCTATCATCTATAACACGTGTCACAATCTAGTGAAACAGTCTACAGTAACCACCTGGTCCACACACCAGCATAACATATCTCCCTAACCACCGTCAAACAGTAGTCCTCTTCCCTACCGTTTGACTTCCGGCGACTATACTGTTGACTTCCGGCCACAAAACTAGATCCAGAAATCGCGATCTTAAAAACCAGATCCAAAAAAACGAGATCTAGAAATCGAGATCTAGAAAACGAGTTTACGAATCTGGAATCGGAACAAGTAAAACAACAATTGGCGAAATTGAAGAGAACTATTGAGAACTTACGAAGCAATCGTCGTCAATGGTGAAGATGTACTTCTTTTTGGAAACAAGGAATCCGAAGCACCGGCAGGCGGAATCCTTGAACGAGATGCAGCTGGATTTCGGGCCTAGGATCCGATTAATATCGTTTCGGTTGTAGAGTTCGTAATCGAATCCTTCGGGAACTCGGACCGTTCTGGACGGATCTCCGTCTTGCACGATGATGAGATGGTAGGGCTGGAAGAAAGGTCTCCACTGCTCGAGGAAGTCGAGGTTGCGGATGGTGGGGATGACGATGTCGAGTTGGTCGGCTAACGGCGGCGTGACGACGGTGGCCGGAATAGACATGGTGGCGATTGACGGATTGGGGGTGGGGATTTGGGGGTTTGAGAAGGGGGTATTTATGAGGGAAGGTTGAAGAGAATATGGGTCACATGGGGTTGCTAAAATAGGAAAGTTTGAAATACTATTAAGTTTAATTAAGATTTAAGGTAAGGTATTTAAATACATTAAGTTTTTATTTGTAAGTAGATAGGTGTTTTCGAGTTTAAGTTTTATCGGTAAATAAATAGGGGTTTCACGTTGGGATAGGTCAAAGGTTGTGGTGAGTTTTTTCATGATGAGAAATGGAGATGATCGGATGGTGTTAGTGGTCAAATAGTGATCCAAATTTAAAAAAAAAATAGATGTGTTTAATGGATTCTCATAGTAAGTGTAAGTGGTATGTCTTGTAACTAAAATGTTGGATTTGAATCCTATAAAATGTAGATGGTGATATATTTATTCTAGAAAATCTAGAAGTTGATGTTTAAAAAAAAGATGTGGGTGTTTGAGAACAAACGCAGGGCTAGCCCAAACTGAAAGATGTTCATGCCTCTTAGTTGGAGGTATCGGGTTCAAATCCAGAAATGTAATTTAGTTAGGGGGTTAGTTTACTAGTATGAGTATTGCAGATTTGTCGTTCAAAAAAATGGGTTTGTTTAAGTCTCAACGGGGATACTTGGGTGGAAGTTCCGGGCCTGTACACGATACACTTATGTTTATATAATATTCTATTTTGGTCTCCTAGTGAATTGCTAGTTTGGGTGCGTTTTATAAAATTCAATGCCTTTAAAAAAGATGAGAATTGGATCTCGTGGCAGGTCCTGTTCAAGAAATTAAAACAACCTTAGCAAGATGTAAGAGTCAAGTGAAAGATTTAGGAATCTGTAAAAACTTGTGACCAGGGGCGGACCTTATGAAGGTCCAGGGGTAGCACGTGCTACCCCTTAAACTCGTACACGAAGTAGAAGTTTTTTAAAAATTTTAAGTTTTTTTTAATTTTAAGTATTTAAGCAACCCCTTTAAATAGCCATATGTTAAGAATATAAATAAGTTAGATTTCTGGCCCAATGGTAAGCCCTCCGTATTCAACCAAGAGGTCCCCTGTTCTACTCCTTTAGGCTACTTTTTTTTTACCAGCTTATTGCCTAAAAAAATTTACTATGTTGATTAAAACAGTTTCGAACTTGTGCTCTTAAGTAAGAAGTTAGGGTCCAAGACCACTAAGCCAACATCTTAATACTGTTTGAACCTCGTTTTTAAATTTTAAATCATGTTTTCTTTTTCTTAAATTTGTGTGAGCATTAGGGACCCAGACCCCAGTAAAAGGTTAACAACTTATTGATCGAAGACGGTTTAAAAGTTCTTCGTCTTTTATTCATATACTCAACCCAGTCAAAGGCTCACCTTGTTGGACCCTGTCAGGGTTGCCGTCCGTTGGATCCCGCTCTCTCACAAACACGTCCCGGAACCCTTAAAAAAATTTGTGCTACCCCTTAGAAAATTTTCTAGTTCCGCCCCTGCTTGTGACCCTGTCTGGTTAGATCTGACTACTGACTCAGTCAATGGTTAACGTGTTTGTTTTCCCTCAAAATTCACCTGACTTGATCCGCAACATCTGACCTACGCATAAATAATATCTGACTCGGTCCAAAGTTTAAATTTCTCTGACTTGGTCCGGTGAAGCTGACCCACGACTTGAAAAACAAACAGCCATGTACAAAGGAGCGTCAAAGTCAATAGAATCAGGGGCGGATTTTTGCTTGTACCAGCAGTGACCCCGGTCACTGCTGGTTTTCCATCAAGAGGTACCGAGTATACGTTTTTTTACGAGAATTTTTTTATATATATTGTGTCGGTCACCACCATGGACGGATGCAGGAGCGGATTTAAGTTATTTGGAAGAATGAATGTGATATTTAAGATATTAATAGAGATGCAAAGTTGCAGGTTTAATGGAGTTAGAAGAAGATATGGATGTTGTTTGTATGAATGAAGAGGAAGAAAGGTATATAAAAATATAAAAAATATACAAAAGGACTATGTGAAATGGTGTACGAGTCTTCTGACCAAAACTGTCAAATAGGCTTTTCTATTTTATTTTATTTATTTTACTTTAACATAGTACTTTACTTTTAGTTTTTTACACTTAATTTAATTTTGCAATATATCACTTTTCTTTATACTATTTCTTTTCATTTTTACTCTCGTTCTTTTAGATGATCCAAATTCTTTTTTAACTTCTTACTATACATAATTTATGGATCAAGTTATTTAATACATTAAGTTACGTAGTTATTAAATAAATTGTATACAGTTTTTTTTTTAATTTATAGATTAAATTTTTTCTAAATATAGATTTATATTTCTATATTTTCTTTTGATATTTTACTTTCGAATATACTCAACTTTAATATTACTCTTAATATTATTACGTGGAATAATATATTAAAACTCTTAATTATAATATTTATTTATATAATACTTCGTGTATTATTATTAATTATATATCTGTATTTGTATCCCTTATCATTTAGTGGAGTTGATACATTCTTGTCTTCTAATGTGGACGTTAAGGGTTAAATCTTATCGGACACAAAAAATGAATGATGAATGAAAAATTATAGAGGTGACTCAGAGGTTTTACGGTCTTTGGGCAGTGGGTTTCCTCTGGGATAGATGTGCAACATATGGGGTCCTGGTTACTCGTGCGGCCTGTGGTCGCAGCGTGTCGCGGGTAACATCGTTTGCCATGATGAAATCCCCGAGTAACCGGGTGTTTACCATTAGAAAAAAACATTTGTATTTGTGTATTTGGTATTTAAGTGTTATATGAACTATGATTTGAATTCTAAATCTTTAAAACAACAAAACTATATTGAGAAACTAATTTTTCTAGTCGCTTAATCGGTTTGAGTATTGATTAACGGGTTAAGGTTTGCTCAATCATTTTTTATTATGTTTCTAATAACGTATTGATATGTTTAGAAAAATATATTTTGACAAAACACAAACCAAACAAACTTAGATTACTATATTAACTTTTGATTAAAACTTGATCTTTGGTTATATTTTTGACTTTTTCATAATTAGAAAATGTTGCAATGAGAACAAAATAGCTACCAACAAGTAAGTGAGATGCTTCAATGATATGGTTAAGTATCCGGTAACGTTTATAATCACTTATTAGAGCTAGAATAAGTTTTTATTTATTTCATAACCGCAATTTTGTTTTGACCCGACCTGAACCGGACTGCCGTTCCAAATATAGACTTTAAAACATAGCAATAAAAAAAAAATTGGTCACGTAACTTTCGGTCACCCAAGAAAAAAATTTCAAGCTCCGCCACTGAATAGAATCCTTCCAATCTAACAAATGAAACACCAAAGAACTAGTTTTGATCTCATCAAGTATTTTCTCCGACTTTTTTGGTGGTGTTGAATATTCTCTCATTTCTTGCTAATTTGCTATTCAATAAAACCATAATGTCAACAGAAAGTTGCTTTGCCCCAACTTATTGAACAACTTGCTACAACTTAGATATCATAGATATCATTTTCTTGAATCATAGACAATATTACGATATTACGGATCGAACTCAGGATCGTTCTCTGAAGAAAAAAAACCCATAACCCGGCTACCCGTAGGGTCAAACTCTGCAATTGGGATAAAACTAGTATAACTGAAAATTCAAACTCTCGACCTTTCGGTTAAGGAGTATCCATCACTCTCGGATGCCATCGGGACAAAGCCCAATTTTTTTCTTTTGTAATAACTAATTATTTTTCATATCATATAAGTAAATATAATAACCCACATTTAAATATTACACACTTGAAAATAAAAAGATATAATAAACTACTTATATTGTTAAGAAAGATTCAAAAAACAAAATGTCATGTTACACAACCATGTGCCACATCTTCACATGTCTCCATATAAAAATATAGTACACTAGCTATATTCATATAAGATATAAGTATAACACCGAGACATTCTTACTCTTTCAATTCCGACAATTCCAACAAGTCGATCATGAGAACTGAGAAGTCATAGAGACGTATAAAGAGAGCCAATGGCGATGGTGGTGGCCTGCGGCGACTTTCTACACGTGATTTTCAACCGTGTGGATCATAGATTGGTTGGGAAATGATTACAGAACGATTCACATACTGACCAAGCAACTAAAAAAATAAAAATATTACAACGTGTCTATAACAAAGTCAAGATTTATTTCTTGAAAAGGGCCCGCCACGAGGTACATAAGCTCGTCGTTTTTAAAGGCATGGAATGTGATAAAAACATACCTAAATTAGCAAGTTATTAGGAGGCCAAAATATAATATTACATAAACATAAGTGGATCGTGTGTGTATCCACTTGGTCCAACTGATCGACTTTATACTTACCTTTTCTCCTAAAGAACCATAAATATGAATGACATACGAATTGTCAGCCCATGCCTTGACGCTAAAGAACCATAAATATGAACGACATACTGCTAAAGAACATTACATAAACACGAGGTCATTTTTTGGCTTTTTGTGCTCTTTGCTCGACGACTGAACGACATGCGGACCATCGGCTCATGCCTTTGAGCTTGCAGACGATTCACATCTTGCACACAAAACACGTGGACCCCTTATATGGGTTTGCGCAATCGATCCATTCTTAGATCACGTGCGGACCGTCTGACAACCTAACGCGGGCGTCTTAAGCAAACATGTTTACGAGTTAAGCCTTAAACAAACCCAACATGTTTAAACAAAATTCAAATCCGTAAATTGGTATGATTCTTTATATTTTTATTTTTTTTCGAATGGCAAACATAAACTTTTATTAAAGGAGCTAGCAAGAATATGAAACTCCGAAAAAGACGAAGCCCAACAAAAGATTACAACAAAGAAGAAAAAACGGAAAAAGCCAATAAAAAGACAAGTAACCCAACATCAAAAGTACACCATTACATTCAGTCAACTTTCTTCTTTTGCATTCCTCTCGTAAACCATAAGAAACCAATTGTCTTTATGTTATCAAGAATACTACTCGTTGTTGCACTTCCATTGCTAAATTGAATCTCATATCGGCCGCACCATATACATCACATAGCAACCCGAATTATGGCATGTATCATCTTCCTCTTTGAATTTGCTACCTATGTCCGATCTAGGATTCTTGAGAGCATTCACAACCCATTTTTCATCCTTATCCTTATTATTTATACATTTATCATTATTTTCTCTCTCTCTTTCATTTACAATCACAATTAAATTATACATTTTTATATCATTTTATCTCTCTTCACTCACAACAAAGCCTCAAATTTTTTAGAATTAATAGTTTTTTGGTCAAAGATAAAGATTTTCAATATTTTTTCTCTCACAACCACTTACAACTAAACCTTAAAATTTAAAGACTACACTCACATAATCATATAGAACGGGTTGTGAATGGTTTTGCGCGTCATCTTATGTCATTTATGACGCGCATTGCGCGTCATAAAAGGGGTTTTTTGTAGTAGTGTGTCCCAAATGTCCGCCGTGACTTGAAGATCCGAAAATAAGTGTTCCACTAACATCACTATGTTCTCCACAAAGCTTATAAAGATCATTTTGAATCACAACATTCCTTTTAGCAAGTGCATCAATCATAGAAATTTAACTCATCTCCGCTCTTTAACAAAATGTATTTACTTTGTTGGACACCCATTTATTCCATTGATAGCTATAAAACGAAACTTGGACTTTGTCTATGAGATAACCTCTTCAATGTGTTTAACTATGAAATATGAAATTACCCTCCTCTGGATTTACATTGAGACCTTTCCTTCAATATTACTTTTTTTTTACGACCAACAAACAAAGCCCCAAATTACGTAGCAGTTGAGCCAATTTCAAAGAAAACTTATCTTTGTAAGCGGTCGGATGGTAAAATCTGTTGGGCTCGAGGATCGAACTCGTAATATAAAATGGGATTAAACGACCATGATCGGATGTGACATCACATCTGATAGTCATATTAAGTCATCACCCTTAACATAAATGATAAAAGAACAATTTGGTTTATAAATGAGAAAGGGCTAAGTTGGTTTATACACTTACTTTGGTTTGAAGGGTAACGATCAACGTTTTAAATTGTTTCTTTTATCTAAAAACTTATCAAGATATTACAATTCTGCCATTAGACAAGAACAAATATATAGGTTGCTTAGGCTAAGTGTAATGGATAAAGCCCCATAAAGCCCCACAAGGGGCATTATGCGCCATGTGGACGCTGACTGGGCAAGAGGCTTTATGGGGCTTTATGGTGTAGTGGATAAAGCCCCATAAAGCCCCACCATCATTACTTAATATTTATTTATTTTTTATTTTTTTTAAACTATTTTAATTAAAATAAAATTTTCAACTAATTAAAAATAAAAGATTACAACTTAATTAGAATAAAAATTACAACTAATTTAAAAAAAAAATTACAACTTAATAAAACTAAAAATTACAACTAATTTAAAAAAAAAATTAAAACATCACAACTTAAAAAGAAAACACGAACGCCTATGTATAACGATTAAACTTGAAAATAGGATCTTCGGGGTTGTTGATGCATGGCCTCAAAAAAGCCCAAACGCCTGCGTTTACAAAGCTCTTGCCATTTTCTGTTTTGTACTCGCTCAACGACCTTTGCAGCACTGAGCTTATACCCTCCGCGCCATATTGTCGCTCGAGTCGTACATAGATATCATTAAAAGTTCGTGCATTCGATTGCAAGGCCCACCATTTCGCCATGATAAAGTTCCCGTTTACATCTTCCACACCACGTCGCCGTTTGAAGTCATCAATCACGACAGGCCAAAACTCGTTTGGCGGGCGTCCATCATTCCAATTGTGTGCGACGTTAACGAAAGATTGTGCCACCGCTACGTCGTCTTCGATCTTCCACCTACCCATATTCATTGTGAATGTTTGTGAAAGTTTATAAAATAGATGGGGTATATATAGTAGAAGAATAGAAGTAGAGAGGAGTTGGAGTGGTGTGTGAGATGTTTAAAAAAGTGGGGTATTTATAGGTAAAAGAGGGTTTAAATTAAAAAAATTAAAAAAAAAAAACCCAACGGTACAAAATTTAGCCGTTGAACGGCTATTTTTTTTATTCACCTCCTCTTCTCGGCGTTAAAGGGCTAACGCCCCTCGCCACCTTCTCCTCTATAACGCCCCTATAACGCCCCACCGTAGTGGGGGTGGGCGTTATAGGGGGCGTTATAGGGCCCTTTGACGCCCGGCCACGCCCCATTACGAGTAGCCTTAGGGTGGGAGGTATGCTTGCCTAAGGCATGGGTTAGGCATGAAATTGGACCAATAGGATGATGCCAACAGGAGAGAGAAAATTGATGTAGAATTGATGTAGAATGATGATTTTGTAGGGGGTATGCTCATTTAGTCATGGTTTAGGCATAGATTAAATATTTTTTTTTTCATTTTCTTTTTAATCTAAAACAAATAAAATTAAACTAACACATTTAATATAAAATAAAAACATAAAACAATTCATTAAAAAAAATTACAAAGTCCTAAAAATAATTTTTTTTTACCAAATTCCTAAAAAAAACCAACATTTATTCTTCAATTTTTTTTAAAAAAAAATACAAATCTAGGGTGGTGGGGGATTTGCATTCAGCTCTTCTTCAGTTAGCACGACTTCCAAGTTGTTGGCGATATGCTCAGTGATGTCGAATCGTAGCTGAAAGTGTGTCTCGGTTTCGGATGATCACCACGATGATACTGTCCTCTATATTTTGTTGGACAGCTTCTACATTCCCAATGCATACAATCGATGCTACCGATCATGCCAGGGAGGCCATGTCTTTCTAAATGGGCCTCATATAAACGAGCAAGATCATGGCTAGTCGGTGAACGTAAAAATTCATCTCTATAAAGTCTAATTATAGCATCACAAAAGTAGTGTAAGCATTCACGTGATGTTCTTTCGGACATTTCTAAAAACTCATCGTATTCGTCAGGCACGTTACCGGTTGCCAATTGACGAATAGCTACCGTACATTTCTGTAAAGCAGTGAAACTTGGACGCCCCCTCTCGTCGAAACGAGTCGTAAACCACTCGAAGTTACTCTCAATATCATGCAAGATACGATTAAACAATCTCTTAGACATTCGAAATCTATCACTAAAAATACCTTCGTGGAAACGTGGCTCGTCGGCGAAATATAGCTCAATCAAACGATCATGGCTTGCTCTACGATCTCGATAAATACTCGTCCTTGTGCTCTTCTCTCGAGATTCTTCGTCTAAAACAGCACGATAACACAGATTCATGAAAGTCATCGTGTCATTGTCCGAATCGCTCGAACTACTAGAAGAAGTCATAAGCTCGGGTGAGATTTTATAGCGTGGGCGAGGGCGATTCATGTTTTTTGAGAAAGAAACTAAAGGTTTTTGTTTGTTTAGGAGAAATGGTGTATAAAATTTATTGATTTTGAAGGGATTTATATAGTGGAGGACTTGATAAAAAAAAAAAAAAGTTCAAACGGTCGAAAATATGACCGTTGAACGGTCTCATTTTGCTCGGCGTCACTCGGCGAAAACTTGCCGCAAAATGGATCCAAACATGCCGATGCCAAAACTTGGGGGGGCACGGTATACATGCCGACTGCGGCATGGGTTGTTGCCGAGTCGATGCCGAGGGCAGCGGCATGTATACCGCCCACCCTTAAAGCCTTAAACTGTAAATGAAACGTCTTCATTTAGATTGTAATTTATTTCGTTTCATCAATGAAAAGTGGGTTGACTGACCCTCCTTTATAGTACACTCTTTATTCGCATTTATATGCTTTGATTTATCGTATGAGAGTTGTACTGCTTTAAATATTGCAATTATCTTATTAAAATTTTATTCACAAAAAGTAAATGTTAGATTCATATATATATATTTTTTTTGAAACGGTAAAATTTATTAAGACTAACGAGAAGCTAGGAAAGAAACAAAACCAAGAAAAACAGAATTACAACACAGTGACACCATTAAGCCATGAGATTGAACTAGTGTGACTAGTGTTACTTGAGAAAGCAAGAAATTCTCTAGGAGATTGTCGCCAAATAGATGAAAAGACCGAGAATCATGAAATAAAAGTGAACAGGAAAAAGTATTATGATTTTATTTATGAAGAGAGAAATACACACAAGTACCATTGTAAAATTATAGAATGAGATCAAAAATATCTTTTTCATATCTTAAGGCTCATTGTAATACCTTAAGATGGGAGCCCAATATCGAGCTCGGGATGCTCGGTATTCTCAGGAACACCATGACGGACGGCTTGAGAAAGGAGCTCGGGAGAAGACTTCGGGGGCTGGCCACCGAGAGAGGAGAGGTCGGGAATTCGACCGTTGGAGTGCCCCCCCCCCCCCACCCCCCACCCCCACCCCCACCCAACGGTCCTTTTGACTTTAAAAAAAAATACTTTTTTTCTCTATTTAACCTACCTTTTTTCACATTTTTCATCCACACCAACTCTCAATCTTCAACTTTCTTCTAAAAAATTCTTCACATCTCATTTCTCCATCTTCACCATGTCTCACAATTTCTTCAAAAACCAAACCGAAAACGAACCACCAACTCCGACATCTCAACGAAACGTGTTTGGAGAACCCGGTTACATACCGTCTTTTGCCGATCAAGAAATCGGTTGGGGTCAAGAGTACGGTTTCTTACGTGATGAATTCAACACTCAAGCCAAGTCTCAACCCGATGTTGTGATGGAAACAAAACCACCCTAAAAAACCACAAAGAAGAAGAGTATGGCAAAGAGAACAAAGGGTCAAACGTCCAAACGCGAGGAGGTTCAAAAACGGATTGCGATTCCGTGGATTTCTCAAGAGGAAGTGGTTTTGACGAGACTTTACATTGATAACTCAGAGAATTCGATTAAGGGTAAATAAGTATTTTTTAATTTATTTTATCATTTTTTATAACTTTTTTTTAACGTTTTTTCTAACCCTTTGTGTCCCATCAACGGTTAATATTTAAAATATCAACTACATTATATATTGCATTTATTTCATCATTTACCCTTACATTCTCCCCCCCCCCCCCCCCCAAACCCAAAAATAAAAATTCAACCATCAATCTTCTTTGGTCGTTCCATCCGTTGCTCCGATTCAGGTTAGTCTCTACCTCTCCTATTTTAGTCATGGATGTCATAGATAGAGGGTCATCTAAACACAACATACATTTATCTTTCTCAATCATTACACAAAAGGATTTATTCGATTTCATCAAAGAGTATCACATTTCGGCTAACCTAAACCCCATCCTTTCAGAAGAGAGAAAACCTATCTTCCCTTTTCCTGCTGGCAAATTTGGTATGTACTTTGATACCATCAAACTTGCTAATTACCGAATCCCCTTTTCTGATTTTCTCATTGAAACCCTAAGTTTTTACAAAGTTTACAGCTCACAATACAACCCCCTGGTCTCGCCAAACTTAATCATTTCGAAATATCATGTCGAGCACTCCAAATTACCCCCCGATTTGCTATTATTTCGAGCATTTTATGACTCATAATGTCAGGTGATTGGATACTTATGAAAAAAGGCGAGACCTTTATCCATTATGCTCAAAGAAAGCACACAATAACCGCCAATGGAAGAAACAATTCATTTACATTGACAAACAGTTGTCTACCTACAAGCATGAAATGACAAGACCCAAAAAATACGGTCCGTGTTGAAGCACCCAAGAAATGTGTGATTAATCAAGACCATTTCAATCTTATTAGCAAGTGTAGGAAAACCGTTCATGAATTTAATTAAAATAAATACTTTTATTTAAGTACGATTACAACAAAAGAAAATAAATCTAATCTATTACAATACAATGAAAATGAAATTCTACTCCTACTACAATTACAGGGAAAATAATGAAATATTACAAGGAAATGAAATACAATACAAGGAAATGAGTAAAAGATTACAAGGAAATGAAATAAATTAAAATTACAATGTAAATGAAATGAAATTATATTGATTTGAATGAAGGAAATTGATGACAGAGAATTGTGGAAAAAGTTTTGAAAGTCAAAGAAAATGATTTGAGGAAAAACTTTTGATATTAGTTAAGAAAACGAGAAAGGTTCCAAGGAACTTTGGCGAAGGATTCGGGTTGAAACCCGGGTCCCTTAAAACAAATCCCGGGTCTACCGAAGATCCGTTTTGTTTCCCAGGGTACAATCGCCTAAACCGTATTGTACGGCCAGGATAACTCTAAGCTTGAAGCTTGAAGAAATGAAGAACGAAGAGGAAGACTTTGAGAGAAGGTATGAGGAAGAGAAGAGAGAACTCTTGTGAATTCGGTGGGTTTTTGCCTCAACTAATGAGGCTGTATTTATAGAGGTGGGAATTCTTGTTGAGCACTCAAAAATTAATTCATAGTCAAACTTTGCATTAAACGTCTTTAATGCAAATTGATTTCTAATTAACACGGAATTATCTTAATTAGCTCAAAATGCGTTTACAGCTGTCATTCCGGAGGAATCTCCGCGTAATAGCTGTTTTCCGAAAGAACTGATCTTCCGGTTCAACTTTCGCTTGAACTCCAAGCGGAGCTCCTTTTCCACTTGAACTTCAACCTGAACTTTTTCCACTTGAACTGGTTCCGGTTCAACTGTTCCACTATGCAAAGTGCGCCATCAAAGCGCCACATTGCGCCTCATACGCCCACACCACGCGTGCGCGCTTGCGTGTGCGAGTGCGAGTTAGGGGTGCTTTCGCACCCCTCAGGGTCCAAGGGATGTGTCCTACTAAAGGAGACAATAGTTGGTAAGGTTCCCACCTTATAAACCACTTTTGGTTTCATTCCCCAACCAATGTGGGATGAGTTAACATGCTATACTTAGCATTTTTCTCTCTAATTTTCGCAGCTTCACAAGTTGCGAGACCTCAACTTTGAGCTTCGACATCTCATTAATACGAGCCCGGATTTGGACGTGGTTTGATGCGTTGGAAAGCCCTCACAACGTACTACACAAACCCATTAAATACAGAGGCGACAACCTATGTTATCTGTATTTTATTTTAGTCCAAAGTTGGTGAAAAACTCATTTTCACACTTAGTGAAAAAACTCATTTTCCACTAGTTTTTCTCCCAAATTTCCAACAGCAAGTTTACTAGTCCGATAAGGAAATTCCTTAGAAAAATTTTAGATGCAGCCAAATAAACAAAAATTGGCTAAATTTGTATTTGCGACCCACTCTTCTCATTGAAAAAGTGGGTGAGTGCCAGCACCATATTTAACTTTTACTAATTTACTTACTTTTTTATTTCTTTGTATACTTATATTATTATTATTATTATTATTATTATTATTATTATTATTATTATTATTATTATTATTATTATCTATATCTATACTATATAATAAACAAAAAGTTTGATCATATTTTAATTAGTAAAAAAAGTCATCTGTCATCACCACTAAATTTTGGATTAAGTCAAAATTTTAATAAATAATTATCCAAATACTAAATTTTCATATTAGGATTTATTTAATTTAAACTTTTAATAAGTAATCTATATCTATCTATCTATATATCTATATTACCCTATATTAACAAAAGACAACCTATGGTACAACCAATGCTGCACAATGTACCATCTTTAGGCACATCTTACAAGTTTTACAGCCTCATGTACAAGATGAAGAAGCCTACCCCGAGTTTACAATTTATTATGCATGGTTTACAACTTTTTTCTCTTTTTGTTGGCCGGCCCTACACCTTTACTTCGGTTGTGTGTTTGAATGTACATCGCACCACCTACTCTCCTCCTCAACACATCACCGAAGGACGAAAATCTCTCTCCCATGCGGCCATGCTCTGCACTGTTCCAAGTACAGCAGAGCCCTATCTTCACAAGATTTCTCAAAATTCACACGCATCCTCTTTCCTTCGTCCTTACTCCTCAGTCAACCTCTCTTCATCACCATCTTGATCATCTTCCAAATTGCTACTTTATCTCGCAGCCCTCTCCGTCATTTCTTTTAGCAGGTATGTATCTTTCTCCTTCTTCATGTAGTTTGATTCTAATTTCGATTGTTGGTTAGATCTGCCCCAATTTCACCCCTTTAGGGTTACTTCACTCTGCATCAAGGAACATCAGTGGCATTGGTTGTATTCGATTTTAATGCGATTTTCATGGCAGCAGCTTACCGTTTTCTCTTTCTCGCAGCCGTTAATGAATCGTTGGCGAATTAGGGTTTCTGAAAACCCCCAAACTTTTTTTACCAGAGGCTTTGATGGGTTCTGTTCAATCTTCATCCTATTTCCTGCCAAAGAGCAGTAAGTTATTCCAGCCCTAATTCAAAGATTTAGTTAGTTACAATAAAGATTAGGTTGAAACTATGGTTCAATCAATGGCGTGATAATGTTCATAAGTGATGAAGAAGTGAACAACAAGAGCTGGGGTTCGTTCAACAGGTTTGTATTTTTGTTTGCTATTTCCTGTTCTATTTCATCTTTAATTTTGAACTGTGCGGTGATTTCTTTTGTTTTGGTCAGGTGTTTACCACAAATTATGGTTTGCTCTGCCTCACAAGTATTCATTCTTCAAATTCGACCTTTGATTCCGGCTAATAACTATGCTGATTTTTCTAATTCATGTTATGCTTTGTTTACCAATAATTTTTCTTTCTTTTGGCTACATTTTGGCCCTCATAAATGTATTTTTTGTAACTTATTTGATTTTCTCTAGAGGAATCTTTGGTATAGATCTAAATATCTAATTCATTACAAGTTTATTTGTGTGCTGTAGAGTTAATCTAAGAGTCTCATTGTACCATCAATATTTTGGGGTGGTCAAAAATAAATGTTAATTTTTTTTTTGTAGCACACAACTTCTAATTTCACTTTCGATTGGTGCATTCCAAAAGGTAATTTACATGTTTTTTTAGATTGATTTGCCTAACTATTATACACATATCTCATTTATGTTTTGCAGTTTATCACAAAGTCTATATGTTCTCACATATGCTCATTGATATGTCTATGGAACAACCCATTTGTAGTTTTGAGAATGACCTGCATTGCCCATGGAACCCCATCTGAATTACTTATTTTATTGTAATCATTCCTTCAATTCTTCAACAACGACATTTAAATCTTCAGTTCATGATTGTGTTACTGCATATATTTGTTAGTTTGTAGCAGATATGTATGATTTATGGTTGGTTCTTTAGATCTTTACACATCAACTGTTTGTATAAATGCTTCTCTTTTTTTAGTCTTCTTCTTTGTTATGTTTGTTGCTGATTGATTTGTTTTTCTACAGGTTGTTTGATTGATGTTTGTTCAGTGGTACCTGTGATTTAAGGTGAGTTTTTTCATGGTACTTGCATCTTTTAAATTGATGCCTTCATCCTCTTTGGCTTCCTTCTTTAAGTGATATTTGTTTGAGATAATAGTGATGATGCTATATTTGTGATTGTAAAGTGATATTAAAGCAAAAAAGAAAACTACACAATTGCACTTCAACTTTTCAAGCTTGACCAAAAAAGGAGAGGGACATAAAATGATCAACTATACATCAAGTGCATGCTCTCCACATACTTTGAACAGACCTACCCTTAAGAAAATTAAGCCTTGAGAAACTTTGTTTATCCTATAAAAATCTCCTACATTTCTATTTAATTGATTTAATATATTTTTAATGACCTCTTTAACCAAATGTGCCTTTATTTGAAACTGTTGAGGCACACCACAAAATCTAGCTGCGGTCTTTGAAGATTTGAAAATGTGGATAGTTCTTTTTAAAGATATTTTACCTTCTGGAATGACTTGGTTTTAATGATCGGCCTTTTTAAAGATAGTTCTTTTTAAAGATAATTTACCTTCTCAATTCTCAAATATAGATTGTATAAAATTTGGTTTTGATGACCGGCCTAATTTTGGGATTAATATTAAATGGACGCCTTCTTTTCACCGTTGATTTAGACTCATTCTTTTCATTCCTATTTTACCTCATTCTTGCTGATATAGACTCATCAAGTGGTTATTTTTTTGTTCAATTTTAGGAATTGCATATTCATTTCGTCTCTCATTCTGTGACATTTGGTTTGTTCTATTGCAGGAGGAGCGTTTTGGTGATTGTGTTTGGTTTATTCTTGCTGTCGTACAATTTAGGTGTGTTTCTTATCTATAGGTTGTGTCTCTTACTATCAGTGTGGTTTGTGAAATTTTTCAGTTGCAATACAGTTTAAATATCTATAGGCTTAAATATCTATAGGCTGTGATGATCAAGCATTGGCAGTAGTATGGGTTTGTATGTGCAGATAGATGTAGGAATGCTGGGGTCTTGATGGACCTCCCTTGCTATTTCATGATACCCACACTATATTATAAATACAGAGATTTCTATTGAGTGTAGTTTACTATTTCGTTGGTGTAGTTATTTAGTTTTAATAAAATTCTCACCATCAATTATTTTAAGCTAATTAGAATATCTTTATGAGTTTATTATTTGTAGTTTTTCTGTCTATAGGATTGATATTTAGTTTTTACATTATCCATTGCAAATCGTGCATGGTCAGTTCCTCCGGTGTTAACCATTTTACAACTTTAAAACTTATTTCAGACACTTTGGCTATCAGTATTGGTTAAATTGGAGAACTCAATTCTATTACAGAAATAATCCCAAATCGAGCACATGTTAGTTTTCAGGTTTAAAGCTTAATTATAACTATGTGATTAACTATCATTCCAAATTGACAAAATAACTAATCTTTGTGCTTTTTGTTCTCTCTGGCGCAACAACGAGCAACACTCTACGGGTAAGAATATTAGGGAATTAAATGGAAGATTTCACAATTGTGATCGTTGTTTCATATTCTTATTGCTTAATCTTCAACAATTGTTGTTGGGGAAATGACAATATATATATATGGTGTTCAGGAACTAAAAAATACATATCAGAATGTATTTGTTTGAAGAGTTCAGACAATATCTTGATCACAAATCAACTAGAAATCTTTTTGGATTTGCAAAGCACAGAATCAAGAGGAAATGCCAACGGGTCAACTCCGCGGCGAAGCGCGGGTTGACCCACTTGTATATAATAAAAGAAAAGTTTTTGACATCACAATTTGCCATGTGGCATCACCACATTCATCCTCAACAATTTTTCCCGCCAATTCTCCTAATTATGGAAGTGATTTGTATTTCCAATTTTTTATTATTGCATTCCAAAATATTTTAATAACCAATTATTTAATTACTAAATATATAAAAATACATAATTGTCGTATATTATGATTGTATTCATAGTTTTTTTTAAAAGTTACCCGTGTAACACACGGGGATAAAAAACTAGTATATAATAAAAGAAAAGTTTTTGACATCACAATTTGCCATGTGGCACCACCACATTCATCTTTAACAATTTTTCCCGCCAATAGACATTAAACATTCTCCTAATTATAGAAGTGATTCGTATTTCCAACTTTTATTTATTGTCTTCTAAATTATTTAATAACCAATTATTTAATTAATAAAGATATAAAAATACATAATTGTCGTAGATTATGATTGTATTTATAGTTCTTTTTTTTTAAAAAAGTCACCCGTGTAACACACGGGGATAAAAAACTAGTTATCCAATAAATAATTATCTAAATTTTAGTTAAGGGTAATATTTTATTCAAGATAATATTTTTATTGCATATATATTATATTTTATTACATATATTTTAATACTTTAATACAATGTTTATAATACTTTATTCATAATAATATTTTAATTAAATACTCTACATGTAATATAAAATATGTTATTCTATTTAATTTTATAATTTTTTTACTTTAGTTGAGTTTAAATACAAATTTACTAAGTATTTCATTTCCATACAATAAACAAAATCCTTATTTTTCGTGACTAAATTTATTTATTTTTTACTGCAAACATCCGTACACGGGGGTCTCATCGTGGCAAACGATGTTACTCACGACACGTTACGACCGCAGTCGGTACGAGTAACCAAGACCCTCTGTGTTGCACATCCATCCCAGATGAAACTCACTGCCTAAATGTCACTGTCGTAAAACCCACCTATAGTTACTGAGAAATTTTTATATAGATATAAAAATACATAATTATCGTAAATTATAATTATATTTATAGTTTTTTTTTAAAGTCAACCGTGTAACACACGGGGTAAAAAAACTAGTTATTATTATACATAAAATCGATTTATTTGGTGATGGTATAACCATAGAAATTTATATAATTTCGGAAATACATAACTATAAAATAACTTGCATAAATATAAACATAAGTTGTGTTTTTCATGAACGCGGTATATGAGTCATTATATAACTCTTAACTATAAACAAAAGTTGCCTTTTTCATGAACGTAACATTTGGGTCGTTATACAACTCTTACATAAAAAGTTACTTAAAAGTGTTGTATTCCAGTGTCTTCTTAGGTTTCTCATTTTAAAATCATTTATGTATACTACAATAGGCACGTGACCTACTATTTAGTCTGCTCACATGCCTTTTTTTTAACAGCGATTTCATTAGAAACACCCCGTAGCAAGACGCAACGAGGCTAAAAAACAAAAACGATTACATTATAAATGGAAAGAATTCCGATCCTCCCAAGTTAAAGATCCCCACTTACCTCTATGTTTTACCCAATGAAAACTCATGTTTTTGACATTACAAAGATGTTAGAAAATATTAGGAGATCGATGCTCGAACACCTTTTCATTCCGTGCTTTCCATAAGACCCAAATAGTAGTGAGGAGAATAGCGTAAAATACCGATTTCATCTTCCGATCAAAATGAGATTCCTCGACTCTCATCACTAAGTCCTCCAATTCAAAAGCAAAAATATTGGGGATTCGTAACCATTGAGATATTAGGGTCCATAACAGCAATGATAAATGACATCCAACCAAAAGATGCGAAACCGATTCTTCTTCAGAGTCACATAACGCACAAAGAGCCGAGGGGATGGGGATAGACCTATTGGAAAGAGCTAACCTTGTAGAGATCCGGTCCCTTAGCGCCCTCCAAAAAAGAAGATTGACCTTCAATGGAACTAATTTGTTCCATGGCATTATAAATGAAGATAGAAGGACCTCCCAAATACTCCACAAGTTTGCGAGCTGAAGCTGTGATGAATACTAGGGATGAGCTTTTGGTACCGAATACCGGTACCGTACTGGTCCCGCACCGATACTGGTACCGACCGAACCTAAACAGTACCGGTTCATTTCACTGAATACCCCAGAGGGATCGCCGGCCCATTTAACTCCATTACTTTAATTTGAATGAGAGTATTGATAGGATAACCCTTGCTGTAAAAGTAACCTTCAACTCTTACAATTGCGTTCCATACCCCCCCTAGCCTATTTTAAGCCAGAAACAAAGCAGGTCTCCTCATGTTCTTGTGAATACTGCTTATAACTTGTGCCCATAAACTTGTTTGTTCTTTAACAAACCTCCAAAACCATTTCAATAGGGGACATTTATTAACAAGTTCAAAAGAAGAAAGGCCCAAGCCTCCCAAGTCCTTGGGTTTTGCCACTTCAGATTTATTCCACTTCAATAAATAAACAAAACACACTCCAGCTCAATTAGTAGCGCGTGTGTTCTATTAGACATTTGACCCATCATTCCGGTCGATTACGTTTTTTACGCATTTTTGTCACAATACCTTTTCTATACTATTATGTTTCTGATTCAATACTTAATAAATACATTTTGGCTCAATTTTATAGCCATTGCGAATATCAAGCAAAAGACCCGAGTTCGAATCTGGACGTAAACATTTTTTTACAGTTTATAGCAAAACAAATAAGGACACACATATTTTCAAGACGCGTATTTTTATATATCGAATTTTTCTATGGATTTGCATCATAGAAGACCATAGGGGAGTTGGTAGCGCCTATGTCTTACACGTGAATAACCCGGGTTAAATCCCCACTCAATTCGTCAACACGTTATTTTATTGAACAAGATGACAACGTTATTTCGTTTGAACAAATGTAAGAAAGCAGGACACATTAAATACATAATATCTAAAATGAAACTGACATGTTTGGTAGCACATTGGAATGGAATGGAACATTACATAAGGAATGTGTTTCTTTCCATTTCTAAAGATTTTCATTCTATAGGAGAGGGATGTTTTTTTCGATTCCCTTAAGGAATGAAATTGAAGTTTTTTTTCAATTAGATTTCTTTTTAAAATGTTATAAAAAAATTAAAAGATAAGAAGTAAAAAAAACAAAATAATTAAAAAATAAATAAATAAAAATATAAACTACAAATGAAAAAATAATAAAAAATATAAATAAAAATAAAACAATAATAAAAAAAAAAACTTAGTGAATTAGAAAAAAAACAGAAATAAAAAAATATAAATTAAATAATTTAATAAAAAATAAATTAACTAAAATTTAAAAATTATAAATGATAACATTAAAAATATAAATATAATATAGATATTTGATATATTAATTTTAAATGGAAATATTAGTAGAATTGTATCTAATTGCTTCGTTTTTACTAACCATCAAACAATAAGAGACAATGAATTATCCTTTCCCACATGGTAACCAAACATGACGAAGGAATGGTAATGATCCATTTTATTCTCTAGCCCATTCCATTCCCTCACCCATTCTATTCCCTCGTTCATTCCTTTACATCATACCAAACAGACCCTAGGGTGTGTTTGGCGCACTAGCTGATAAACTAACTGCTAGCTGATAAACTATAAGCTAGCTGATAAAAAATAACGTTTGGTAAAAACTAGCTAAAAAATGTAAGTATAAAAATAAATTTAAATTTAAAAATAAAATATTAGGAAAGGGTAAAACTGGAAATATTATAAAAGATAGTTGAAACGCTACTCCAACTAGCTTTTAAAAAGTTAGCTTATAAGCTAGCGCTTTTTGACATTACCAAACATGGTTTTTTTTTTTAAAAAAAAACTAGCTTTTCTAAAAAGCCCTATTTGATAACGTCAAAAAGTTAGGTTATGACGCGCTAAACACAACTTATTAGTAATGTGTATGCTTTTTAACTTACATTTGTTTATTTCGAAACCATATTTTAATTTTGTTTTTTCCCCAAACATAGATAGTTTTCTTGCAAAAAATAATTGTAGGTAAGTATGGTATATTCTAACCTAAATTTTCGTTTGTGTTTTACTTTTTTTTAGTTACAACAAGATGGTGACCCGCCCGCGCTTCGCGGCGGGCCACCCATTTTCCAAAACGCCGTGTTCAAAGTCAAAAACTCTAAAAGTGATCTAAAAGTCGATCACCTATGCTTAAGCCGAAAAAAATACCACATGTACATGACACGTGGCCTGACACCCATTTTTTAAAAAGTCGTGATCAAAGTCGAAAACTCTAAAATTGGTCTAAAAGTTGACCACCTGCGCTTAAGTCTGGAAAAAAATGTCACATGTCCATGACACGTGGCCTAACATGTATCGCAAAAATATTGGCCTAGATATGACACGTGGCCTAGTGACCACGTGTCGCCACATGTGGCCTAACACATAACCACGTGTCGCAAAAGCATTGGCCTAGATATGACACGTGACATAACACATGTCCACGTGTCACCACATGGCTTAACACGTGGCCACGTGTCACATAACAATTGGCCCCTAGATATGAATAGTAAATGTTGTGTCACTGTAAGACAATATTTATTTATATATCTTAATATATTTCGGTATATATATATAAATAAATATCTTATGTCCTTTAATCATTTATCTTAAATAATCAATTACGGTTTTAACCCTATCTGGTATTACTTGATGGACGTAATTACCCTTTCTAGATGGGCTAGGGTTTCCCCTTGGGTGTATTATAAATAGAGGCTCTTAGGGAGAGATTAAAGGTTAATCACCACCACAAAACTTTCGACCTCTCTCTCATCTCTCTCGGCTCTCTCTCTGTTTCGTGAACCCTCACGAAACCTTACACCATCATTAGCTATACACCCTAAAGGGGAACCAATGCTACTCACAGGATGGACAACCTAACTACTGCTGATCTTAACCAGATGCTTACAGGTAATCTTTCTTATTATTATCTGTTTATTATATTAACGATTCAGGATTCGATCAACATGTGGTATCAGAGCATATGTTGCTCAATCGAATCATTAATCTGAATTCGTTAAGAAACCCTAATTTTCGAAATCAGATAATGGGTTTTCAATTCTGTCTAAAAATCGTAAAACCCTAATTCGTCTTTAAGCAAATAAATTAAATCGGTTTTAAAATCAAATCGTCACTGATTTCGAGAGGTTATTGTCTTTTCGATCGAGATACCAATTCTCGATCGAAAAGTCCACTTTTCGATCCGATAGAAAAGTCCGACTTTTCTACCGGCTTTCCTACCGGCTTTCCTACCGGCTTTTCTACCGGCTTTACTACCGGCTTTACTACCGGCTTTCCTACCGGCTTTCCTACCGGCTTTACTACCGGCTTTTCTACCGGCTTTCCTACCGGCTTCCTACCGGCTTTTCTACCGGCTTTACTACCGGCTTTCCTACCGGCTTCTCTACCGGCCTTTTTTTTATTGGCTTTTCGATCGAATCATGTGGCTTAGACCCTGCTCTTCGATCGAAAAGCTTACTTTCCGATCGAAATATGTGGCTTGGATCCCTACTTTTCGATCGGACCATGTGGCCCTTTTCGATCGACTTTTCGATCGGGCCATGTGGCTTTTCGACATATTTTTCGATTGGACCATACGGCTTTTCGATCGGCTTTTCGATCGGGCCATATGGTTTTTCGACCGACTTTTCGATCCGATCGAAAAGTCGGCTTTTCGATCGAAAAGCTCACTTTTCGATCAGATACCCTTTTCGATCGAAAATTACACTTTTCGATCGGGTATATTTTTCCGATCGGACACCCTTTTTCGACCGGGTACCCCTTTTTCGATCGAAAAGCTCACTTTTCGATCAGGGTACACCTTTTCGATCGAAAAATCCCTTTTCCGACCGGATACCCTCAGAAATTTTCTGCTAAATTTGGGGCTTAATATTAAAACTTTGTTTTGTTTAAAACCTTACAAACTTACGTTTTACAAAACCTAACACCAATTTAAATCAGATAACTAATTAACTTGTTTAATTCATAGTTAATAACAGACATCTAATAAGGTTCCAATTCTGGCCAACGCTGATTTGTTACCTACATAATGTCATTTAACTTCTTCTCACAAGTAAACTTATTATCACTGATTTAAAATCAAGTTAGATTAATTTATTAACTTGTATTAGTTATTGACATGTAGTTATTCAGGCCAACACTGATTTGCTACCTTAATCAATGTCATTATTATTTCTAATACTAGTTAACTCATTTTAAATTAAACTAATTTATTTGCTTAAATTGATAACATCTTTAAAACCTCGATTCTGGCCAACGCTGATTCGTTGTTTTTGCAATGATTATCAACTAAGAATTAAGCATTTGCCTTTCGTATACAAGTGTTTCTTTTCTGGCCAACGCTGATGAGTTGCACATGTATTCAGCGAAACTAACTTGTACATAAAGCTTATGGTGTGTCATTTCTGGCCAACGCTGATGTGATACATCACTTTATGCACATACCCTTATCTAGTTCATAATGCTTAGGTGATAGGCAAGTAACCAACGCGAAAGCTGATTCATTTAAGTAGAACCTAACTAGTCTGTTGTTTTGGTGATATAACAGACTATATCACATCTTCTTTTGTTTTATATTTGCACATTATTATTTATAAGAATGCCTCATTATTGCGCCTTAATTTAAAATTGTGCATTCTTTATTATTGTGCCTTAGTTTTAAGTAGCCCTTAGACTCACTCTTAGATCTTCATTTGAACTAATTTAACCTTTAATCTCCATAAAATTATCCACTCTAAATATATATAATCACTAAACGTTTCGATAAAGATTTTCCTCTCATCAAAATAATTATGATTATCTCTTAAGACAAAGACTCTTAATTACTCTCTCTCATAAGAGGTTTTACAATGAAAACATCAAAAGCGAGTAAAAGTCTATTCGAATTGTCTATCATGATAATCAAAAATCCCTTTAAACAAAGGATATCGGGGGAGATGTTTCAGATTTCCTAATCTAAACATCGTGTGAGTAATGAAAATTCAAAAGGACTTCTTAAATGTATGCAAACACTTTACAAAATGTAAATTAGGTTAATAATTTAGTGAACATATCATAATAAATGAAAAAACATGACCCTTACAGGGCTTACACATGTTTCGAGTTAAACTTTTCTAGTGCATTTCTTAGTGAATTCTTTCTTAGCACAATTAAATGCTACTTAAAATTAGTCATCATGAAAATGAGTGATTTATAGCATTGTGCATAAAGGATAAATAATGCCTTAAACTAGAAAAGCAGATTTGTTCACCTCACTATCACTAACCCTTATACAATAAAATAGCTTAAATAAGGAGGATAGTTCTAATTTCTATGATAAGATACAAGAAAGCTTCCAGTTCTAATTCCTTAATGGAACAACTGGCTAAAAAGGATAATCAATAATGATAATTGTGCCCATTCATTTTCAAACTAACACAGTGAACTAAAACTAGTATTATAAAGATCTATTACAATCAATACACTAGAAATAAACCCTAAAACAACTATAATGAGAGTAAGTGACAAAATAAATGTCATAATTATACAAACCATGAAAAATTGTCATTGTATTACACTTTATGATACCTTATTATGATCCAACATCACTTGGAACTTAGTATCATTACTAAAGTAAGACATTGACGGTTATAAGTTTTCACATGGCTATGACAATGTCACATTTACCTTGAATTCTCAAAGTTGTTGGTTCTTCTTATCTAGTTGTCCTTACGTGGATTGAAATCTTTATAACTTATAACTAGATAATAAATGTTCACAATCTTTGTTATCACATAAGTGAGAACTTAACAAAGAAAATACATGTGTTAAGGGAATAAATAAGGTTCCACTAGAGTTCTAACTTACCAAAACTCAAACATATTGGTGAACCTTATCCTAGAATGAAATATCTGGGCATACAACATTTATCACTCAAATAACTGATTATTTATTCTTGTATCTAATTAAACCTTAAAAATCCTCCACACTAAGCATGTTGCATACCAAGTTCCTAAGGAATTCTAAGATTAGTGGGAGTAGTCCAAGTCCTTATTTATGACTTGTCCCTTAAGGTCAGTGGGAGCAGTGTAAGTCCTTATCCATGACTTGCCTGAAGTACAAAAGGCGGGGGGAGAGATAAAGTTAAATGTAACTCTGAATTTAACTCTAATTACACCTCTTGTACACCACGCTGCGATAACACTGATCCACTTCCACATACTTAAAAAATAATGTTACTCCTAATATACCTGACTTAAATGCTCAAGAGGAAATCTATGAAACTATTAATGCTTTGCTTCAACCCGTTAAGATCCAGCTTAGTAGGTCATCAAGGTATGAAGTTTCCTATTAACTTTGATGATTATAAAACCTACCTTAATAAAGCTTACATGGATATTGGAAAGATTACTAATCATATCTCTTATACTAAAGTCATTATTAGCAATCAATCAAATCATCTGATGGAATAAAGCTATAATGAGCTTAACTCCCTAAAATCAGAATAACGTTAGACGTTTAGTTTTTCATAGCTAAACTGAAATCCGAAAAGAGAAATTAAACGTTATAAATTGTGATTGTTTTCTAAAGGCTATTAACAAGTTAAGAATTCATGATTCTTTGAGAGATTATCGTTGTCCTTATTACTCACTCATAATTATGAGTGACATTTAACGGACCTATAAAATATCTTTCCTTAATACTCACTTAACATAAAGACATGTTCATAAACTAAACTTAAGGTTCAAGCCTGAAAGTTAAAGAACACTTAGTCTTTAAAATAAGTATATTCAAATAAAGGGTTAATGTAAGCAAAACTCATAAGTGAATTTAAATTTTGGTGATGTTACAAATGTAATCATTCTTCATCAAGAATAAGTGGATAAATGGAGCTACCTTAAGATGAGTGGGAGCAACTAATACTGCATTTGCCCTTATATATAGGCAAATAATATATTAGTCTTGTTGCATGAGTCAAAGCGACTTATTCTCGCATAATTTTTGACATTAAAATCTTGAAGATGCTTCTTATGCAATAAGCATCAAAATACATCAAGATTAACCTAACGAGACATTAATTAAGTCTCATTAGATTACAACATGCAACGTCACTCTCAATCTGTAACTCTAGGAGACTAATAATAAAGGTTCAAGTAATTAAATCTTATGTTCAAGTCTATACCCGTTTAAGATATTGCCTACATTGCTGAAATACTAGAAATGATTAAAATCATTTCCTAATTTTAGTAGTTCATTATAAAGCATCTAAAATGGCATTCCAATATCTATAAGAAACGAAAGACTATAATTTGAACTATAGAAGAAGTGAGAAACTTAAAGCAGTTGACTATCTCTAAATTTTGACTTTATTGTATTCAAAAGATATTAAAAGTCAACTCAGGGGTATATCCTTATGTCTGTGGACAAATTTGTCTAATAAATCATGGAAGAGTCATAAGAAAATGATAACAACAAGTCATTGTTGCTAAATTTATCATTAGACTCCTCAACTCCAGATAAATGACATATTGAAGACTCATTGTGATAAAAGTCAGCTACCCTAATTTCTTAAAACAGTAACAGTTTTGAGCGGAGCTGCATTAAATTTTCGATACAAGTTTTGTTCATTCAAGAACAAATAGAGGAAACTAACTTCTTGTATTGAAAACATTCATGATATGCTTAAGGATCCTATAATTTAAGGTCTATCCTCATAAGTCTTTCTAAGAGCTCATAATGAAGACGAGGTTTACTAATGACCAAGCATATCACAATATGAATGACTAATTATAAATTTTCCTCATACGTTTGATTTTGTCTCTTAATATGTTATGCATGCCTTATTGACATATAGACAGCTTTATTATAAATCAACGGAAGGGCTTACTTTGGTAATTGATTCTAAATTTATGTTGAATTTTAAATTTGGGATTGTAGTATGATTAATGGGGGTCTTGAGTTGGATAATCAACTCTATGACTGTATTTTTCTGCTGCAATTTTGGTTTAAAATTGAAATGAGTACTAAATTCTGATCAGACTTATCTAGTACCTCATATAAATGATCATTCGGCCAAGTGGGAGAATGTAAGACAATATTTATTTATATATCTTAATATATTTCGGTATATATATATAAATAAATATCTTATGTCCTTTAATCATTTATCTTAAATAATCAATTACGGTTTTAACCCTATCTGGTATTACTTGATGGACGTAATTACCCTTTCTAGATGGGCTAGGGTTTCCCCTTGGGTGTATTATAAATAGAGGCTCTTAGGGAGAGATTAAAGGTTAATCACCACCACAAAACTTTCGACCTCTCTCTCATCTCTCTCGGCTCTCTCTCTGTTTCGTGAACCCTCACGAAACCTTACACCATCATTAGCTATACACCCTAAAGGGGAACCAAGGCTACTCACAGGATGGACAACCTAACTACTGCTGATCTTAACCAGATGCTTACAGGTAATCTTTCTTATTATTATCTGTTTATTATATTAACGATTCAGGATTCGATCAACAGTCACAACCTCCCATTTCTTATTGTAATATATAAAAATTATAATACACAAATCAGAGACGGAGGTCTAGGGTTTATGAGGCCTGACGAAGATCAACATGGTGCATGGGAGATTGTTAAAAGAAATAGGTATGGTAAGTGATGTTGCTATTATGCCTAACATTTATCATTTAGTTAGCCATGAAGGTTTTAGAGAGGTGGATGTTAGATATGGTAAGGGACTGCTTTGGGTTTGAGTTGATTTCATGAAGGAAAAGGATCAAAAGAAATTTATGGAATGTCATGTGACAACTTTGTTATCTTTCAATAACGCCCGTTATCTTGGTTAATTATCATTCCTGAACTGCCACGACATGCACCAGCTCGTCATTGCGATGATTTCAATCGTATCTTTCTCCAACCTAGTTACCGTCAACAATCCAACCAATCACAAAAATCTTTTAATTTGATAATAAAACAGGAGCCATCAGGGGCGGATCTTTGTGTGTGCCAGTAGTGACCTCAGTCACTACTGTTTTTTTGCTCAGAAGTCCCGAGTGTACGTGTAATTAGTTGAAAAATTTTATATGCATTCAGCCGGTCACTACTAGAAAATATGTAAAGGAAATAATACATATGTTTAATCCAGATCAGGTGGTAGAGTGCTGGTCTCCAATCTGGAGGTCCGCATTTCTAATCTTGTTATCCACGTTTTTTAGCTTTATTTTTTTTAAACCCTGTAAAATTGGAGGGACTTGATTTATAATTTATAAAACTAGAGGGACTTGACATGTAGTAAACACCTCTTTTAAACTTAAACCTTAAAAAGAAAGTTAAAACTAGGGCTCGGAAGAAAGAACGGGGCCTTGAGCAGGCATCAAAATTCGAACAGGGAGCAGCGAGGATAGCGATTTCAGCGAGGAAGACTAGAGTTGGTAGCAGCCGAGCAGCGAGGATAGCGAAGCGATTTTTGAACAGGAGGACTGCTCGAGTCGAAGTGTGAACTAAGTGTGCCCCCAAATCAAATTCTCGAACATGTTTTGTGATTTGTATTTCTTGAGACTTGATTGTTGATGTATTTCTTGAATAAATGTTGATGTATTAGACTGCAAGTATAAATGTATTTCTTGAAGAGTTGAATCAGTAGATGTATTTCACTATTTCTTGTCTTCAAGATTCAAGAATCAAGTTTGTTGTTGAAGGAATTGAAACTTTAGATAAATCATACTTTATGATTTGGGAGAAGCTTGAATATGATTTCTGATTTTGAACAATTCATCGATCTTTATGCCTAGATATATGGTGTATAATTGTTAATGTTGCTTGAACATGTCCATTTGAGCCTTGGGGTATAAATTATTGCTTGAATATGTTATATGTTGATTTGGGAGTAGCTTGAAATCTTGAATATGGTTTGTTTATAATTAGTTTTTTGGATCAATAATTCATTATGATTTATTTCACTGTTAGTTTATTGCTTAGATATGGATTGAGATGTTTTAGCTTCGATATGGTGTATGCTTAGATATGATATATGCTTCTTTTCTTTATCAGGTATGGGAAAAACAAAACTTTGGATTTTTTTTTCAAAAAAAAAAGGATGATGAACAAGATAGTAAACGTCACAAGGCTTCAATAAGTGAGTCACAAGAGCATATAAATCCATCACAATCAAATCAAGTAGAAAGCCAAATGAATGGTAATTCTGAAGCTCCACAACCGTTGTCAAATTCAAATTCAAAGCTATTAAAGGGCGTCGAGTTGAGTTATAAATTATAATACTTCTTTCAGGTACTCATCATTTCTAGCTTTTTATAGTTTTTATTGTTTGACCCGACCTGAATTCGATATTTATAATTTTTATTGTGGCGATATATAATTTTTATTGTTTGACCCGACCCGAACCGGACCGACAATCCGAACATATAGCTCGAAACATAGCGATAATTTTTTTTTTTGGCTCACATGATTTTCGGTCACCACTAGAAAAAATTTCAAGATCCGCCACTGGGAGCCATCATATCTAATAACTCCAAAGCAACTGTTATGTCCTAATAGCAATGTTACACTACTCTATAATTTTCCCTCAAAATTTAAGAATATGAAATGAGGTTTGGATCTTACGTACGTACTCGCACACTTTTGCAATGATACATCTGTTAGAAATTCAATAACGATTCTAAATAATTGTTTGATCAATTACAGCACAGACAAACAATAATGGACGAAAATACAACAGAGAGAAACAACTAAACGTAAATTCCACAGAAATCCAATCACGAACTGCAGCATGATTAGTTCCTGCAAAACAGAAAATACAGAAGAGAAAACGAAAGGAACCGGGCTTGTGTTTGACATAATTCCCTTAACAGATTCGTCGTCTATTCCCAGGGTACACCGGTTCAAAACAGTATGATAAAGATCAAATGCAATAGTAGCAAAGAAACAGCAGTGATAAAGATCAAATGCAATAGCAGCAACAAAGATATGTGTGTATGTGTTTGTTATTCTACGTATTCTTTGTACCCGAAACTCGTGTACTAATACTCGCAAATAGTCACACGAAAGGGTCATCATTAACCATGATTTATGTTCACCGTTTCATGTTATAGTTAGTTAGAAATCAAATCAAAACCAACAATAAAACAAAACATGTTTCTGTTGTAACCTAACAAGTGCGAGTGCTCTTCTAACACGGGTCAACTATATATATATATTTTTTTTGCAAATGAGAGAATCTTATTTTTTATTTAGTTGACAATTATTCGCTTACGCGGTTTTGTTAATATGTTTTTAAGGTTAAAGTTAAATGGGACAAGTGGCTGAAAACCCCTCTTCTAGTCATGTAATTTTTTTTATCGAGTCTATTCTTTTTAGACGGATTTTGTTTTATATTTCAGTTTTTTAATAAATATTATGAATATTTATTATGAGCTATGTGATTTTTTTTTTAAACGGTTAAACCTAAACTACTCGCGTACAATATTGTGGTTTATTGGTACAAGAACGTCTTGACAAAATAATAAATGTTAAATTCTAATAAATATAAAATTAAATTATAGAATAAAAATACCTCTTTCACTTTTTTTTATGTCACGTGCTCATTCTCATGTGGCCTTTTTCAATATAAATGTACAATGCTTGAATCATTTTGATACAAAGATATCCATCCATCATCAACATAACAAATTTTGAAGGCATGACATCCATAAAGTCTTATCTTGCATTTGTGCTCATAGTCACAGTTTTTGGTATTTATTATGTTCCTAAATTTATTATTATTATTAAACTGTTAAAATCATCAAATCCGCACTTTATCACCTCTTTCATGTAGAAACATTAACACGCGATCTTTTAATAGATAATACTTCTTATTTATGTCTAATTTAGGGACAAAGACGGCTATTAGTGAAGAAGTTACGTGTACAGACAATTGGCACATGCCAAAAGGATGTGTTCTCGACGCTTGCACGAAGGAGTGCAAACAGAAAAAAGGACCTGCCGCCACAGCGGAATGCTTTGACAATAGTATGTTTGTTGTTTGTTATTGTAAATTTAAATGTCAAAAACCTTAAAAATGCACAATTAGCATTGTTAAATGACATAAATAATTATTGAAAATATCTTTTATGAACTAATGGTAAACATATTATCATCAATTAATGGAATAAATGTTAATTATATTATCAAATTTTACTCTACTTTTATTCATGCTTGAAGAAGGTTAGTTTGAGAGTGAGAAGTTGAAAGCTTTTGTAGGTGAGAATTTAGGAATAACTTTGAGTGTTATTTGTTTTTTGGGTTAAATATAATTGTGTAACTAAATGTCTTCTAAGTTCTGACCTCAATACCTCATGAGTAATATTTAGGATCATTGGATATTGTACCTATATGTTTTACAATTAGTAATATGTTTATGAGTAAATTACTATTTTTTTCTATATAGTTTGGATATTTTAACTATTTTAACAACAAAATCATGTATCTTAAAAATATGAAAACTACACTAAAATGAAAAGAACAAAAAAGATACTCTCTCTCTCTCATTCAACCACCCGCCTATGTCTTTCTCTCACCTCCGAACCTCACCACTTGCCTCCGCATCCCCGTAGTCTCCCAGCCACCACCTCGCTTTCGTGTTAACTTTACGAAACAGGTAACTTAAAGGGCCGTTCCCGAGAACCTCAAAAAAATTCAGGGCCCTGGGTTTTGGCTTTTGAATTTTTAATATATACAATGAATATTATTATATATATATATATGTATTATAGTCATCAATCTAACAACATCCCATCTTAGTTGAATTCACAATAACTTACTCCTCAATTTCTTCAAATATGGTAAGCTCACATGTTCAAATCTTGTTTTTCACATTAGTTTTACTAAAGTTCCATTCTAAAATTTCATTCTAAAAAAATGTCACGACTAAGGATTGGACATGGGTCACTAAGATTCTAAGCGTGTGTATGCGCCTTAAGGCCTAGAGCGCTTGCCAGGTAATCTAGACGTCTAGACGATCATGTTCAAACTTTGTAACAAAATCGTATTTATGAGATAATCATATAAGATCGAGAAAGTTAAAAACTTGATTTGGTACTTGAAATTGAAAAGAACTAAAATAAGCACTTACATGAAAATGTAAACTTGAAAATTTTGAGTTGTTAAACTTATGGGGAAAGAATGATCATCCTAGGATTTAGGTTAGCAACGCGTAATGAAAACCTAGTTTGATTGCGGGAAACCTGTTACATAGACTTGATTATCTTAATTAACTTGAAAGATTCACACCAAACCAAGAAATCTGGCAAGTGCTACTTAACGGTCCAAAACCAAATAAGGGCTAGCTCTAGCTAAGATGTTGTCTTATTATGTATCAATTTGATAGAAATAGAATTGATAATTACTTAAGAGTTAAGCTAGCAACTACCAAGTAAATAAATTAAAACAAATAAGAAACCGATATTTAAATTAAACAAATCAATGGCTTTTTACAGTTTCACCCAATCATCAATCGAATTATTGAGTTTACACCCAGTTTTGGAAAATCAAACACAAGTATTCAAAACTTTAAAACCCTTACACCTCAGGTTGACCAATGGAAGACTAGCCAATCATGGAGATTACGAACCTTGCAGAAATCCGATCCATCTTCTTGCTCAGGTTGATTTTCATGATTGAATGCTTTAGTTTGCTCCCTAGAACTATAGAAGTTCGTCCCAAGGCTAAATGAATGATGAGAATTCGTAACCCTAAGTGAGGGTTAAAGGCTTAAATACTCCTTGAAAAATTAGCTAAAAACAAATAAAAACATAAATTTTAAAATCTCACATTCTGCGGGACGCTGGGTCAAAGTTCGAGACACCACCCGTCGTCTAGACGCCCAAATGAGACCATGGACGCCAAAAAGAAAAAGCAAAAAGTGAATTTCTAGACCACCTTCCCGAACGCCACTAATGTCCAGGACGCACGACGACCCTCTTTGTTGACTTTATCCTAATTTGCACTTTTGATCTCCCAAATTCTCATAACTTCTCTCTAAAGCTTATTGTTTATGTAATCTTCCTTGTTTCACCTATAAAAAGCATAACAATAAACGTGTTTTGATGTAAAAACCAAGCAAAAACATGTGTTTAACTATGAAAGAAACATGAAATCCTATGAACTTATAACTCAACTAATGTTGAGAAATTAAGTGATGTTACAATTATTGCTACTTTAAGGTCAAAATATATAATCAGGTATGTAAGTTAGGTAATCAATGTGTGACAATTTGACCCGTTTGGTGAATCCCACAGCGAAAACCAATAAAAACTGATAAATCCAGCAAACCGAAAATCACGTATATAGGAATAGTATGTCAATTAAGGTACTAGATGAGTCTAGTAGCCTTGTAACACAGCACAAACATCACACTTAAGTTTGAGTCTCGAAACAATGGTGATTAACTGAAAAACGATACGTGTTGCGACTTACGTGAATTTAATTATGCAATAGTATTATGATATATGGCATGTTTATACTTGATTCTATTGGATTCAATGTGATAAATATGATGGTGAATTAATAGTGTGAAAACGAGGAAAATCGTGACCAAAAACGTGAAAACGGACAAAAATGGGACTGGTCAATGAAAGTTAACCGGAAAGGGCTAACCAGGCGTTTCGTGGACCACAAAACTGCCCAGTCAGGGCCCCCTAACGGTCTGCGAACCCTCCAGACGGGCAAAATCCTAAAAACCCACTATTTAAACGATCTTAGCCACCATTTATCCATTTTCACAGCTCATTAACGTCCCATCAGACCCAAAAACGCTGTCTGAATTGTTTTTATCCTCTAACCTTAAGCTTTTGAGTGTTAGATCAAGAAACCAAGCTCGTTTTTCATCCCCGATCATCTCTATATCGTTGGTATGTTCATATCTTATTTTTCTTGCATTAAAAGTTAGCAAGTTTACACCTTTATGTTAGATCTAGGTTGCTATGATGATGATATGTTAGTTCCATGCATAGATCTATTGATTAACATGATAAAGTTTGAATTTTGATGATAAAAACGTGTTTTTTATGATGATATGATGATCCATGTATAGATCTAGGGTTTCTAAGTTTGCATGATGATATAGATGTGATTTTACATGTGATTCATGTCGTGGATGCCTGATAATGCTAGATCTAGGGTTAACATGCAATAAAGTCGATAACTTTACGTGAAATCTTCAATAAAAATATGATTTTTATGTACATGCATGATGGATCTAGGGTAAAGCTGAATGATTGATGTTCGATCTATGATAACGTTACATGATCTAGGTTATGGGATGCATGACAGTGATAAAGTTTTGATCTTGGTATTTGATTGCATGAAAATAATATATTTAAATAAATATTTATTTTTACCGTACGAAACGTGATCATAGGCAGGGGCGGCCCCGGGCATAGGCGGGGTCGGCGACCGCCTAGGGCCCGGGGTTTTGGAGGGCCCGGAATTTTTAAAGTATTTGTTATATATATATGTATATCAGAGTTAGAATACATATTATATATTTCGCTGGACCTTAGCAAATATCACAGCAGCGCAACTGGCAAGTCATCAAGCTACTAAATTGTAGGTCGCAGGTTCGAAACTTGTGCACTATCTTTTTATTAATAGCGATTCTTTTAAAAATGATATATCAGAGTCAGTGTACTTATTATGTATTTCGATAATCTTTAACAAATTTCCTAGCAACTCAACTGGTAAGTCATCAAGATTCTAAAGTAGAGGTCGCATGATCAAAACTTCTACACTCTTTTTTTTAACAGCTGCCGATTCTTTTTAAGGCATGGGACTATTTTTGGAGGGCCCATTTTTTTATCTCGCCTAGGGCCCAATTATTTTTGGGGGTTTTCGGAGCCGCCCCTGATCATAGGGTTACGTAGGATGCATGATGGGTTAGCGAACACTTTATGTGCCTTGAAGCGTGTTAGACGTGAACTCCATGTGCTAGACGTGCGATAAAAACATGGTTTTGACGTGAACTTTGCTTAAACGCGATAAATATATATTTACCAGAAAAATAATAATTATGTAACGCATGCGTATGTACCTATGATTGTTTGGTTATTTTCTTATGTGCCTAAGGTCAAATTAATTATACGTCATACGTGTGTATAAGTCCGAAGTCTCCTACCTCGGTGGGAATGACAAGACTTTGTAAGGTCACCTCGTCGATCTTACATCATACGTGTTTTGGTCAAAAATTGCACAAGGCAATCTCGTATTCCAAACTTAGAATGTGGGGTGAGGTGCTAAGAAATCTGGTTCAAAAGCAAAGTAAAAGTAGTGCAAGTGACACGATGATGTACGAGGGAAACCCGGAATCCTGAGAGTTGCCTCTGAGAATCCCAGTAAAAACCTCGGGAGCCGGCTCAAAGCGCCTGCTACCTAAAGCTTTTATAAATCAAGAATCCGATTACAATAATGAAGACGATGATCGAGTGCTAAGTGTTACAGTATTCAGAGTGCTGTGTGTTGTGTGTTTTCCTAATTCGATCATGTCTTATTTATAGTTACAAACAGAATAAACTAACTATCCGAAAAATCAGGGATCCTCTTGACCATGTTCACGAGCCGTTTGAGGAAATCCACCACCTCGTCCACGTTCGTTCGTGCCATGTCAGCCCTAATTGACCGGTTCTTTAGGGAGGTTAGACCTGGTTTACCTGCGATTGAAATTAATCACGTGGCTATTAGCGAGTAAAGATATTCAAATAAATAACAAGTAACATAACCTGTCGAGAATCCTTGGGATTCCCGGATTCCTGTATGATCGAGCTTTTCAGCAGGGCGCCTGGAACCTGACCCATAACAATTGCCCCTGAATTTCGCGGGTGTTTGATAATGGATAACAGCTGGGAAATTCAAATCGTTTTAAGTTAATCTGCATGCCTACGTGGACGGCCGAGATTTAAGATGCCTTTTTTGATTTGACGGCTTACACCCTTCCCTATGCGAGATTTCCGTAGCTCGTTATAGCCTTAAATACTCCATTTGTTTTCCATTTTTCTCATCGTCTTCCCGAAAACCCTAGAGAAAAGCTCTCTCCCGGCATTCAGGTCAGTATTCTTTTTTCCCGGACATTCCAATTTTCTCTCGTTTAATTTTCGCCATGGTTAAGAAAACACGTTCCTCTTCCGTTGCTACCGTCGCCACCACTGTCGGAGACTTCGTCGATCAGGGTTTCATCCCGGTGAAGTCGGAGGAGTCCTGCCGTTTCACCGATATCGACATGAAAGAACTAAAGGAATCCGGCTTGTTTCCGTCTGATGCCGTCTTCTTTCCATTCAACCCAAGGCTGAAAGCCGATTGGGTTTCTGCAACCTGGGTTTGTTTTCTTCTTTATCCCTTCCAACTTGGGATGTCTTTTCCCTTCCCTGCACTAGTGAACGATTTCTTTAAGGTCACCGGGCTGTCATATGCCCAAACCATGCCCATGGTTTGGAAGATCCTTTGCTCCATTGACAGCCTGAATCGTTCTAGAAACCTGTCGATAGGGATTCCAGAAATTTGCGCTGCCTACAACCTTAGAACCCATGGAAACAGCCGGTTCGTTCTTCAAGCCAGAACCTCAGACTCCCACTTGATTCCTAGGGCCACCCACAATGATCACGATTGGAGGCAGAAATTCTTCTTCGTCCGTAGGGATTCCATCGTTGGGGGTACCAAGTTGCCGGTACAATGGGTGAAGAAGGGTAGGAAGCTTATATTCCTTTGTTCCTGTCAATATTTTTGAGCTGTGTTAACTTACCTTTGATTTCCTTTATTTGCAGCCCCTGTGTTTGAGAAGCTTATTAAACCCACTCCTCTCTCAGATAAGAAGCTTGTGGATTTTTATCAGATCCCTGTGGCTGAGAGAATCTTCGCGATTGAGACCGCTTTCAGTGAGCCAAGTAATTCTGAAAAAATGTCAAGTAAGTATTGATAGATTTCGTATCATGAATTTATAATGAATTGAGAATTTTAAACTTATCTGTTTTGTATTTTCAACTTCTCAGCTCCCAAAACTAAGATGAGTTTTGATCTCGAAGATCTTTCCGACTATCTGGATGATGAAGAAACCGCTGAGGCTCCCAAGGTGATCCAACCCAAGGTTGAACCCATCTCCAAAGCAACCTCTTCCAAGCCCCCGCAGCCCAAAGGTAAAGCCACCACTACCAAGAAAAGGAAGGGCTCAGATCCCGCCTCCATCAGCCTCCCTGATTGCTTTGAAGGCTTGAACACCACCGAAACCATCAACATGCTCACCGGTCTTCAGAAGCATGTAAGTTTCAATTTCCAGGTTTCCTGACTAACTTTTCGATATCCCAGCAGGATTCTAACCAGGATCCCTAATCTTGCAGGGTTTTGAGCGCCTCGCCATAATTCATGCTGATGCTGAAGCCAAAGTGCTGGAGTTGAAGGAGGAAGTCAAGAATGCTCATGAAACCATCAAGATCCAGGGGGACATTGCTGAATCAAAAAACAAATATTTTGAGAGGAAGCTGGAGATGGTGCAAGAGGGATTTGATGCTGCTCTGGAGCAAGAGGTTGAGAAGGGAAGAAGGTCGGCCGCCATTGCCGTTTTCCAGAGTAAAATCAGGATGGCTGAGCAGGCGTCCGAAGCAGACTTCTCTGTTGGGATCTGGAAAGTTGAAGCTTGGAAGGCAAAGTTGGAGAAGCTGAAGAAAGAAGCTGAAGTTGCTGAGGCTGCCAAACAAGAGAAGACCCATCCTTCTGAACAGGAAGGAGAGAGTCCAAGCGCTCAACTTGAGAAGACAGCAGCTGGAGGGAGCAGCCTCGATGAGCTTCTGAAGCAGGAGGGAGGAGAGCAGAAGGTGACAGTGGAGATGACCGGTCATCCTGGCGAGAACAAGGGGAAAGAGGTGGAGGGATTCTCCAAGACCTCCAACGATGAAGAACCTTGAGGTGCCGCCGGTTATTTCCACTTTTTTGATGATGTTTTGATGTTTCAAACAATGTTTCTTTATGTTTCCTGCACACTAAACGACAACTAACAATGATGGGATTCCGGGTGGAGGGATCTTGAACTTTTCAAGACGAAACCCGGGATCTCAGAACCCAGACAATCAAGCCTCCCAGGTGGAGGGATCCTGAGGTTTTCAGGACGAAACCTGGGATGCTTTTCCTATTTTGTTAATAATTATGAATGGTATGGTAGGTTTAACCAACACTTGTCATTTCATTTAAGTTTATAAAAATAGTTCTTGCGTTGACTTAAACAAAGTATATGTTTGGGCTCCACAAATAGAACATAAAAATATAAAAAGAATGTTTCTTGAATCCACCACCTTAATGGATCCAAAACAAACCTTTCTCTTATAAAAGAATGCCACATGTTTAGATTTTGTAGGACCCAAAGCGTAAAATAAAGTCTCTCCACTTTCTTATCTTCCTGATCAGGATTCCCAATTCTTCAGGGTTCTCAAACCTGTTAAATAGGAATTCAAATAATAAGTTAAGATTACTTATGTTCTAAACCTTCTCCCGAATGGGATCTAGTAGGTTTTAGATTCCAAGTTAAATACTGGGGACGAGCCCAAAGAAACTGGGGTTATTCCCGAATAAACTGGGGACGAGCCCAAAGAAACTGGGGTTATTCCCGAATAAACTGGGGACTAGCCCAAAGAAACTGGGGTTAAACCCGCTTAGTGACATGAAAATGTCAAACCAATAGTTAGGAAACTGGGGTTAAACCCACTTAGTGACATGAAAATGCCAAACCAATTGTTAACACGTAAGTGTTAAAAACCTTAGGAATCCACTCGGAGGCCTCCAGTGACAAGATTATCAGCCACCCCTAAGAATGGACTGGTCCGGCCACCTTGAGCACCCTGAGTGATTACTTGCGCTCCAGGCGAGGGTCGTGCGTCACAGGCGTTTACCCGAACTTGAGAAAGGTGAATACCTTTAAACCTTAGAAGATGTGCTGGACATCTTAGACAGAGAAGAGGTGGCCAACCTCTGACTGGGGATTAACCCAAAAAACTGTTGTAGGATTCCCAACCTTCTGCAAAACACTCAAATGCTTGGTGAAGGGTGGGTGTCAGCCTCGCTGACACCACTCCGATGCTTAAGTTAGTAATGGTTAGAAAGAAATTGATAAAATGAATTGAAATCGGATTAGTATACTTACCTGGATTGCCGACAGGGTGAGAATCCTGTTAGGATTCCTACATAAAATAGGCTTTCAGATGGATGGCATTCCAAGCTCTCGGTAATAAGTCTCCTTCCAAGTTCATCAATCTATATGCCCCTTTTCCTTCTTCGGATTCCACTAGATAGGGTCCTTCCCATTTGGGTGCCAACTTCCCATCAGCCGGATTAGTCGTATTCTGAAATGCTTTCCTCAATACCAAGTCTCCAACCTGAAATCGCCTGAGCCTGATATTCTTATTATATGACCTTGCTATCCTTTGCTGATATGACGCCATTCTGACTTTGGCAAGATCCCTGAGTTCTTCTAGCTGTTTCAAGATCCTGAAGTAGATTCTCAGAATTATTCTGGGAATCCTGAAGCGTAACTCTTGCTGTAGGAATCACCATTTCAGTAGGGATGACGGCTTCTGCCCCAAATACCAAGGAAAAAGGCGTTTGGCCAGTTGCATTCTTAGAAGTCGTCCTATCTGCCCAAAGAACAAACGGAAGTTCTTCAGCCCATCTTCCTTTCTTGGCACCCAATTTCTTTTTCAAGTTATTGATGATGATTTTGTTGCTGGATTCCGCTTGACCGTTGGCTTGAGGATGTACTGGTGTGGAAGTGATCATCTTAATCCCCCAACTCTCACAGAAGCTCGTAGTCCTCTTGCCAATAAACTGGGAACCATTATCACATATAATTTCTGCTGGGATCCCAAATCTTGTTAGGATATTCCTTTTGATAAACGAGATAACCTCCTTTTCCCTGACTTGAACGTAGGCTTCTGCTTCTATCCATTTGGAAAAGTAGTCGGTCATCGCAAGCATAAAGACTTTTCCTCCGGGTGCCTTGGGCAGCTTCCCAACTATATCCATCCCCCACTTCATAAACGGCCAAGGTGAGACGATGGGATGCAATGGTTCAGCTGGTTGATGGAGGATATTGCTATGTCTTTGGCATGCATCGCATTTTTGTGAGAAGTCCATAGCATCCTTCTTCATTGTTGGCCAGAAGTAACCGGTTCTGAGGATCTTGGAAAACAATGCTCTTCCACCGGTGTGATTTCCACAATCTCCCGCATGGATATCTTGAAGCACTTGGAGCGCCTCTGGTTTCTCAAGACACCTTAAGTAGGGACCTGCAAGAGACTTTCTATATAGGGTGTTATTTAAAATAATGTAGGGAGTTACCTTCGTGCGAAATGCTCTGGGATTCTCATCTTTAGGAATTTCCCCACTTTGAATATACTTTATGATAGGGGAAGTCCAGGATTCCAAAGTCTTTTCAGGATCCTGGACGTCCATAGGATCCTCGCAGTCCACTTTATTGGATTCCTGATCTGAAATAGCGGGAGTTAGAATATGAGTGATCGGGATCTTGACATCCTCTGGAATCCTGAGAGATGAAGCCAAGTTGGCCAAGGCATCGGCTTCCGAGTTCTCTTCCCTTGGAACCTGAACTATATTAAAAATTTCAAATTTTAAAGACAAATTTTTTACAACATCAAGATATTTCGAAAGTTTCTCTCCTTTGGCTGCATAAGAACCATTAAAATGGTTAGCAAGTAATAAGGAATCAACATAGACTTGAATACACCTGATTCCCATGCCCCTAGCAATCTGTAAACCTGCAATAAGCGCCTCATACTCGGCTTCATTGTTAGTAGCCTGAAATTCACAAGAAATAGATGAGGGTAAGACGTCCCCTTGAGGTGATTTTAGTAGGATTCCGAGGCCCGTGCCCCTGACATTGGAAGCTCCATCAGTGTATAAGATCCAAGGCTCTTCAAGTTCATCAAGCCTCTCAAGTTTCCTGACTTCCTCGTCAGCTTCCGGGAGGACGTCACTGCTGAAGTCTGCAACAAAATCAGCTAGGGCCTGCGATTTGATAGCCGTTCTAGGCTCGTACTGTATGTCATAGGCACTAAGCTTGACTGCCCACTTTGCTAACCTGCCAGACATCTCAGGCTTCCGGAGCACTGCCTTAATAGGATAGTTAGTCCTTACAATAATAGTATGAGTTTCAAAATAATGTCTTAACTTAGTGGAAGCCATGATTAAAGCTAAAATAAGTTTCTCAAGATAGGAATACCTGGATTCTGCATCAAGAAGCGTTTTACTTACATAGTACACAGGATGTTGCTGACCTTCATGATCCTTGACAAGGACTGCACTGACTGAGCTTCCCGAGACTGCTAAGTACAGGGTTAGAGGCTCCCCGTCTATTGGCTTCATCAATAGAGGAGCCGATGAGAGATATTCCTTTAGTGACTTGAGAGCTTCCTCGTGCTTTTCATTCCACTCGAACCTTTTATTCTTTCTCAGAATCTCATAAAAATCTTTGCTTTTTTCTGAGGATCTTGATATAAATCTGTTCAAAGCTGCTATTCTTCCGGTCAACTTCTGGACATCTTTAATTGTTGTAGGAGATTTCAGACTTAGAATGGCTTTAATTTGCTCAGGACTGGCTTCAATTCCTCTTTCAGTTACCATATAACCCAAGAACTTTCCTGCTCTAACCCCAAAGTGACACTTAGAAGGATTCAGCTTCATGTTGTGATGATCCAGGATATCGAATGCCGTTTGAAGATCCTTAGGGTGATCTTCAGTTTTCTTGGATTTCACTACCATGTCATCGATATAGACTTCCATAGTGTCTCCCAGTTGGTCTTTGAACATCATGTTTACAAGTCTCTGATAGGTGGCACCTGCATTTCGAAGTCCAAAAGGCATTGCAGTATAACAATAGATACCTGTTGGGGTCATGAAGGCGGTGTGCTCCTGATCACAGGGTTCCATCCGAATTTGTTGGAATCCCGATGAGGCGTCCATAAAGGTGAGCATCTCGTGTCCTGCAGTAGCATCCACCATAGCATCGATGTGTGGTAATGGGAAGGGATCCTTGGGACAAGCCTTGTTTAGATCAGTGTAATCCACACAAACTCTCCACTTCCCATTTTTCTTTTGTACTACGACCACGTTTGCTAGCCATTTAGGATACTTGACTTCCCTAATCATTTTTGTCTTGAGAAGCTTGTCAACCTCCTCTTGTATGATAATATTAGTTTCCGGAGCAAACTTTCTTCTTTTCTGCTGAACTGGCCTGAAAGTAGGATCTAAACCAAGTTTGTGAGTTATAACATTAGTAGGGATACCTGTCATATCTTCGTGCTTCCATGCAAAGGTTGTTTTCCTGTTCGCGAGAAGCTGGATCAATTCTTGCTCAGTATCCCTGGGAATACCAGTTCCTACTAGCACCTTCACTTCAGGATTCTCAGGATCAAGCTGAACTTCCTTCACGTCTAATTCTTTTTCTTCCTGAAGTTGAAGTGCTAGTTTCTTTGATTGCTATGCTGAATTAAGCTTGGTTGCTTTTCTCATTGAAGTGAGGTAACAGTTCTTGGCTTCCTGTTGGTCGCTCTCTATCCGAACAACTCCCCAGGACGTCGGGAATTTGATGCACTGGTGGTAGGTTGATGGTACGGCTTTCATTTCATGAATCCAAGGCCTACCTAAAATAACATTGCAACAAGAAAGTGAATCAATAACACAAAATTTTTGAACACAGTTTACCCCCTCGATGTAAACAGGAAGCCGAATATCCCCAATCGTATTCTTGGTTTCTCCACTGAATCCAACAAGGACTGAAGATCTTGGAATTATGTCGCCTTCTGGTACGTTCATCTTTTTCAATGCTTCCAAATGAATGATATTTACTGAGCTTCCGTTATCCACCAGAATCCTGCGTACAACACAGTTAGCAATATGCAGAGTAATAACCAAACTATCATGATGGGGATCCTGGATGTCGCTTCTGTCGGATTCATCAAATGAGATAAGTTTTTCCCCAGTTAGCCGTGAAGTCTTTGTAGGCCCCTCATTCTTTTCAGTCTTCGACTGCTTAACATGCTTCCTTGCAGACGAGTAAGAGGTTCCACATATGTCCGAGCCTCCTGATATGAAATGAATAATTGGAGCATCCGGAGGTGGAGAAGCTGCTCGCTGTTGGGACTTCTCGGGTTCTTGAGTTCGGATTTTCTTCCTGCCGAGAAGTTCTTTGAGATGCCCCTTGCTCAACAAATATCCAATCTCTTTCCTGAGTGCAATGCATTCATCAGTGAGATGCCCGAAATCCTCATGGAAGGCACACCACTTAGATTTATCCTTCCAGGATCCCTGTTTGTCACCTTTCTTGGGCCATCTAGCCTTTTCTCCTAAGTCCTGCATAGCACACATTAGACCAGCAGTATCACAAGAGAAACAATATTCAGAAATTTTAGGATATTCTTCATTGTCTTCTTCTTCATCTACGGCATTGATCCTTTGATTATCTCCTCGAGAGTATGGTTTGGAGTTATAATATTTCCCGGAAGATTCAGACTTCCTGGAATTCCGATCATTCTTCGCAGCTTCTTCCCTTTGATGAATTATCTTGTCATCCTCTAGGCGAATGAACCTCAGAGCCCGACTTCTTACTTCATCGAGGTTCCTGCATGGGGTCATAACCAAATCGTCATAAAATCGGGAATCCTTAGAGAGTCCCATTTTGAATGCTTCCACGGCAGCCGCCATGTCCAAATTTGGAATCTCAAGGGATTCCCGGCCAAATCTGGATATATAATCCCTGAGGGGCTCCGATGGTTTCTGGACCACTCGGTAAAGATCACCTGTGAGCTTCTCAAAAGTTCTGCTGCAAGAAAACTGATTATTAAATAAATTAACTAAATGAGAAAACGAGGTTATGGTATTGGAAGGAATACTCAGTAGCCATTTCATGGCTGGTCCTGTCAAAGTTGAACCAAAGCCTTTGCAAAGACAGGCTTCCTTGATATCAGCGGGGATTGGGTTGATTTCCATCCTCTCCCTGTAGTGAGCCACATGCTCTTCGGGATCCGTCGTCCCATCGTATAATTTCATGCTAGGGGTCTGGAAACGCTTCGGAATCTCCACGTCACATATGGGCCTCGTAAATCTTGATATCCTGTGACTCTCTAGAGGGACTTCAGGAATAGGCTTGATGATTCCCGGGACGCTAGCTATCATCTCCTTGAGTTTCTGAAGTTCCCTGACAAATTGAGGTGGAATTCCTGTATCCTGCATAACAGTTGTGTTAGGCACATTATAACTAGGGTTAGGAATTCTCCCTGCATATGTGTCCCTGGTTCTGGGACTTTGCTCTTGTCGTGAGTTTCTGAATACTGGAAACTCGGTTGTTTCAGGATCCTGCATAGGAATGAAATCTCCTTGGTGAACTTCTGAAGGTCTTGCAGGACCAGCGTCTGAGATGATGAACGGATCAGTATAGCGGTATCCTTCGGGTTCCTTAGCCTTAAGGTGGGACTGAGAAGCAGAATACTTCTGGTACCCCATTGGTTGGGATTCCCAGAAATCATAATCACGCGACTTCGAGGAATCCTGATAATAGCCTTCCGGGATCTCGGATGTCTGCTTCTGATGACTGACGATTGGAGGACACGTTGTGAAAGTTGCCGAGGAGCCTTTATTAGCAGCAGCTGATGTCCTTGACTTGAGACGATCTTTGGCCAGGGATCCCGACGTACCAAAGTCAAGATTCCTGGGATATAAAGGGCTTTCTTCATCGACTGAGCTTCTAGATTTCTTAAGCTCTTCAAGCTCCTTCATCACCTGTTTAGTGGTTCTTTCCTGCTGCTCCGCTTGAGATTTCATCTGTTGAATCAAAGCAAAAATATCATGGTTAGTAATAACAGGATCAATACGCTCACCCTGAGATCCCGAGAAAACCGGAATTTGTGGTCCTTTCTGTTTCGCCGCATCTCTCCTTGGGATGGGAGGAAGTGATGTGGTGACTGTTGGTATGAACACTCCAGTGTTCCTCGGTTGATTTTCAGAGGAGGACGTCGCGTTGATCTTGCTTATGCCCGAAGATCCTACGGATACCGATGAAGTCTTCATCTGGGAAGACATTGTAGCGATTGGAAATGTAGAATATGATAGAGTAAATGAAGTTTTGCACCGTTTTGCCCCACGGTGGGCGCCAAACTGTTTTGGTCAAAAATTGCACAAGGCAATCTCGTATTCCAAACTTAGAATGTGGGGTGAGGTGCTAAGAAATCTGGTTCAAAAGCAAAGTAAAAGTAGTGCAAGTGACACGATGATGTACGAGGGAAACCCGGAATCCTGAGAGTTGCCTCTGAGAATCCCAGTAAAAACCTCGGGAGCCGGCTCAAAGCGCCTGCTACCTAAAGCTTTTATAAATCAAGAATCCGATTACAATAATGAAGACGATGATCGAGTGCTAAGTGTTACAGTATTCAGAGTGCTGTGTGTTGTGTGCTGTTTCCTAATTCGATCATGTCTTATTTATAGTTACAAACAGAATAAACTAACTATCCGAAAAATCAGGGATCCTCTTGACCATGTTCACGAGCCGTTTGAGGAAATCCACCACCTCGTCCACGTTCGTTCGTGCCATGTCAGCCCTAATTGACCGGTTCTTTAGGGAGGTTAGACCTGGTTTACCTGCGATTGAAATTAATCACGTGGCTATTAGCGAGTAAAGATATTCAAATAAATAACAAGTAACATAACCTGTCGAGAATCCTTGGGATTCCCGGATTCCTGTATGATCGAGCTTTTCAACAGGGCGCCTAGAACCTGACCCATAACAATACGCGTGGGATAACTTGCGATAAATTATGACGCATGAATATTTGTCGCTATATAACATGTTATATGTGATATGCATGTTAGGATAAATATTAGAAAATTTCAATTGATCACCAATGTGTTGTCGAGTCAACTTGTCGTTTGTCCACGTATGTCGGGACAGTCGATCAACACGATCAAACACTTACACGGTTATGTGTCATAGGTGAAGTCTTGCGGATTCATTCTCGTTATAAGGCTTTGACTGTTTGGTTTACTATTTCTCGCCCGATGTGAGTTTAAGGACCCACTTTTAATTGTTGTGCTTTTGGGGGAGAAGACATGTGGTAATGATTTCTTATGAGAAATGCAAACTTTTGTTTCATATACTATTTTGTAAACTATATATGAAAACATGCCAAGGGAGTCCTTCCACTAATAACGTCTACCACTAATATCGGTTTGATAACGGGGAAATGTGAAACATATATGTTGGTCATGCTCGGCATTATAGCATGGCTGGAAGGCAAAGTCTTAAGTCTGTCAGGAATGGGGACACAAATCCTATGGTTTTAAAAATAACGTGGACTAAATAATGCTTAGAAACTATTGGGGTTAGATGATGTCAGTCTGAATTGTCATGCTTGATTCCTATTGGGGTTAGATGATGTCAGTCTGAATTGTCATGCTTAAATGTTCTTAATTTTTTACCTATACTATATAATAAACAAAAAGTTGGTCATACTATAATTAGTAAAAATGACACTTGTCATCATCATAAAATTTTGGATTACGTCAAAATTCTAATAAATAATTATCCATATATTAAATTTCCATATTAGAGTTTATTTAGTTTAAACTTTTAATAAGTAATTATCTAATAAGTAATTATTCAAATACAACTTTTTATGTTAATGTTAGTAATTATCTAAATACTAAATTTTAATATTAAGGTTAATATTTTATTCAAGATAATATTTTTATTGCATATATATTATATTTTATTAAAATAATGTATTTTATTGTATATACTTTAATACTTTAATATAATGCTTATAATACTTTATTCATAATAATATTTTTATTTTAGTTGAGTGTAAATTCAAATTTACAAAGTATTTCATTTCAATATAATAAACAAATTATTCTCTTTTTTTAACTAGCAAACATCTGGTTACCCGGGAGTTTCATCATGACAAACGATATTACAGACGATACGTTATGACCGCAGTTCGTACGAGTAACCAAGACCCTCTGTGTTTGCACATCTATCCAAGAGGAAACCCACCGCATAAATGCCCACTGTCGTAAAACCTCTGACCCACCGATAGTTAGAAATTTTTATATAGATATAAAAAATACATAATTGTCGTATATTATGATAATATTTATAGTTTTTTTTAAAGTTAGCCATTTAAAACACGGGATAAAAAACTAGTTTTTATATATATTATCAATTGGATTTCATTACATTTCCTGATGTTTTGTGTTATGAGGTGAATGGAGCTAAAGTGTTAAATCAGAAGGTTCTATGAAGGTTAGAAGCTAAGTTGATCGGTGCAACGGTTGAAGAACGGTTGAATCAAGAAAGAATAAGAAGAAAGTTTCTTGAATCAAGGCTTGGGTCGTACGCCCAAGTTATGTTGAAGAACATGGTGTTACACCCTAAAGATGAGAAAGATTACGGATTAAGAGAATCGGGCGATACACCTAGAATGGGAAAGAGATTAGGGCGGTACGCCCCGATTAGGCCGGCAGAAGAAAAAATAGGGTCTTTTTATAAAAGCTTTCGGGTTTCATTATTTTAGTTTCTTCTATCACTTTGCCGTTCAGAGAGAGCTACAAACGAGTTTCCATTGATATGGAGTTGGGGTGTTCAACGAATCGAATTTCGAATACTCGAGTAATTCGAATCGAATTATTCGAATTTCAACTTTTAAAACCTGGATTCGAAATTCGATTCGAATTCGAAATAGATTCGTCGAATCGAATTGAATTCGAATTCGGAATAGAAAATCCAATTCGAAATTCGATTCGATTCGTATTTAGATTTCGAATTCGAATCCAATACGAATCAAATCCGAATAAACTCGTTTTAAATTGAAACAAAAACACATGTTTTAATTTTATTTTCAAAACTAATAAAAACTTAAATTATTATAGTAATAAAATAAAATGGATTTTTACATATATCCCCTTGCTAAGGCACTTTAGTACATATTTACCCGAGCATAAACTTTAATTACATATATCCCATTTTGCTTATGAAATTACCCATGTACCCTTTCATTTAAAAAAAGATATTAATCAACAAAATAGAAGATTACATGAATCTACAAGAACGACCCTTCCTTCTCCAAGACTCTGAATTCTTCAACCTTCTCCGACCTAGCGACGAAGAGCGGCAACGATCTTCTCAGGACGACGACGATCTATCCTCCTCCACCCGATGACATTAAGCAGCTCTAGGATTCATCCTTTACATATCTTTAAGGTATTTTTTGTTCGAATTCTTTTGTTCGTAAAATTTTCATCGACGGCTCCCTAATAGGTAAATGTAAATTTACTTTCAGCCTCAGATTCCTATTAATGAGCTAATTCTTTTTTCCATTTTTTTTCGTTTGAATTTTTTTTCTAATGGATAGGTTTGCAATAACATTAGGCTCTGTCAATATTATTTTCTAATTAGTATTCATAATGAACAGGTTCTGTCAAATTTTTTTTTTTGATTTTCAATCATAGTTTTTTATCGAACTTTTGTTTTGTTCACCCATAGCATTAGGCTAATAAGTTTATTTCCTATGTTTTTGTTTATGATTGTAATTAATGACATTAGAAGGGGAAAATTTATAAATATTAATAAGGGTATAATAGTCATTTTATAAGTTATTTTAAATGAATTGGGTAAATATGTAATATATATGGTTTAAGAAGGGGATATATGTAATTAAAATTTAGGCTTGGGTATATATGTAATAAAATGACTTAGTAGGGGGATATATGTAAATGCCCCTAAATAAAATATCTATATAAGTATAAAACTAATAAACACCCAAAAGATTTTAAATTAATAATTTTTCAGGGAAATGGAACCGTGAATAAGAATAAAACGTTTCAACTTTCAAGGTATATTTTAAAATTTTAATACTTTTGAAATATGAGTGAATTATAATAAGTCAAACTAATTCAAAATACTTTTATGAATATTATATTTATATATGAATATATATATATATATATATATATATATATATATATATATATATAATTATTTCTAATCCGAATTTCGAATCGAATCGAATTGAAAATCTCAAATTCTAGTTCGATTCGAAATTCGATATTAAACGTTGAATCGAATCGAATTCGAATTCCGAGTTCTTCGAATCGGATTTGAAATCAGAACACCCCTAATATGGAGTGTTCAAGATTTGATTTTAATCATTCGGTACTTATTTTTTATGTTATTTACAATCTTGATCATGTTTGTTACTTTAGCCATGTCCGGCTAACTTCCTTGTAACTACTTTTGGTGAACGATTGTGATTCTATTATGTGTTTAATTACTTGTTTGCTAGTTGTTCCGGTTTTCCTTGCAACTGTAGAGCACCCGCATGCTAAACTCATTAGATTAACTAGTAACTTAGGCCGGTAGTAGTAAATTGTCATATCGGGCTTTTCTTGCGCTAGAAACTAAGCAGCCTACTTAAGGGTTACGTTATTAGGTTGACTTGGCAATATGGGACTATGTCTATGTAGTACTAGCAATCAGGTGGTCAAATTCAGATAGATAGAAATTTGGGATCCTAAAGTGGTTACCTTTCGTCGCATAAGAGTTTTAGTTAAAATTAAGTTTTAGCACTAGTAATTTAGTTAATTGGTAATTTAGTTTAAGTTGTTAGTTTACTTCCAAATCCAATCAAATCAGCTTAGAGGCAAATTAGGTTAATTCAATAGTTAATTAGTTAATCCTATTCAGTTAGTTGAAAACCACATATTCCCTTGGTTCGATAACCCCTAGCTTACCCTACTACATGTATAATTTAGGCATTTGTAACGGCCTCGACAATTGTTTTCATTAAACCTCATTGAGGATAACCGGTTAACTCATTGCTTTTAGATAAATGTTTATTTATCTGCTTAGTTAAACTCTGTGAACTCACCAACCCTGTGTTAACACTATAGCATGTTTCTTTTTAGGTCCTTATGAGGGCTAAGGAGCATGTTAGGATCATGACTTGATTCCCGTTTGCATGGTTTGTACAAACTATGTTATCATTTTTCGCCTTAGGCGCTAACATTAAAACTTTGGGTTGTTTTATCGCTTCCGCAAGAAGTCTGGAAACTTGTTTAAAAACTTTGGAATGTTAAACTTTCTTTTTAAAATGTTTTGTCGTGCATATAGACTGTTCCGTGTGTCTGATGATTGAGATCCTAGTCAGTCGCGTCTCCAATGCGATGATACTCTGCAGGTGAATTTGAGGGTGTGACACAACGTTTATCTTAGTTATAAATTTTGTTCACATCACTACTTACATAATTATCCAGATCTATCCTACATAATCAAAAGTTCCTAATCATAATCAATTTAACCAAACACTTGAAACAACTTTTGTCCCATCCTTGCTTTAAGGATCGCATTGTTGGGAGATTAAATACAAAGAAAAAAACAACTGGAATGAAAAACTCGAAATCAAACCTTCGATTTATCCTTAGATCACATTATTCGAAATCAAACCTTCTACAAACCTTCATTAAAAGAAAATTAAAGGAATTGATTTTGCGAAGCACAAAGATTTAACAAATTGAATAAAATGCATGAAGAACCAACGGAAAGAGAGAGAGATAGAGTGTGTGTATGGAGAAACAAAATGAATTTAGGCAATGGGGTTTTGTCAAATCACGGGTTGGTCACATCCCATTCCCCATTCCCACATGCCACATCTCATCCTCATATATTTGGGGGAAACTAAACCCACTTTCCAAATTTGATGTGCAATATTCACCCCATATTTATTAGTGTATATTTTTGATATGCACTATTCACCTCATATATATTAGTTTAAGTTATTTATAAGTGTATGTATGTGGTAGAGAGAAAAAAAAGTAATAGAAAATAAAATAAATAAATATTGTTTAAGTGAATAAGGATTATTATAGGGAATGGAATGTGGGTGATTTAAAAATGATATATATATTTAGAAAGTAGAGTTTTCAGTAAAATTATAGTAAAAGGACCCGAGAAGAAAATGATACTATTTGACCACTATACATTGCTAACATCAAGAAATGAAATAATCGAGAATCCCGATGAACATGCTAGACCGCTAATGTAGCTAAAGTAGTGATACATTATGTTAATAAAACGAGTACTATAGACATATTCCATCTATTCCTAATTTCAAACTGAAATAAAAAAAAATTGATCCGTTTATGGTTCACTACTAGTTGGATATGGGATTGAGATGAGGAACACGCTCTGAATACTTATAACATGATCAACGCGTTTCTTTAATATTTTTTAGTAAAGAACTAAAAATTTATTTATTAGTATATGTTGATTGATAAATGTAAGGGTGGAGAGGCTCTTGGATTAGGGTGTGCGCTATGGGACACTATTCCATCACACTACTCCACTGCTTCAACCCACTATCCACTACTCCTCGCTACTTTCGTACCTTCCTCAACTACTCCCTCATTCACGGCTTAAATTTTGAAGTCTTGCGATTTCTAGAAGTAGTGAGAAGCCATGAGTCTTGTGTGAAGCCCTCCAAGCCTTGTACCATACCCTCCTCCACTACTCCCTCTCCTAGTCCTTTTCTCTCATCCTACCACCTAGGGCTGTTCACGATCCGAACCGAACTGAACGGACCTTTGCTCGTGTTTGGTTCGTTTACAAACCGAACCGAACCGAACCGAACCGAGCATTCTTTCAACCGATCCAAAATCGAACGAGCGATTTTCGATCCGAGTATTTTTCGAGCGATCACCGAGCAAATTTCGAGCGTCGCAGAACAAAAAGGAAAGTGACGTGGGTGGTGATCTGACATAACACCTTCATCCATGTTTCCAATTTTAACACATATTGTCAAATAACTAACACACTAGTCTTGTTTGTATTTTATTAGACTAACTAACACTAATATGAACTGATATAATTGTAATGAATGCACTCTTTCTTTTTTTACCATTTTCCCTTTGTACATGTCCTCGATGTCTACAAAATTTGGATGTGCTTCAAAACTATTTTTTCGCTTTCCCTTTCTAGTTGCATTAACATCTTTACTTAAGTTTTCCTCATTTTTTACTTCATCAACTAACTCAAAACTCTCTCCATCACTTAATTCAACATGAGAAGTCTCGATACCATTGGATTCTTTGTGAAAAGACATTCTATATAAGAAAAAATTATACAAAGATTAATAAAAACAATGACAATGGAGGAGGCTAGAGAGAATGGAAGTTACAAAGATGATAAACTAACATATTAAACTTACATCCAAAGTCAAATATTAAGTGCAAAGAATTTTTGGAATAATGGAAAATCTTAATTCCAATCCTAAATCCTTACATAACAAAATTAAAATTGATAAAATAAATAATAAAAATATATAAAATAAATAACTAAATGTATATATATAAATTCGAGCGAGCATCGAGCGAGCGCACCTATGCTCATACTTGGTTCGTTTTACAAATCGAACCGAGTAGCTCGGTTCGTTTTAAAGCGAGCGATAATCGAACGAGCATTTTCCGAATATTTTTCAAGCAAGTTCGAACGAGTTTCGAGTTTCAAACTTTTTAGACAGCCCTACTACCACCAAACTTCACCCCCAAACCATACCGTTCATCCTTATCCTTAAGCAAAAGTAGTCTAATCCATTTACAAACCGATAATTTTTAACAAAAGTAGCCTCAAAGTAGCATACAAATACAAGTACTTTGGTGACTGGAGGTGGGTCCTAGAAAGTAGCCTAGAAATTCTTTCCACTAAAACACAATAAATTACATTAAACTATAAATTAAACATTACTAGAAACATAAAAAACAAACATTAAATAACAATGAAAAAATTACTCGTTCTTCTCGTTCGTTAAATGAACGTCTATGGTCACGATCACGTGTTCTGTAAGATCAAATCTAAGTCGGAAATGAGTGTTTTGATTTCACAACTTTGAAATGATATTGTCATCGACAACCGGATTCGTTGAAGGATCCTGGATGTATAGTCGTGATATTGATTTTCCTTCATCTTTATTTTAAGATCGTGTTAGGCAATATAAAAAATGTGTACAAAATTTTGGCGATCTTTCCTAATGCATCATCATGTACGACCGGTTAAGTTTTGCCCATTGAGCCTTTAAAACACCAAAAGCTCATTCAATGCCTTTTTTTTTGCCGACTCTTGAATCTTCTTAAATTTATTTTCCTTGATGTCGACCGCGTGGCAGAATTCTTTGAGAAAAGTAGACCAAGAAGGGCATATCTCGTCGGTAAGGTAATAGTCCCGCTTGTAGTCCTGTTTGTTAACTTAATATGAACACCTCGACGCGATTCCACGTGTCTCGTTAGTAAACAAAGGAGAATGATTAAGAACATCGATGTCGTTGTTTGAACCGGTAACACCAAAGTACCCATATTAAATCATGTGAGGCCACTACTTCGAGTATGATCGTTGGGTATTGATAATCACCGATAAGTGGTGTCTAGTTACACTATAATTTATACTAATTCTATATGCTGAATGCACTGGTATGATCATAAAATATATTTAGTTAAATAGTTTTTATAATAAGTGAGTTATTGGGAGTAGCCCACTTGGTAGAGGCTTTGTCCTCTTAGGTGGAGGTCCTGGGTTCAAATCCAGACAATGATGTAATTTGGTGTGTAAATATTACTTTGCTGTTCAAAAAAAAAAAGTTAAATAGTTTTTATAATAAGTGAGTTATAATGAAATGAGCTAAAAGTGTATAATTAATTTAAACAAAGTAACATCCAACTTAAACTCAAACATGATCGCGCATGATCTAAAAATAAAAGCAAGTACTGTTGAGTTGTGAACATTGAATATTTGAATGTGCATATGACTTTAGTTAGTTTACAATTATCCATTCTTTTAGTCATTTATTTTTATCTATGTGAAAGGATGAGAGTTCACGTTGGCTACAAGTCAACAAGCATTAATTATGCAATTAAATGGGCTTTTCAATCAAGTTACTGGGCTGTGCAAAGTTAAAAAGAATGAATGCTTGTTGGGTTTATGAGCCCATATCGCCAACACCACATATGGATAATTCACGTGGGCTTTAAGGAGATTAAAAGGAAACGGTGGTTTTAGACAAAGGGATGTTCTATTCCTTATTTTTTTTAGTTCTTTTTTTAATTATTATTTGGTTTATATTGTTGAGTGTTTAGTTGATTATGTTAACGAATTATTTTTATAGTGACAGTATTTGAATCGTTTATTAGTAAGGTTTAGTTAGTAAGTATATTCAATCTGAATTTTTTAACCTTAGTTGGCGTATCTCGTTTGTCTATAAAGGTTTTATGCATTTTTTTTAGGTTTCAAAGAGCGATCAAGTCAGATTTTTCATAACCTGATATTGTCTCGTTGTGATTAGGAGGTAGTAGTCTAGTAGATTATAACTTTCTAGCTCGTGTTCTTGGTGGTTGAATAATCTCATTCTGTCAACACGACCAACAGAGTGTTGGTATTACCCTTTGTGCTTGAAATTGAATGTGACTACATATATGTGGTCTTCCAGTTGGTAATTAATATAGCTTATGTATGATAGAACACGTGTATTATACGGGCTAAACGTAAAAGAAGTTGGTAATTAATATAGGTTATGTGATACTTGTCAATTTTTATAATCATCTATACTACTATTAAACACAAGTTTTTAAAGTTCAAATGTCATTTTTTAAAGTGTGCCACATAGGATAAATCCTATATGTCAATTTGTGAGATTTTTAAATTAAATAATTCAATAGAAAATTAAATTCTTTTCACATAAAAACTATCCATATATATATATATTTATTTTTAAAATAACACAACTTTAATTCATCATATCTCTTTTATTTCTCAATAAAAATTCGATCCGTAAATTGCTTTGGATTCGTGACAGAAAACCCAACAAAACTAGATCCATATTGCTTAGGTTTTAATCAACGAATGATGGTGAACAAATAAAATAACAAAGTCACAGCCTCGGGTATTTACCCGGGTTACTGACTAGTTTATTAAGAAAGATGTAGATATAGATTTCTAGCTTTTAAACCTGAACCATATGTATGATCATATATTTATTTATTGTTTCTCGTTTAATTTTTTTGTTTAAGTTTATTTTATCTCAACAAATCAAAAATCAAGTTCTACACTTTTTAGCTTTTTGAATAATTTAGTTAAATATTCAGATAAAAGTTTATAACATTAACCACATGCTCCTCGTGGATACGATACATGTCTTACCCTAGCTACTTAGATTGATAAGGTTTTTGTATGACCACAACGACGGGTCATCAATCACCCCGATGAAATTAGACTTGATATTTCTTAGAAAATTTTATGCATGACTTTTTAAATGTGTCTTTTTACAAAAGTGCAATATCGTGGCTACTAGGTGAACATAAAAATTCTTTATCATACAATCTCTAAATAGCATTGTAAAAATATTCTAGGGATTCACGTGAGGTTCTAGCAGACATAGCTAAATATTCATCATATTTGTCGAGAACATTACTATATGCGCTGGCGAATGGTTGATGTGCATTTTTGTAACGGCAAGAAACTCTCTTTCATCCTTCGTCGAACCCCTTCTTGAAACCAATCAAAAATTTTTATTATGTCCAGAATAATTTTAGAAAGAATCGTCTCGACATACAGAATCTTGACGAGAACGTTTCTTCATTGTACACGTGTTATTCTCCAAAGTAATCCCTTATTTGTTAGCTTCCACACGACCATCATCAACATATCTATTTTTTAACGAGCCGCATCTACAAGTTTGGTTGTGGCGACGTTGGCAACTCTCGCAAGAAATTCAAAATCGGCATCATCGGAAGAATCTGTACTACTTTACATATGACAAAAAGTCGGTAAAAAAATAACACCGCGTCTCATTTTTAAGAAAAACAAAATGTCTAGAGAAGAAATGAGTTATGGTGTGAATTATTTATTAAATATGTATGTATTTAACCAATGATCCTTAGTTTAATTGGCTAAGGTGAGGTACTTAAAGACATTAAAAGTGGGAGGTATTGGGTTCAAGTCCCACTTGTGGTAAAAAATGGGTGTACAGTTTGGGCCAAGGATTTTTCTCACCTATGGTGAATTTCTTCCTGATGGAGTATGAAGATGATCGGGTGGGTGGGTAATGCTCCAGTAGTAATCCAAATTTGTCGTTAGAAAAAATATGTATGTATTTATAGTTCAGATTTTTTTAATAACCAATGGTAACCAACGTTCACTTTCCAATCTTCCACGACAACTAGTTCTTTTTATTGAATGGCTATATGTTTAGGATCACTGATTATATCCAAGGCCGACGCCAGTTCAGGAGGAAACCCTACGTCAACTATCGGGACTGGATACCCAGGGCCTAGTCGGTGGAGAGAAAACCCCCATGGACTCCCCGGAGCCCCGAAGAGCAAGCGCATAACAGGCATCAGAATGGACCCTGCATCTAAAATCGTTGTTCTCAAGACTCGAACCGGTGCCTTTGGTACACCGGTAAAAGTGGTGTCCATTGGGGTAAAATCCCAAAGACGACGACAACTTCTAGCAAAAAACAAAAAAAAAAATTGTCGTGTGCCACCTCCTCTTTCCTAAGCTTTTCATGAATATATATGCTTATGACCAATTGGGCTTTGGCCCCATGGTACCAGTCGATGAGGGATGAACCGGGTGTCTTGAGTTCGAATCCTGAAGCTAACCGGTTTTACACCTGGCCTTTATAAGTGGTGTGGTTTTTTCAGCGGATGAGTCAGACAGAGGGCCCCGGATTATCCGCATGGTCTATGTTTGCAGCATGTCGTGGGTAATACCGATTTGCCAGGTGTTCACCCCCGAGTGGTCTGTTTGACGTTCCAATTGCCGCTAAAGAAATAAATATGCTTATGTTTTGTTATAAAAGAAAACATGTTGAACGTATTTAGGCTGTGTTTGGCGCAGTAGTTGAAAAGTAGCTGCTAGCTGATAAACTATAAGCTAGCTGACAAAAAAAATAACATTTTGTAAAAACTAGCTGAAAAATATAAAATGACATAAAAGTACATGTATATAAATAAATTAAGTGAAAAATATTATAAGTTAGAGAAGGGTAAAACTGAAAATATTATAAAAACTAGTTGAAACGCTACTTCAACTAGCTTTTCAAAAGCTAGCTTATAAGTTTTTTGACATTACCAAACAGGACTTTTTAAAAAAACTAGTTTTTAAAAAAAAACCCCGTTTTATAACGTCAAAAAGCTAACTTATAGCGCGTCAAATACAACCTTAATTTCACCAATATTTATATATATTTATTGTAACCTAAGGTTTTCATCAACATGTATTTATTATATACAAAACAATGTGTCTTGCATGATGTACAAACCTATGATGAATTCTCTTTTTTTTTTGAACGGATAATACTCGGTTACTCGGGGGTCTCATCATGGCAAACGATGCTACCCACGACACGCTGCGACCACAGGTTGTGCGAGTAACCAAGACCCTCTATGTTGCACATCCATCCTAGAGGAAACCCACCGTCCTAAGGCCCACTGTGGTAAAACCTCTGACCCACCTCTATAAATTTTCATTAATTATTCATTTTGTGTGTCTGGTAAGATTTGAACCATTGACCTCTACATTAGAAGGCAATGGTATATCCACTCCAACAAATGATGGGGGATTGCATTCTCTTTTGATACAACAATGTGAAGCTAATTGTTTAAATATATAAATATTAAGCCAATTAGATTTATATATACCCTTAAAAGGTTAGATTTGTATTTGGACATTAAATGCATATTTTTTTGTCTTCAAATAAGAAAGGAGAGTTGGTGGTGTAATGGGTATAATAGTGTATTCTAACTTTTTTGTCATAAACTCATATATTAAGTGTTTTGCTTCTAAATTTAATGTCGTTAAGCAATCTTTTTGTGTTTCATTTTCTTTATGTTACGTTATAGTATTACAACTATTTCTTTGCCTGTGTATTCTCCATAACAATGTAACAACGCACGGATAGTAAATCTAGTAGGCAACAAACACGAAGATTAAAGTTTTAATATTAATGTATTTATGGCACGTCCTCATTAAGGTTTTCTCAATATAAATATTCAATCTTGAATCGTTTGACAGAAAAATATCCATCCAAAATATTTTGAGGTACAAAGAAATTATAAGACATGGCATCTATAAAGCTTTATCTTGTATTCTTGCTCATCATCACAATTTTCGGTAAGCTAGATGATAGTTAATAGTATATTAATTTGAAGTTTTATTTTGGCAGGAGTTCGAGTCAAATAAGGATGAATAAGGTTTCAAGTTAGAGTCTAACTCGATAACTTGTTTTTTAAAGTTTAATTTTAATATAAATAGATGTTTAAAGCTATATAATTTGGTGTTGTTTTGATATTAAAAATATTTGATGTTTTTTGTATTTGCTAGATCCAGTTCTCCAACAATAAATTCCTTCATGTTTAGAACCCCTTTTCTTATTCAATATGATTTTTTTCTTCACAAATAAACAACACACTTCTAATTATGATTTATTACTTACTCCTAATTATTCATCGATCGATATCCATTTTACGTCTGATTCAGGATCAGAGACGATAATCGGTGAAGCGTGTGAAGACACGTGGTCGTATATTCATGGTCGATGTGATAGGGCCATTTGCGACAGCGAGTGCAAACATAAAAGGGGATCTTTTGCCAAGGGTCGATGCATGCTAATTGATACTTGTATATGTACTTATTCTTGTTAAGGTCATACATTATTCAATAAAGTTTTACCTATGAATTTAACATGTTATTCCAATATGCATATGAAAAGAAATCTTGCTTCTAAAAGCATTCATAGTATGTTCTCTAAAAAAGTATGTGAATATAAATCTGTAAAATTTGAGGTTTGGTTATGAGTGGTTGTGAATAGAGGAGAGATAAAAAATTTAGAAAATATGAATATTTGACAAAAAAACTTGTGATTTGCTAAAAGTTAAGGATTGAAAAGAGATAAAATGTAATGATAAAGATAAAAAAAATATTATTTAATTATGATTATGAGTGAAAGATAAAGAAAAAGTAATAATAAAAAACTAAATTATAGAGATGAGGATGAAAAACTTTGCTCTGAGAATATGAAATCTGAGTTAAAATGGATCAATAACTTTTTTAAAATGTGATGTTACTTTTAAGGTTTTCAAGATTTTCCAATGTGATTTAAAATTAATTTTTTTAAGGTTTTGATTCACTTCGTATCCTCACCACAAACTAATTCAGATAGTTTACTTAATATTTTACTGGAAATAACTGCCGTTTTAAAATACATTGTTTATATATTTAAAAAACTATTAACACGCTTAAAGTGCTTCATACAAGCGTCTTGATTGTAATTGATGTTTTTCAATAATAAATAAGAATAATTATCAAACTAGTCATTTGATTATGTATAATTGAGAAAATAACATTTGACTAATTAATGGTTTATTAAAAAAGTCATTTGACGGCTATTAATTTTTTAATATTTTATTTATTTATTTTTAAAACATTTAAGTTACTTTTTAACATGTTTTTAATAATTTAATTTTCATAATTTGTTTAATAATTAATATTACAAAAATGTTCTTAATAATCTACATTTTAAATGTTTTTAGTAACTTATATTTTGAAGTATTCTTACAAAATTTTAACCGATTTTATCAAAAGATTTGTTCGTATAAATAGCAATAACGGAAAAAAATATGGTTTTCAATAAAAATATTAATTATATTAAAAATAAGTTTATGGTTCATGTGAATCATATTCATTTTTTTTTCCGAAAATTTTGGTAATTTTATTATTTATAAGTTTTTTATTCTTTTAAAAGAATAGGTAACTCTTATCATCTTTTAAGCTGGTTTTATTTTTTCTAAAGTTTAAGAATTCTTTTTATTCTACTATTATTTTAAAACTCGGTAACTTTAATTATAGAGTAAATACGATTTGTGTCCTTTTGCTTTGTCGATTTTAACCGTTTGAGTCCATTTTTTAAATTATTAACAAATATGGCCTCATGGTTGCTTTTCTTAACAAATCGAATCCTCATGTTTTCATTTCGTTGCCAATTGAGTCCCTAGGTCTAACGGGCCAGACTTTTTCTGTTAAGTGGAAGGGGCATTTTAGTCATTTACTTATGAGGGACTATTTATATAAGTATCCAAAATCAGGGGACTATATTTGTAATTTAACTAAATATCTTTAAAAAAAACAAATCAACCCCCTCCCCCTCGTTCCCCTTCTTCTTCATCCAAGACCACCACCACCATCTCCTTTCCCACCACCACCACCAGTCGCTGCAACTACCATGGCCATCTCGAACTCACGGAAAATACGTCCTCCATCTCGAAAGCTCCGGCCAACAAATCTGGTTTTCACTCCGGCATCTTTAATTCAACGTCTACCAACTTCAAACTACACGGCGGCGACGGTGCGACTCCGTTTCAACCGGAAGGAGACACTCAAATCTGGAGAAAGGAGTCTCCGGCGGTTCTTGCCCAACTCTGAGTTTCCTGTCCGGCCGAGTTTCTGGCGACGACGACACTCAGATCTGGAGGAAGGAGGTCTTGCTGGGAGCGGCACTTTCAGTTTACCGATGGCGAAGGTTTTGATTCTGGAATGACTTTCTCGATTGGAATTTCTAGATTTGTCCTTCATCGAACTAGATTAGACTGTCTATTCTGCCTCATCGAACTAAGTTTAGCGGCGGAGTATCGGTGGCTTTTATCGGTTCCATAAAATAGGCCGGTAGTTGTGTATTAAAGAGATGCAGTTCGTTGGAGGATGGAAAAGAACTTCAAATCGAACTTCTGGGCATTAGGCCGGATCAGAAAGAGAGAGATTTAGAAGGTGTCAGGGGGATAGTGGTGATAAAAAAAATAACCATTTAACCCAATATACCCATCAATCAATTTTTATTATACAACTATCCAAGTGGTTTTCAAATCCTTTAAACCATGTATGGTAATATATTTCAACTAAATTACGAATTTAGTCCCTCATCTATGCTAGTTGTATAAATAGCCCTAATAAGTGAAATGACTAATGTGTCCTTAGAGTTAACAGAAAAAACTAACTCTGTTAGTCCTGGGGACTCAAATGGCAAATAAATGCAACCATGAGGCTGAATTTGTTAATAATCTGGAAAATGGACTCAAAGGGTTAAAAACAACAAACCACAGGGATGCAAACCGTATTTAACTCTTAATTATATTTTTAAAGATGTTGGCGACATTTATTATTTTTATGGTTTCTTCTTTTTTTAAGAGTAAATTTCAATCTAACTATATCCGTCCAAAAAAGAATCTTTTAATAAAACAGTATATTATTTAGTTTTTTTAACTATTTCAGTTCATTCATCTAAAGAAACTAACCCGACCTATGTTAATTTAAGTCATGTGCAATAGTGCCTCTCATCTAAGAGCTTTTTTTTTAACGATAAATTTGAATTACTGACGGAGATATTACACCACCCATCCGATCATCTTTAATTCCCATCAGAAGGAAACTCACCACTGGTGAGAGAACCCTTTTGGCCCAACTTGTAACCCCTATTTTTTTATTTTTTTGTTATAAGTTGGCTTTGAATCCAAGACCTCTTGATATGTAAGAGTTTTTATATAATTTTAAAAAATATTGTTAATATTTTATAATAAATTTCAATATTTAAAAAATAATTGCTTATATGATATTTCAATAATTTGGCTTTGAATCCAAGACCTCTTGAGGGTAAAATGTACATTTAATTTAATTTTTGAAATATATTAAAATGGATATATATGATATTTCAATAATTTCATAGGGACGTATATGATATATAAATTTAGTTCGGATAGTAAATAGCATGCTTTTGATGGCAAGAACACTCTAAAAGCGTTTATTATAAGGATGTGTATAACTATGGCGCCTATTTTAGGGCGATATAGGGCATGATGGTGGTCGTGGGCCTCGTGGCGCCCATATCAATCCCACTACGAAGAGATTGACATTTATTATAAAATTTTAATAACATATTTCAAAATTACTCAAAAGCCCCTCATGTAAGAGACACGTGACTTATTAAATATAGTTTGAGGTTTTGGACTATCAAATAGTTGAAATAATTTGGAATACTACGATGTAGATTTTGGGTTAAAAAAAATATTAAATTTTGGATTTAACTTAAAGGAGCTAACGATTTGAATTGATCGAGCTTGGCTCCTTTACAAACTGATACGGGTTTGAATTGATCGAGCTTGGCTCCTTTACAAACTGATACGAGCTTAGTAGTGCTTGTTACAACCAAGATATTTTTGAGTGAGTTGTTTCCGACTATTTTCCCTATGAGTTTGTTCCCTAAGCTATTTGAACATCCATGAGTTTACTGATTTAATAGAATACTTAGTTAACTGTGTAATAGAATATTTAGTTAAGTTAATTGAGCCAAATAGTGAATTGTTAAACATAGGCCTGAATTATTCAATTTCAACTATTCAAGCGGGCTTAAATTATTCAAAATAAATGTTTTATTGATGGGACATTTATATATATCCCTTGCTAAGCTTCTAAATTACATATATACCCAATCATAAAAATTAATTACATATTTCCCCACCTCTAATTAAATTACCCAATTACCCTTCTCAATTTAAAATACTCTATTAAAGAAATTAAACCAAATGACTAGGAGCTTCTTGCAGCCATTGGCGACCTTAAAAACCTTTGAGAGTAAACCTGGAACTCCAATAAACTCACCACAAAATCCCACCTGAACTCGGAAACTGCTCGAGCCTCAAGAATCTTTATTTCCTTAAAAACCGCGTTTGCGGGCACAAAGACCTGGCCAGAAAAATCCCAACTGAGATTGGAAACCATAGTAACCTCACATTTCTTGGTCGGGCTGACACTCGAAAATCAGTTTCCATTCCTAGCTCATTAGGTAAACTCACAAAACTTAAAACTGTGCCAATTAACACCTTCATGGTATCCGACAAGTTGGGTCGGAGCTTGTAAACCTATTCTTATATGAAAACAAACTTTCTTGCCTCATCATTCCATAGCTTAGAAAGCTAAAAATAACTTGAAATGTGTTGTTATGGCAAAATAATTTTATTGGATCAATTTGTGAAGAAATAAGAAATTGTACCAAATTGAAAATGTGGATGGCAAACTTTGGTGAAAAAAATAAACTTTTTTTAACAGCGCAAAATTGAAAAAAAAAGGTAAATTATCTTAAATTTGTTTAATAAGTTAATAATAAGGGTAAAATAGTAATTTAATAGGTTATTTTTAATAAATTGGGTAAATATGTAATTTAAATGTTTAAGGAAGGGGAAATATGTAATTGAGCTTTTAACTTGGGGAAATATGTAATTAATAAGCTTAAGAAGGGGATATATGTAAAAGCCCCTTTATTGATTAATTAGTTTTATAATAGGATATATATTTGTAAAGTTTTAAACTAATATTTGTCAATAGACTTAATAGAATACCTAGTTAAGTTTAATGGGCCTAATAGTTAATTATTTAATTTGGGCTTGAGTTCTTTAATTTCAATTACTTAAGTGGGCTTAAATTATCCAAAATAAATTGATTCATACGGTTTGATCCCTTGTAAACTTTCTCATGTTTGATATTGGTAAGTATTTGTTTATTTTTATCTTTCGTGTGTGAGTCTTTAAGTTCTTTTTGGTCGTGTTTACGTCTTGGCCAGGTTAATTTGAGAAGCCAAAATGTGTTTTCATGGGTTTTGATGCATGACAGTATGCCCCCTGCAGATCTTGACAAATTTTTAGGGGAAGGAGAGGGGATAATAAGTATTATCCGAAGGGAACTCGAGGATGATACTTATTATCTAATGAAAAGACTTCCATAATACATAGTATCTGAAGGGAACTCGAAGATAATATGTATTATCTCAGGGGAAGTCCTTAGCTGAGGGGAAGTTATCAGCTAAGGGGAAGTCTTTAGAGGTCTTGGGTTCAGGGGAAGTTTTATAGAAAACCCGTAATCTATATTAGGGTTTTTGGTTAAAATAATGTTAATTTGAATTAACTGAACATATGATAATTACCTTCTAACCCAAAGACCAGTCATCAAATGTCTGGTGGAGTATTTTTTTTTCAAATGTGTGTCAGACAGGTTGATGATAGAAAGATGTTGCTGCTGCTCAAAGTTAAAGAACCAGTCGGACAAGACTTCCATCTGGAAAAGCAACTATTCAGGGGAAGTTGTTGGTGTCTTTACAAGTTTCCAAAAGCTTCAAAAGTTTTTCAAAGAAAATGCTCACAAGTTTAGGGGAAGCTGAAGATTTCAAGTCGATCTTTGATGAAGAAAATGATGCAGAGAGCAGTTAGAGATCATGAAGATCCAAGATCAACAACCAAGTTCTTCAAAGTTAGAGGTGTTCAAACTTTTTACCCTCTAATTTTTGAAGATTCAAGACAGTTACCGAAGATTCAGCGAGAATCAGTTCTTTCAAGAGAAGCAAGTCAATGAGAATCCTCCATCTCATTAACTTGTTCATTTCAAGAAGTTCGAGCTGATGCTGATCAAAAGGAAGTCCCAAGTGCCCGTCATGAAACCCATTAAAGATTTCTGCGGACATAATCTTTATCAACATCTATGCAAGCCAGTCAAGAAGAAGATTTTCAAAGATCAAAGACATTTAATATCACAAGCCTAGGGGAAGATTGTTGAGGCTAGATTATGAGGCTTGTAATATTAAATAGTTTGGGCTAGGCTTAGAGGGTTTATTTAGTTTAGTAGACTAGTTTATTTGGGTTTACTATTGGGCTTGAGGTTTACCATTGGGTTTACCATTAGGGTTTAAGGTCCATTAGGGATCCTATATAAACCCCATGTGTTTACCATTGTAAAGGGGTGGCTCTTTGTGTGGCTTGTTTACGATTTTAGGAGAGCAGCCTCAAGGAGATTACGATCGTAAACTAGAGAGAGATCAGTTTACGATTACGAGTTGTACCCGACAAGTTCATCTTGTGTGCAAGTTCAGGTTTTTATTGTTTTTATCATCGTATTCTTGTGTTCTCTTCATCTCTATTCTTGAATCACTAATCTAAACGGTTTCCGCACGCTTAGATTAGTTACATATCATGAACAGTTGTTGTTTCTGGACCAACAATTGGTATCAGAGCTAAGAATATTTAATTCGAGGTTCCCACGATATTGGATTCGTGTTGTTTCTGAAAAAATTGAATTTTTTGAAGGTTTTGAAGCTGTGTTTGCTGTTCACGACTTTGCTGCTGCTGTTCTTCAAGTGTTTACGATAAATTTTTGGGCAAAATTGAGTGTTTACGAGTTGTGTTCTTGAAGATCTTCATCTTGCAGGAGTTTACGAGTTCAAGAAAGGATTTTTATCCGTTTCCGATCGAGTTTACGAGACTGCATTGTGTTCACGACTTCAAGCAAGGATTTTTAAGTGTTTACGAGTCTGTTTCCGATTAAGGTGTTTCCGATAGCTGTTTACGACATCGATCACGACTTCTGTGTTTCCGAGATAGTTTACGATTCCAGCGTTCCCGATAGAGTTTACGTCTTTCAGCGATTACGAACCAGATTGCGACTCCACTTGTTTCCGATAGCGTTTACGACTTCAGTATCGTAAACAGGGGTTCACGATTGTAAGCGCAATTTGATCAAAAAAAAATTTAAAAAGGTTTTTCTGAGTGTTTAACATGGATTTCGAACCGAGTATGTACCAGAAGTTAGATTTTGAAATTGGATCAACTACCCGTCCACCAAGACTCACATCTGCTGATAATTTCCTTGAGTGGAAATACAGATTCCAGAACCATTTGAAAACTGTTGACCTGAGACTGTGGAGATCTGTTATTAATGGACCATTTATAGCGACACATACGGAAGCAGGAAAGATAGGAGTGGTAAAGACTGAAGTAGAGTACTCAGATGACGATTGGGAGAGATGCAACAAGGATGAGAGGGCTTATGCGATTATGACTATGGCTTTGACACCAGAGATTGCTCAGGGATTTAAGAAATACAAGACTGCAAAGAAGTTATGGGATGCTCTAGTGGTAGCTTATGAAGGTAATCCTGATATTAAGGCTAGTCGCAAGCAGATGTTGAAGCAGAAGTTCAACTTATTCAATCACGTTCAGGGGGAGTCCTTTGAAGCTCAAGTTCAGAGATTCGTGTCCTTAATCACTGAAATGTCAAGTTATGATGTTGAACCTGAACAGGAAGATAAGAATTTGAAGCTCTTAAACAGCTTACCCAAGAATTGGAATACAAATATCTCAATCATCAAGGATAACAACAAGCTGGATGAATTGACTGTTGATGAGCTTATCAACAAACTGGAATCAAAGTTGATTGATGATAAGCAACGGGAGCTGAATCATCTGAGTTCTCTAAGTCTGGTTGGAAAATTAAGTCAGGCTCTCTTATCTGAAGAAGTGGGATCTAAACAAGCTGGGAGCTCATCTGGAAGTGATTCAAGTGCCAACCCAAAGTCAACTGCATTTGTGGCAAGATCACAAGCTAGTTCCAGTTCGAGTGGAATGGTCAATTCTGAAGAGGCAAATGCCACCAATGATCCCAACTTTGCACTAGGAATGGGATTCATGAACAGCTACCATGTCCTTATGGCTGGAACTTTGGTGCCTGCTGAGATGCTCTCTGGTGATCTGAATTAGATAAATCCTGAAGATGTTGAGATGCTTGATGTCTCCTGGCAGATGGCCATGGCGGTTTTTCGTGCAAAGAAGTTCATGGCAACAACTGGAAGAAATGTCTGGAAGGATCAGGACAAGATCAGAATGGGTTTTGATAAAAGCAAGCTGAGGTGCTTCAGTTGTGATGAGTACGGACATTTCGCTAGGGAATGCACAAAACGAAAGAAAGAAAGGGCAGAAGAAAAGAAAGCTGGTGATGGTAAAGGAAAGGCAGAGACTAAAGCTTTGGTTGTCCAAGATTTTGGAGAATACCAGTGGGCTTCACAGGTCAGGGAACTCAGTCTGACGGGTGCCATGAGTGCTCAAATGGAGAATGGTGCTGATGAAGAGCATGCTTGTGTGGTCACTGATGAAGAAAACCTAGTTGAAGACAAAGAAGCTTTTGCTGCCGAGGTCGACAACACCAAGGTATGTACTAATCCCACTTGTGCTCGTTTAATTCCTGGCCTTAGACAACTTTGGAAAAATAGTGAGATAGAACTGTTTGACATGCAATGCTCTAGAAGTTCTTTTAAGGATAGATGGGAAAAGAGTGAGGATAAGGTCAAAGCACATAAACTAGATATAGAGAAATATCAAGCCCTAGCCACTCAGAAGTCTGTTCTGTATGACAACGCTAAGTTAGAAATAGCTGAGCTTAGTAAGCAGATAGATGAACTTAAACATCAGAACAATGAGTTACAGGTAAAGTTAGATGTGAATCAAATGAGAAGCAAAAGAATGCTAGAAGCTAGTAAATCTTTGTCCACCTGCATAACTGATGTTAGAATGGGTAAGGATAAAGGTAGAATAGGAATTAGCTTCTCGGACAAAATTAAGAATAATGTTCCTCAAGCTGTGACTAGAGATATTATAGGAATGATCTTTGAGGAGGACCAGGTAGATAGATCTACATCTGAAATGCATGAAGCAGGACTCTACCCTAGATAGTGTTTTGGTTGGTGTGAAACCTATGACTAAAGAGGAACTAGAAAATGAGAAACATATGCTGTATGGGCTGGGTAATCAGAATAGAACTGTGACATCCACAAGTGAACCAGGTCCATCCCAGGAACTACTAAACAATAATGTTGGTTCTTCTGACAATTTTGTTTCATGTGCAGATGAAGTAGATGTTCAAGATGTTTCTGGGGAGGATGCTGAATGTTTGAAAGTTAATGAATGTCATGTGTCTAGTAGTTTAATGTCTGATTTACCTAAGGACGATGTTCTAGCATCTGTGTCTGAACTTAATGCGTCCAAGCCAAAACATTTAGTTGTATCTATGTCTGCAAAACATGTTTCTGATTCTAATGAAAAAATTAATGGTTTTAAAATTCGTGTACCTAACACAAGAGTTGGTCGTGAGTCTAAGCCCAAGGACTTTGTCCCTTATCCCCAGGTTGTGTCTACTTTCAATAGAACAAACAAATCAAAATCGGAACAATTTTGTTTAATTACACAATCAGAAAATTTTTCGAAACATGTAATACACAAATGGGATGACAAGCCTGAATGGAAGTCGTCTTATCCAAGACGCTCATACCTTTGTAGTCATGTTAATGGGCCTAGACTTATGAATTGCTTTCAATGTGGAAAACCAGGACACTTTGCTGTAAACTGTGTGAACAGACCTTACCAACCATACTATCCGCAAAACCCACGGACTAGTATGTTGGAGAAAATGATGACAGGTGAAAATAGAAAGCAAAAGCAACAAGCCTTGTCACAAGGGAAGCAGTGTTCAGAACCAATGAAGGCTCAACAGTCTAAGGTTTCAAACACAAAAGCTCCAGTGACAAAGCTTGTTAATGAAAAGTGGAATGTGGCCAAAACTCAAAACTCAACTTACACTCCTAGAGCAGTTTACAAAAGGAATAATAAGATGAAACCAGAATTTATTGAGAAACAAGTGTGTAAAGTCAAAAGAGTTAATAAACCTAATGGCAACACAAAGGTTGGGAAACAGGTTTCAAAATCAAAAGATGTCACTCAAACGAAACAAGCTGTTTATACAAAATTGAAACTTGAGTGGACACCTGTTAAAAAGTCAGCAGGTAAAAAGGCCACACCACCACCAAAGAAACCTGTATCTGAAAAGAACTCAACCAATGTAATGAAATCAGAGAAACACCCCATTTGGATAATGCTGCTGCTCTGCAAATTGTCAAAAACCCTGTTCAACATTCCAAAACCAAGCATATAGACATCAAGGTACATTTTATTCGTGATTGCTATGACAGGAAGTTGATTCAGTTGGAAAAGGTAAGCTCAGATCAAAATGTCTCAGATCTTTTCACAAAACCCCTCCCTCGTTCCAATTTTGAAATGTGTGTTGAAGGCCTAAGGATGATTGCCTTCGAGGAATGATCTAATCAAAACTTTTTGTATATAGTTTTGCTTTTGCTTTAAGTTTATTTTTTTAAATATATATATATATATTAAAAAAATTATTAAAAAAATGTTTTTGTTTCAAAAGCCTCATAAAAACAGGGGAAGAAATGTCAATGTTTCAGAAAATCAGAAAAATTTGTTTGAGGTTTTTATGAAGTCTTTGGTTTGCCTTGAGTTGGTAGGAAGTGATATAAAGTTCCAAGACAATTGGAGACTGACACGTGTAAGGCTGAAGTGAAAGACGGCTCAAAGACGATTTATCGGTAAGCTAAATCAAAAACTATGATCATCCAAGTAAGTGCAGTAAACTTAACTTCTATATATGTTTAGTTTTCCATCATAGTTTACATAGTTTAAAAAATTGAGTCCCAGCAAAAATGGGTTGAGAGTGGTATCCACCTAGTATTCACTCTCTCACACGCCATGTTCTGCTGTTATGACAACACCTCATTCAAAAAAAATGAAAAGAATGAAAAAAAAAAAGGAAAATAAAAAAAAAATGAATGCAAAGAAAAAGAAAAACAATAAAATAATTATTTTTCTTGGTCTTCTCTGCGTGCATATGCGGCCGACCTGATCACCAACTGATAATTAACAAAATAAGTGTTTGTCATGACGGTGTTGCACGGTTCCTCAAGTTGGGGGTTTGTGAATCCTGAATAAACTCTGAGGTTGGATAGGTTTTGCTATGAACAATTGGGTGTGGGGACAGTTAAACATGACGGTAATTATGTATCATAATTAAGCACTTAAAAATTTTTGGGCAATCGTCTAGAGCGTCGAGTAACGGAAGCTGAAAAGGGTTACTTAGTCAAAGATTTGCCTGGTTTGATCCATGAATTTACATCATCTTCGAGGCAAGTGAATATTTAATTTCTGCAATTTGGTTATCTGTGTTTTATGGTTTATTTGTGTCAAGTATTTAAATTTAAAAAAAAAAAAATTTTATGATCATGATCAGATACTCGGGGTATGAGTCTGAGGGGAAGTCTTGTAATTCTCAAAGTTTCAAAAATTAACAAGTTTTCATGAGAATTATCACTTAAATGAGGTTAGGGTGTTTATAATTGTTTTCAAAACTTGAGGGGGCCTATTTGAAAATTTTTATCCACAAAACCCTCACCCCTCATTTCCGATTTTTCATTCACGATCCACTATTTCTCTCTTCTATGCGTTTACGACCACCGCCCAAGGAAACCCTAACCGCCGCTACCTTGCCGGAGATTCGATCCAACCCACATCGAGCCATTTTCTGTGTAAACCAAGCATACCTCTACCTTCGCAATCGATTTCCGACCAAGAAACCCACTTCAATCGACTGGTTCCTTGTCATCTCATCGGTTTATTTTCAGTTTTTGTGTTTTCATTCACTCGGTGATCATCATCATCGTTTTCTGTGTTTGGAGCCGATCTCTCGTGATTAGAAGCCAACATTGTGGTTTTTAATCGATTAAAGGTAGTTATAGTGATGTATTTTGCAAGTATTATGTGTTTTAATGAGTTGACGAGTTTGTTGCAGGTTTGTTAATGGCGGTGTATGAGTTTACGATCGTCGCAGCGAAGGAGACGACCGTTGGCGTTCACGATCCGAGTTTACGACTTGAGTTTACGACCGGGCGATTACGATAGAGTTCACGACTGGGCCATATGAGTGTTTAAGGCATTTACGACTGGGCTTCAGCGATTACGACTGGACTTTGGCCCGATCAATTTTCCCTTATCGTAAACCCGGATTGAATGTCGTAAACCCATTTAATAAGTCGTAATCTTGCTAAAACAGCATATTTAAAATCGTGAACATGTTTTAACTCATTGAACTTATTTTTTGTTACAAGTTAAAGTCTAAAATGTAAACTTATTAAAACTTGTACACCAAAATCAATTTCTCTTAGTTTCATTTGAGAAGTTAAATTTTTGAAAAAAAACATTGAAACTTGTGTTGATTGTTACATTTTCGTTGAGTTTTGATGAATTTATGACTGATCCATTTGTCTCGTTGTCTCAGATGGCTGAAGCTATGATAAATGAGGATATGCTTTTTGATAGGGACCATTGCATACCAGCATACCTTGATGACCAACCAGAGAAGCACATGGAGTTATTCTATTCACTGATTGCAGGAATGAACGTCTGCAAAATTAACCATGCCCTGAGGACTCATGTGCAAATTGATGAATGCCTTGTCAGAGAATTCTGGGGTACTGCAAGGGTCAACTCCAACAAGACAAAGATCACTGCAAAAATTAAAACCGCCCGTTTGAGATTGTGGAAGAAGACATATGTAAAGGGTTGATCATTAATGATAAAGCTACAGACAAGGTGGATTATACCAAGGAACAGGTGGTGAATGGCACTCAGCTATTAGGATATGAAGGAAAGTACCCGCCGATCTACAAAAAGCTGTTACCTCATTACTGGAGGTGCCTGGCTCATTATTTGCAAAAATCTTTCCTTGGGAAAAGAACATGTTTTGATCAGCTCAACAAAATGCATGCTACAGCTTTCGTTGCTCTCGCATTAAATTGGGAGTTTAACTTTTCTAAGATGATGCTATGGGACTGGGCAAGTAATGTTATGTCAAGCGCAAGAGATCAACTCCTGATGACTCCTCGTTTTGTACAAATGGTAGTCATGAAGAAGTACCCAATGATTGAAGAAAGAGTTGAGAAGCTTGACCTGAAATTCATGAACGATAGTGTTTTTGGGCTGCAGACTCAAGAGAAAAAGGGAAAGATGATGTTTCAAGGTCGTCTAGAATGGATGAAGAGAGGAGCATTTCCTGAGTGTGCCAGAGAACAAGTAGTAGAGTCTGATCAAGAAACTGATCCTGAACCAGATGTGCCTGCTATAAATGTGACACTTGCTGAAGATCAAGATGCTCCATTAGATGTGCAGGCATCACATGTTTCTTCTGAAGATGGTGAAGAAAATGTATTGGATGATATATTGCCTGGAAATGAAGATGAAGATGATATTTATAAAGATCTGGAGCCTATAAGCAACAAAAGAAACAGGGATGATGTGAGCCATGCATCAAGTGATGACTCAATCCCTCAAGACTTGAATGATAATGTTGCTGATAATGTCATGTCTACAAAATCTAGTGAACCTTCTAAGACAACCCCAAGGAAAAGAAATGACCGAAGAATTACAAGATTCAAGATGCAAAAGACAAGCTCAGGTCTGATAATGTTCCATCCAGCAGGTCCAAGTTCATAGATTCCCGTCATTCAAGAAGAAGCCTCAGATCAGAATGATGTAGATCAACCTGCCCTAGTACAGACTGAAAGTCCTCTTCTAAATGAACATAGCCCAGTTCATGAAGAAGGGCAATTTCTCGAGGTTGACAACACTTTTGTGGAACCCAGTCCAGTAAGAGTAAACTTCTCTACTGAGTCAATTCTGCCACCAACTATTCCAAGCTTCCGACCTTTTCAGGCTGCTGTGGGAGCATCTGATCTCCCAATTGAGATGAGGTTAAGTGTTGATCCTCAAATTAATTATCTTATGTCTCAAAACAGAATTCGTAAAAATGAGATAAAAGCACTTAAAAATGAAAACAAGACTTTGAAAGAGAACGAGGCTACTAACAAGCTAAGGTTTAAGTTCTTGTATGAAACCTTGATGGATATGAAGAAGAAGCATTCAGAGTTGAAAGGTGTTGTTGAGTCAAAAGCATCTGGTGACCATGGTCAAAGCTCATCTCAAGGAATTCAAGATATAAGTGCAATACATGAAGATGAAGGAGATGACACAATTGAGATGTCTGAGTATGTTCGTGGTGGAAGATTTATTTCAAAGGCTCCTGAAGGTCAAGTCAATTGGTTCAAAGAATTCTTCAAAGGTCCTACCCCTACGCTGTACTCCGTAGATGTGGGAGAGAGTGAATTAGACAAGAAGGGGAGCCGAGAACCAATTCTGTGTTGGTATTATGATGCTGAAAAGGAATTGTTTGCTGTGGTGAGAGATGGATATAGTCCAGTCGAGTACTACCGATCAAGAGGTCAATTCCACTCATGGACTGAAACAGAGTTGAGGAACTTGCTGAGGGCACCGCTCATTAACAGGTGGAACAACAATCATGGTAATCTGGTTCGCAACAATTTGATAGCTCAGATGGAGGAAAACTTTGCAAACTTTGATCTGAAGGCTGCAAAGTGGGTTGAAACCGGAACAGATCCTGTCACCGATGAGCCAATTGGTGAAATGAGGTTTCCTCACACCAAAAGAACTCGAGTTATCAACATGCTCGATGAAATAGAAGACCATACACTTGTAAAGAATTTTGATAGCTGGTATTTTGATCCTACAACGTATGAGGTGGTGGTTGTGTGCAAGAAGCTAAGAGAGTTCCGCATGTATGATCCCATTGATTTGCTGAGATTCGGAGAGAATGATATCAAGCTCCTGGCATCCCGTCCAATACTTGGTGATGAACATGACATGGAGAATGCTATACGGGTGGGTATGTTTCATGGCACGACAAATCTAATTGTGGAGAAAGGCTGGTGGTCAAGGAAAGAACCTCATACATTCAGATTTGATTTATGTCTTCCTTAGACAGTCTAATGGTTCATGCCTAGGGGAAGATTGTTGGGCAATACTTTAGAGGCATGAACATTAGATCTTTGGGCTTTAGCTTTAGACTATTAGACTTGGTTTATGATTGCATTTGGGCTTGGCTTGTTTACGATGTGGGCTTATGTGGGCCGATTCTTTTGTGTTTATGACTAAAACTAGGGTTTGTAATGGGTAGTATATAAACCCATAGTGTTTATGATTTTAGCTAGTTGTTGGTTTACGATTTTGTGCTTATCTCTTGTAATTTCAATTGTAATCATCAATCCAAGAAAGTGTGTTCTTCATTCAAGATTTGATCTTTTGTTGTTTACCATCTACATCAAATCAATTTCATCTACTTTCTCTTGAATCAATCTCATACAAGGATTCCGCACTTGTTTAAGGTCAAATATCGTGAACGGTTGTTGATTCCGGACCAACAACTTTATAATAGGATTTATATTTGTAATATTTTAAACTAATATTTCTAGATGGTCGGAGTGAACATTTTCTGGGGGTTGATATTAAAATTTTATGTGTATGGTGTCTGAATTTTTTATGGTCATTTGAGATTTGAGATTAGATCATAATAATATATAAACTAGAAATCATATGGTGCGGATGACTCACATGCCAATTCATCTAGGTACGTCACTGTATCTCCTATGAACCTACTGTCGCCCATTCTGTTCGACTGAAGCATTCCGGATCTTTTTCTTGACATGGTGCTCCGGATTTATAGAAGAGAGACTGACGGTTCCACAAGTGCCAACTACGCTTGAAAAAACATGAAAAAGAACAACACTGGTGGTGGTAGCATGGTCGTGGAGCTTGAGGCTTTCAAGTTTTAGCCGTTGCAGGAGTGATTTTCTTACGAGCATAGGTGTTGGTGTAATGGTGTTGATGATGTTCCAACTAACGGCTTAGGACTTACTAGTTCTAACATAAAGTTTTTCTATCACTAGTGTTTTTACTATAAAGGGGCAACTGGCTCGTAGTTTTTTTTTCTAAATATTTATATGTAATGTATATTATAATTTTCGACCGATACCTGAGTCTTTTGAGCGTTGACCCTTGAGATTTAATATTAAACTTACTTAGAAAATACAATTTATGCATGTTTTATTTAAAAAACAAGCATCGAATTCAAATAAATCATTTTAGTTATTCTTTCTAAATGGTTTATACACGGGATATAACATTTTCGTAGTCATGAATACATATATAAGAAAATTTTACTCTAACTCTTCGTTTTACTAGTCACAATAACGTCTATCTAAGATACATCGCAATACTAAAAACCGACTTGGTAAAAAATTGTTGGATCCACCACTGTTACTACCATTTCTTAGTATTATAATTTATACGTCCTTTTTTTTTACAATATATTTAATCAATCTACACTTATTTTCATGATTCTCGTTATTTTCTTATTTTCTCTCTCATCTAGCTCACAAAGTTCTACCTTGACGAGAACCACAAAAGAATTATTGCTAAATTAATCTTGAAGTTGTAGGTACACATAAAGAAGGAAAATTGGCTCCAATTAATCCCAACTTTTCACTTTTGGCAAATAATAATCCCACATTTGGATTTGGCAAATGGCAGTCCCAAGTTTCAAATTATTTGTTCTTAACGGTCCCACCGTTAAAAAAACTTAACTCCGTTAATTCAATCTGACGTGTAATCTGATGTGTAATTCTTTTTCATTTTTCTTTTTTATTTTTAGCCCCTAAAAGCCTACGTGGAAATTGACCGGATCCTTCCCCCTTTTTACCCCAATTTAAAACCCTAAATCCCAATTTTGGGGAAAACTCAATAAACACTGAACTCTTTCTTACCCCTCTTCAAAATTCACTTGCAATCCACTATCCGAATGAGTTCATCAACTTCGTCAAACTCTGCCACCCGAAGACGACCAAGAATTATAAAGCTTGGGTTGGATGGGAATGTGTACTGCACACATGAAATACCCACAGTCATACGAAAAGCGGGTGTTGGAACTACAAGGCCAGGTCGTCAATTTTATGGTTGTCGTATGTGGCCGGTAAGTACATAAAAGTTTAATTTTTTTTGTGAATTGCAATTTACAAGTTTTTTTCTTTTTTTCTATGAACAATTTGAAGGATTCGGGTTGCGGCTATTTCCTGTGGAAGGATGATGTTGAGCATGTTCTTGTACAAGCACAAGAAGATTTGAGGAATGAATTTGACATGAAGATTACAGACCTTGTAAAAGGGGGAAGGATCCGGTCAATTGCCACGTAGGCTTTTAGGGGCTAAAAATAAAAAAGAAAAATGAAAAAGAATTACACATCAGATTACACGTCAGATTGAATTAACGGAGTTAAGTTTTTTTAACGGTGGGACCGTTAAGAACAAATAATTTGAAACTTGGGACTGCCATTTGCCAAATCCAAATGTGGGATTATTATTTGCCAAAAGTGAAAAGTTAGGATTAATTGGAGCCAATTTTCCCATAAAGAATCAATACTCGGGTGTATTTGTATTTTCGGTAATTAAACAAAATATATTCATAAAAATGCAACTATATTCTTCTCTTAATGCTTTACACACTGATTGCTATATTTACTATAACTAACACATTGTTTCTTTTTCACTTTCTTATCATCATTTCCTTAAATCTTTGGAACTTGGATTGAAGTATAACTTTTAGTTTGGTGTATTCATAATAGTCGTTGGCCCCCTTAACTTTTTATCCCCATCGATCTCCCACCATGAGTAGTCTACTCTTTCAAATAACTTTTTATCTCGTTTTTCTCCTTATGCCAGTTTAGTATATTGACATATACACCCTTTTAGCTTTATAAACTGAAATAGATCGATTTCCTATATGCTCTTATCTTATATACTATGATTGGAAATCTGACAACTTTGAATGATCCGTGGTTCAATTCATTTGGCTTTGATTTTTACGAGTTCTTGTTCAAATTAACCTAACTTGTCATGTGAACATGTTTATTATTTTCTAAAGGCTTCTCCAACGCCGCAAAGTAACTAATGAGAAAAAATTGTAGTAACTGTTCGTATAAAATAAATAATACGCCTTTTTGTTATACGATACAAAGGAGGTCAAAATGGGGACAAGTACTTCCTCTCTTTCCCAATTTTTACATATATAATTTTATCACAACTCTAAATTATAGGAAATTGAAATTAAATAATCCAAGTTATTGGGTATTGGCGTATAATAATCCGAGTTTCAATATTGGCCTACAATAATCCCAATTATTTGGGTCTTGGAATTCATTGGGTCGCTCTTAATTTTTCACTAACTCCGTAAGTTGTGTGCTGACGTGGCACATGCCACGTCAGCAAGTATGATGCCACATCACCTGCCATGTCAGCAAAAATGATGCCACATCACCTGCAACGTCAGCAAGTACTAGCGGAGTTAGTGAAAACTTAACGGCGACTCAATGAATTCCAAGACCCAAATAATTGGGATTATTGTAGGTCAATATTGGAACTCAGATTATTATCCGCCAATACCCAATAACTTGGATTATTTAATTCCAATTTTCCTAAATTATATTATGCACTCAACTTTGGAGATTTCTTATTCATCGTACCTTCATATTGGGTGTGGTACGGTTCGTTGGAAAACCCTAAAAAATAAAACACAAACCCAGTAAATAACAACTATATTTAACTTACTTACTTATACTTATTTACGTCCAGAGTTGATAAAAATTCATTTCATAACTTAGTGGAATGACATCTTTTACTATTTTCTTTCATTTTTTTTTTAATAAAAACGTCACAATGGCTATTTAATTGATTTTCTACTAATTCATATAATTAAACAATTTACTTTTATACATATAATTAAGTGTGTATATTATGTATATGAAGAACAAACAAAATAATTTGTTAATATATATGTTTTTCTTTCTTTTAAATGTGTGTAGATAAAATAATCTACACATAACTTGCACATGACAGGGTATATATATATATATTGACAGGGTATATATATAAATGTGTTAAACCGAAAAAAATAAACTTTTTTTTCATTCCCTATTTTTACAAATTTTGTGTTTCACATAGATCTCTCTCATATATTGACACTTCAGATAACTCAAAAACACGATACACGGACGCCACCACCCCACCCCCACCCATTTTTAGGTAAAAGTTAATATTGTTGAAGGATGGATAGAGAATTATAGTGTAACAACTATGATGTCGCGTTTAAAGTGTTCTAGCTAATTTAATCACTTAAATCAACAATTTCTGGTATTTATTTTATTTACATGAACTTTTTACCAATCATTAAACACATTTTAATCAAAGCATCGTTTATGAAAAAAGGCAAAGTTTTTAAGGGGCCAGACCGGGTCGTTTTTTTCGCTCTGTAGTGTAAATTTATACTCGTTCGGTCCGAAATTTTTTTATATATTTAGTCCGGCCCCATTTCGGTCCAAGCTTCACTCTGTTTATTATCAGTTTACATTCATGGATGTGTTGTGTACTAGAATCGACTTTTAGCTAGACCAGTCATGATAGTTTCTTGGAAAGAACAAAACTTAGGACTTAGGTTGTGTTTGGCGCGCCATAAGCTAGCTTATAAGTTAGTTTTTTTAAAAAGCCCTGTTTGGTAATGTCAAAAAGCTAGCTTATAAGCTAGTTTTTAAAAAGCTAGTTGAAGTAGCTTTTCAACTAGCTTTTATAATAATCCAGTTTTACCCTTTCCTAACTAATACATATTTTCACTTTTAAATTTTTATTTATTTATATACATGTACTTTAATGACACTTAACATTTTTCAGCTAGTTTATCAGCAAGTTTTAACCAAACGCTACTAGCTTATAAGCTAGCAGCTAGCTTATAAGCTAGCAGCTAGCTTATAAGCTAGCAGCTAGCTTATAAGCTAGCAGCTAGCTTATAAGCTAGCAGCTAGCTTATCAGTTAGCAGCTAGCTTATCAGCTAGCAGCTAGCTTTTCAGCTAGTGCGCCAAACACAGCCTTACATTTATATGATTCTTCGAACAAATGCAGAAAGAGCTTGTATTTAAGGTAAGTGATGACACAAATATATGAATGTATAGCTATTTTTTTTTCTTAAATATATGAATGTATAGAATTGAAAGATAATAAATAAAGTTGGAATGAATGGATATATATGTGTTGTGTACTGGAATCGACTTTTAGACTTTTAGCTAGAAAAGTAATGATAATTTCTTAGAAAGAACAAAACTTAACACTTACATCTATATGATTCTTTGAACAAATGCAAATGCAAATGCGAAAAGACCTTGTATTTAAAGTAAATAATGACCTTGTATACATGAATGTATAACTTTTTTTTTTTTTTTTTGTATGTATGAATGTATAGCTAGGAATATATTGAAGAAAGATAATAAATAAAGTTGTAATGAATGAATGAATGTATATATGTATGCAGGCCAGGTGAGTTGATATATAGTGGTCGTTTTGCATGGTAACTGGCCTACAAGTCTCACATTTCTATCATCAAAGTGGTATAGCAACCTACTTATTATTTCATAAAATAATGATAATCATTTCCGTAAAAGCCTGGAATAAATATTAGTGGAGAATCTTTGCTACAAGAAACAACATAGATCCCTTTCACTTTACACTCCATGGTTTTTTACTTTACTTTGTCTCTATCATATATACTTACTTTTATATGTATATATGTATACATTCATGTACATCTACACTCTTATAGTATTATAGTGTAAACACTACTACAAAAATGGCCTTTCTTGACGCTTTTTGCGTGTCAAGAAAGGGCCCAGATGACGCGCAAAAAAACGTCAAGGAAGGCAGGGTCAAGAATCCTCTTGACGCGCAAAATGCGCGTCATCCCATTTTATGACGCGCAAACGATGACGCGCAAAAGAGCGTCATAAATTTATGTCATAAAATAAGCGCCAAGGAAGCCCCCGTCATAAATCTTCTTATGACACGCTTTTTTGCGCGTCATGGTTTTTAAAAAAAATTAAAAAAAAATATTTGTTTGTAAAATCACTAATTTCCCCATTAATAACGATTAACCTCATAATACAAAATAAAGTACACTTGTAGTAAAATTATACATTTCATATATAGAGCAAACATTACAAAGTTAACATTAATTTACAATTGGATCCGGTAGGCGAACAACCTAAATAACAAATCTAACACTATCATTTTCCTTAGCATTCTTACAACATATATGTCCCTCCACAAGCATTCTTCGCATCAGCCCTTCCAACTTTAACTTCTCATACCCAAAATCTGTTAAGCACAATGAAATTTAACAAAAAACACCAACCTAAATAGTCATTTACCAAATGGACATTCACAAGTAACAGGGTAAAAAAGCTTCACAGAACTTACCATCCTTGACCCAATTGTGGCAACGGGAATTCGCATCCTTTTCCACGTGTAAATGGGTACAAAAGTTTCATAGAACTCACCATCCTTGACCAAATGGTGGCAATGGAAATTCGCAGCCTTTTCCATGTAAAACGGTTAATTATTTGGTACATAAAAGATAATAGAAAATTACCTGGAAAAAAACAGCTTCTCCATGACCACGTTGAGCACACCTAGCACACCTAGCTGGAAAAAAACAGCTTCTCCATGACCAATGATTGTCCATAAACAATCAATACCTATTTCAACAAACCATAAACAATCAATAGCAATGATTGTCCATAAAAACTGACTAGCACAACCTATTTATCATTTAGCAGACACTATCTATATGACAAATAAATATAAAAATCAAAAGAAGCAGCAACAGCAAACTGAATCAACTTATAGCTAGGTGAAGCTCAGCAAACAAAATCTGAAGCAGCAGCAGGTCTCATCACGAACAAAGAAATAAACAAAATCTGAAGCAGCAGCAGGTATGTGTGTTGTTGGGGTTCTTGGGGTATCTTTTACAAATCAACATTCTTATCAAGTAAACCTTTCATAATCACTTCATCCATTTGGTTACTTACAACCTGACGATGCGCTTTCCTGAGAGCCTCAGACGACAGACGGGCCTTTTGCGCTTACCTGGACTTTTGCCAAAACATTTCATTTGTATCTATTTAGTAACTAAGAAAGTATAGTCGTGTTT
>JBCNJP010000012.1:4422816-4481759 GCA_039602395.1 Deinandra increscens subsp. villosa | reverse complement strand
TGGGTCTGTAATAACTGCTCTTTATTTACTTAAATTAAACTCTGTTACGGTTTGGTTGTAACTGAAGTCTGGGATCCTGGTCTGGATCATACCCTCACGCGGTTAAACTCCGTTAGGTGGAAATTGGGGGTGTGACAGTTCAAATCGGTATGTCGCACATCTGAATGCAATGAGTCTTGACTTGGGTTTGTGATGATCTCGATCAGATGAATACTAGCTTCAAGGCTATGATGATCTTCATCGGAGGTCTGAGCCATGGCGGACATTGAAGCGATGCTGTTCTGATGGTTCTTGACTTTCTTAAGTCATCTGATTTACATGCCTTATGTTTGATTCTTGACTTTATGAAGTTATCCGATTTGTGGTTGTTTTTTCTTGGCTATGATGAATTGAGATTGTTACTTGGCGAGGCAATAACCTAATGGATTTTTGCAGCCAAATAGTTATTTGGCGAGGCAATAACCTAATGGTTTTTGCAGCTAGAGATTAACACAATCTGAGCCTGTTCTTGAACGGTTGCTTATGTTTATGTTGTTCTTAGTGACGCAGGTAAACTCACAAGTGGAGTGGCGAAGGTTCTTACTAATCTGCTACGATAATTTATGGTATTTTATTTATGTTTTTATATGGCTGTTATGATTTTGTTGGCTGACCCTTTGCCTTTGAATCCTATGGATGCACTTACGAACTATGTGTCAGTTGCTTATCATATGCTTTAATTATGTGAGCCTTTGGCTTTGAGTTCCATCTATGGACTTACGCGCTGTTAGTTTCTCGCTGATTATGAACTTTATTTATGGCTATTGAGTTCCATCTTTGGCTTTGAGTTTCATCCCCTTATCTAACAACGCCTTTATTGGGCTGTGATTATGATTTAAAATGAAATCGCTTTAAAATGTTGTTGCCTTTGTTACCGGTTTTCTGCTATGCCACTTGGTATCTTTTCGATTTATGTTTTGAGGATAGTTTATTTGGGGTCTTTGTTAAATAGACAGATGAACAACTTGGTGATGATAATCGAAATGTTGGGCATATATAGATGCTTCATATCATGTTTTGGCGTGGTAAATGTATTTGCAGCCATTACATGACTTGATTCATCTTTGTTGTTACTATATATTGGTGCCACAGTTGCTGAGTTGAGCATTAGACTCTCATAAATTGAATGGTGATAACAAATGCATAATAACAGTAAGATATAGAACTCTGACAGTTTACGCGTACAAATGGTAAGGTTAGTGGTGAAAACATCTTCAAATAACAACGGGTCAACTTAGTAGGCTTAAACATGTGTGAGCAGGTAAGGTGATAATTGACCCTTAAACACTTAATTGTTATTATGCTTTTAATAATATGTTATTGGGTTAAGATCATATATCAATATATGAAATTCTCGATTCATTAAAGTTCTCATTCTTTCTTCGTTTAACTCTTGCAGGAGAAGAGCTGGATACTCCAGAGGTGATCTGCTTGATGCACCATATTCTGCAGGGAGTGAACTTTTGATACCACTTACGTCGGATCATGAAAATGGTAAATTCTTAATTTCTTCTTAATTGGAGTTTGGTAGCTTTCTGTTCGCTTTTATTTAACAAATCCTTCAATAAATCATGTATGAAGCAATATTATTAGAATAATAATTGTAAATTTTCACAATTAATCTTTAAAGTGTGTATGTGTTAGAATACACTTTGGGTGAGGTGGAGCCCATTTGACATGTTTACCTTTTATCTATTGTAAACTTGCAGAGAAGGTACTTGAACTTCCCTTATAGGCCAGGTACAAAAACAGGGAGTACTTCAATCTGTGACAATAATTTTATACTATTTGAAACTAACTTTGAATATAAACCCATTGTGTGCATTTGGTTATTCTTTTGCTAGCAAATGCTGGTGACATACTAAAAAAACTTGATTATGATGTCTAAACATTGCCTTTTTCACATTCTGTTGTATAAATTCTATTGAAAAAACGAGTCAAAATTCGCAAGAGCTTATTACTAGCAACTCTTATCATTTACATGTTTAAAAACAAACTCCCCGCTGCAACGCGCGGGGGGTATCCGGCTCGTTTTTATCATCTTTTAAGCTGGTTTTGTTTTTTTCTAAAGTTACTATTTTTTTTTATTCTACTATTATTTTAAAACTCGGTAACTTTAATTATATTTTTAAAGATGTTGGCGACATTTATTATTTTTATGGTTTCTTATTTTTTTAAGAGTAAATTTCAATCTAACTATATCCGTCCAAAAAAATCTTTTAATAAAACAGTCGATTGTTTAGTTTTTTTTTTTATAACTATTTCAGTTCATTCATCTAAAGAAACTAACCCGATCTACGTTAATTTAAGTCATGTGCAATAGTACCTCTCCTGTAAGAGCTTTTTTTTAACGATAAATTTGGATCACTGACGGGGATATTACACCACCACCTGATCATCTCTAATCACAATCAGGAAGAAACTCACCACTAGTGAGAAAACTCCTTGGCCCAACTTGTAACTCTTATTTTTTATTCTTTTGTTATAAGTTGGACTTGAACCCAAGACATCTTGATAAGGGGTCATACACCTTTGTCACTAGGCTAAGCTAGTGGTTGTCACGTAAGAGCTTTTATATAATTTTAAAAAATATTGTTAATATTTTATAATAAATGTCAATATTTAAAAAAAATGTTTCTTTTTTCCAAAATCAAAATTCACTCAATATTTAAAGAGAAACTAGAACTTGATAAATAGTTACTTAAAATTTTAGTATAAATATAATTTTTGTTGTTTACTGTTATACAGTATATGATCACCGATTGATTAACTTTTTATATATGTTCGCCTATTTTTTTATTGGATATAAACATGAATTATCATTTTATATCCATTTCCTAAATATATTGTTTTCATTGTCGTTTTTTAATATTCAAGAACTTTGTTAAAATAATAAACTTTGTTGTTATACTTATTTTTTTCCTATGTTTTTAATAAAATTGCTGTTGCCTAAGTTTTCTATTAAAGTATTGAAATAACAATAATAAAATGTTCTAAATAATTTATATAAAAAGTAAAATATAACTTAAAAATAAATAAAAGTGAAATTTAAAGTTTTAATAGAAGTTGAGGGTAAAATGTACATTTAATTTAATTTTTGAAATATATTAAAATGGATATATATATATGATATTTTAATAATTTTATAGGGACGTATATGATATATGAATTTTAGTTCGGATAGTAAATAGCATGATTTTGATGGCAAGAACACTCTAAAAGTATTTATTATAAGGATGTGTATAACAATTGCGCCTATTTTCAGGGGTTTGGAAGGGAAAATGAGGCGCGATGGTGATAGCGCTAGAGGGGGAAGCAGAGGCTGGCGCTGGCGGCGGTGGTGTAGCGGGCGTTATAGGGCATGATGGTGGTCGCCCATATCAATCCTACTACGAACAGCCTAATCCCTAAAACAATGAGATTGACATTTATTATAAAGTTTTAACAATATATATCAAAATTACTCAAAAGCCCCTCATCTGAGGGTAGCCATGTACAAACCGGTTAACCGTCGGTTAACCGGTTAGGAAATTAATCGATCTACTAGTAGAAAATAACGGAAATTAATTGATGACCGGTTAATCGAATCAGGTTGCAATCGATTACTAGGCAAAAAAAAACTCTAACTTGTCTGATCGATTTCGGTTAAAACCGAATCGATTTTTTAAATCTTAACCGATTATAATCGGTCAATGCCAAGATATTAAAAAAAAGTAGTTGGGTAATAACTAATAAATGACAGAAGTTATGGCCCTTTATTCGAACCGGTAGGGGTGTAGGTTGAGAACATTGGGTAGACATTGTTGAAGTCGAGTGAGAGTCTGAGAGAAGAGGAGAAGGAGATGAAGTCGACTTACGAAGTGAGTGAGAGCATAGCAGAATCGATTGGGGCCTTAAGGGTTAGGGTTTCTTTTGTTAATCGATGAGTGAGCGCAAAATAGAATCGTAAGTTACGGTCTTACGGAGATGAAGACAATCGGGGGTTAGGTTGACTCAAAATCGATTTGGGGTTTTTTTTTGGGCCTGGAACAATTAGGATAAATATGCAATTGGGCCTGGAACAATTAGGATTTACTAAATTGGTTGCTCTTTTATTACTAACCGATTAATCAATTAGTGATTGATTCTTATAATCGGTTTTAAATAATCGATCCCAAATCGATTTCCAGGTCAAAAATCTATGATCGATCTCTAACCTACGGTTATTCTCTAACCGTAATCGGTTAGAGAATAATCGGTTAATTATCGGTTTTGATTTCGATTAATAATGAGTGTCGGTTCGGTTAATCGATTATTTTGTACATGGCTATCTGAGGGGCACATGACTTATTAAATACAGTTTGAGGTTTTGGAATATCAGATAGTTGAAATAATTTGGAATACTACGATGTAGATTTTGGGTTTAAAAAAATATTAAAATTTGGGTTTAACTTAAAGGAGCCAATGATTTGAACCGATCGAGCTTGGCTCCTTTACAAACTGATATGAACTTAGTAGTGCCTGTTACAACCAAGATATTTTTGAGTGAGTTGTTTCCAACTATTTTTCCCATGAGTTTGTTCCCTAAGCTATTTGAACATCCATGAGTTTACTGATTTAATAGAATACTTAGTTAATTGTGTAATAGAATATTTAGTTAAGTTAATTGAGCCAAATAGTGAATTGTTAAACTTAGGCCTGAATTATTCAATTTCAACTATTCAAGCGGGCTTAAATTATCCAAAATAAATGTTTTATTGATTAATTAGTTTTATAATAGGATATATTTTTTTTTAGAACGGCGATGTTGGTTACGATGGGTTAGGACATCGCGTACCTATCCTACCTCCGTAGAGGAGGAGATGAGGGTCCACCCCACAGACAGCCAGACATGAGTGTCCTAACCGTGCCTCAGCTGGGGTCGAGTGGGGCATATGGACGTTCCCCGGGAAAACCATGCGACTGTCTAGCATGCCCACATGGGACCTACGTTGAAACCCGTAGGTTTCAACCCAAGCATAGACAGTTGCAAGCCTCCACAATAGCAGAACTATCTGGAGTAACTTGCGTGCTGGGTAAAACCGGTCGGCATCATGACTCGAACCAAGGTTGCCCTTGGTCATCAATCATTTGCCAACAGTGAGGTTTGAACCTGGGTTTCCCCAAACTCCAAACAACACCGGTACCATTGAGACAATGCTACAATGGTATATAATAGGATATATATTTGTAAAGTTTTAAACTAATATTTGTCAATGGATTTAATAGAATACCTAGTTATGTTAAATGGGCCTAATAGTTAATTATTTAATTTGGGCTTGAGTTCTTTAATTTCAGTTACTTAAGTGGGCTTAAATTATCCAAAATTAATTGATTACTTTATAATAGGGTTTATATTTATAATATTTTAAACTAATATTTATCGATGGTCGGAGTGAACATTTTCTGGGGGTTGATATTAAAATTTTATGTGTATGGTGTCTGAATATTTTTAGGGTCATTCGAGATTAGATCATTATAATATATAAACTAGATGTAAAAAAAATCATATGGTGCGGATGACTCACATGCCAATACATCTAGGTACGTCACTAGATCTCCTACGAACCCATTGTCGCCCATTCTGTTCGATTGAACCATTCTGGATCTTTTTCTTGACGTGGTGCTCCGGATTTATGGAAGAGAGACTGTTGAAACCGGGGTCGGTGAGCCAAGCCAAACCCCGATGGCACAGCGGAAGCGAATCGGAGACTTTGTGAGCTTCGTCTTTGTAGAACAAATATAAACACCAAGAAGAACATAATGGACCGGATCTTCAACAATGGTGTTGTGAGATGTGATGATGATGATGTGGATAATAAAGAAGTAGTGATAAACAAGATGAAGATAAGTGAATAAATATAACCGAATGCTTACATTTACCTATCCCACACATGCTAGGTTCATGAACAAGTGTTCATGAACCACACACAACTTCAAAGCATCATGCTCTCTCTCTCACTCATGCATACATTCATCTAACTAGTCTTTCACATGAGAAAGACTTACATATATACTAACCAACTAAGACAAAAGGGCAATCTAGTAAATAACACAACTAGTCTAGTGACATAAATAATATAACAATAAATAATAAAGTCACTAATGCCAAGTCTTCGGTTAATGAGAGTCTTCGAGTCATGAACTTCACCGTGTTGTGCGAACGGTTAAACAGTAAGCGGTACGTTGAGTTTCATCAAACCAAATCTCGAACTCGTCGACCTCGGAAATTCCCAACAATCTCCCCCTATTTGGTTGATGAACAAACGGATAAATAACGCAACTTGACTTCAAGACAATCTTCATACGGTTTCAAACCTTTCACTTATCTTCTCCCCTTTGTGAAGCTCCCCCTATGATAAAGAATTTTGATTCTTCCGGCCTTTTCCGCAAGGCACTAAAGTGCATAGGGTGTTTACCAAAGTTAACAAGACACACTATGTTTAAGGATGTTAACATCATCCTAAGTGTGGTTAAAGGTAAACAAGATAAAGGATCAAAGAAAAATTAGAGAATTAATCCCATAATTCAACCGTCTTGAAAATAATTGCCAAGAATACCAAACCGATGCATCACCCATAGAAAGTACCACTTCAAATAAATTACCTCAACAAGTCATAAGCTCCAACTTTGCCTTTGTTTTTACCATCACGGTTATGGCTCAAGGACTCTTCAAAAGCTAGAACTTAATCCAACAATAGCAAACAAATTCTTCAATGTAGAAAAACTTCCAAACTAGCACATCTTCACTTTTTAACCAACTTCTAAACACGTCTGCTCATAACGAAGCAAATATCAAAAAGAGACAATAGTTTGATTTCTACAAGTGTACCTTGTTAGTACACCAATTTGTTGCGAAGGATTTAACGGCTTACACTCCGTTGACTTGTAGTAATTTTCTGCAATAAAACAGTAGCTAACTGTTATTAAATTCTGCAGCAGCAAAATTTAATCAAACCAGCTCATTCTCTTTGCTTTATACAGCCCAAACGTAACGAGAGAAGCAGGCCCAGCTGTTTTCAATTAAATGCAGGCCCAAACAGATAAATATAACTTCAGGCCCCATTAAAGAGATCAACAGCCCATTTCTTCATAAAAGAAAGTAACCCTTGTAAACGAGGCCGCATACCAAAACTGTCCCTTCTTCTCTGTCGACTAAAAACAAAGACTGGTGGCCAGATTGGCGAGTTGTGGCAACCTCGAATACGGACAGAAGCAAATCCGGCGACCTCTGACGTTACTCCGGAAGATTCCGAGTTCCTTCGGAACTTTTAGGTTCCTCCGAAACACTGCAATTACTCCGGAACTTTTTCCTTAGAAAAATTTAAGTTCCTCCGGAACTTTTAGTTCCCTAGGAACTTTTTCCTTAGAAAAAATTTGAGTTCCTCCGGAACTTTTTCCTTAGAAAAAATTTCAGTTCCTCCGGAACTATTAGTTCCCTAGGAACTTTTTCCTTAGAAAAAATTCCAGTCCTCCGGAACTTTTTCCTTAGAGGAAAAATATTTCTTTCGAAAAAAAAAATTGCCACGGAACAGAGTTATGCCGGATGTCAACATGTTGAAATAACCCATTTTCTCTCGATTAAGAACCCGTAAAAACTCGGTGTTACAAGCTGCAGTCTTGTGAGTTTTTATTCTTCCATCACTTTGTTAAAAAATAATTAACAATAAACATCAACAATATAAAATCTGCCATATTGACTAAAAGGTTGAGTGTTTGGGTGAGGAGAGAGAAAGTACAAAATGTGGTTGACTAAAAGTGACAAAAGAGTTGTTACTTTACAAAAGTCAGTAAAATGGGTATGGGGTACAACTCTTTCACTATTCACCTGTATAGGTTTTATATTTTAGTTTCCTTTTATTTTAATCAAACAAGAATTAAAACAAACGATCTTCCAAGGATGAAGATCTGGAAACTCATGAACTTGGGATGAGTTTGAAGAAACTCAAGAACTCATATTATATTTGTGTGACAATTTCAACACAAAACTCAAAGTTCAAAAATATAAACATCTCTATTTGTTACAACGACAAACAAACTAACACAAAGTTGAAGAAACCAACCGATTTGTTGCGTTTTCTTCGACCATGGCTCTGATACAAATTGTAGAAACCGGGGTCGGTGAGCCAAGCCAAACCCCGATGGCACAGCGGAAGCGGATCGGAGACTTTGTGAGCTTCGTCTTTGTAGAATAAATATGAACACCAAGAAGAACATAATGGACCGGATCTTCAACAATGGTGTTGTGAGATGTGATGATGATGATGAGGATAATAAAGAAGTAGTGATAAACAAGATGAAGATAAGTGAATAAATATAACCGAATGCTTACATTTACCTATCCCACACATGCTAGGTTCATGAACAAGTGTTCATGAACCACACACAACTTCAAAGCATCATGCTCTCTCTCTCACTCATGCATACATTCATCTAGCTAGTCTTTCACATGAGAAAGACTTACATATATACTCACCAACTAAGACAAAAGGGCAATCTAGTAAATAACACAACTAGTCTAGTGACATAAATAATATAACAATAAATAATAAAGTCACTAATACCAAGTCTTCGAGTCATGAACTTCACCGTGTTGTGCGAACGGTTAAACAGTAAGTGGTACGTTGAGTTTCATCAAACCAAATCTCGAACTCGTCGACCTCGGAAATTCCCAACAGAGACCGACGGTTCCACAAGTGCCAACGAAGATCATGAAAGAGACGCTTGAAAAAACATGAAAAGGAACAACACTGGTGGTGGTAACATGGTCGTGGCGCTTGTGGCTTTCGAGTTTTAGCCGCTGCAGGAGTAATTTTCTGACGGGCATAGGTGTTGGTGTTGATCATGTTCCAGCTAATGGCTTAGGACTTCTAGTTCTAACATAAAGTTTTTCTATCACTAGTGTTCTTACTATCAAGCGGCGGACCTATTATAAGGTCCGGGGCCAACTGGCCCTTAGTTTTTTTTTTTTTTAATATTTATATGTAATGTATAGCGTAATTTTTCGACCGACACCCGAGTCTTTTGAACGTTGACCCCTGAGATTTAATATTAAACTTACTTAGAAAATACAATTTATGCATGTTTTATTTGAAAAACAAGCATCGAATGCATATAAATCGTTTTAGTTATTCTTTCTAAATGATTTATACATGCGATATAACATTTTCGTAGTCATGAATACATATATAAGAAAATTTTACTCTAACTCTTCGTTTTACTAGTCACAATAACGTCTATCTAAGATACATCGCAACACTAAAAACCGACCCGGTAAAAAATTGTTGGATCCACCACTGTTACTACCATTTCTTAGTATTATAATTTATACGTCCTTTTTTTTACAATATATTTAATCAATCTACACTTATTTTCATGATTCTCGTTATTTTCTTATTTTCTCTCTCATCTAGCTCACAAAGTTCTACCTTGACGAGAACCACAAAAGAATTATTGCTAAATTAATCTTGAAGTTGTAGGTATACATAAAGAATCAATACTCGGGTGTATTTGTATTTTCGGTAAACAAAATATATTCATAAAAATGCAACTATATTCTTCTCTTAATGCTTTACACACTGATTGCTATATTTACTATAACTAACACATTGTTTCTTTTTCACTTTCTTATCATAATTTCCTTAAATCTTTGGAACTTGGATTGAAGTATAACTTTTAGTTTGGTGTATTCATAATAGTCGTTGGCCCCCTTAACTTTTTATCCCCATCGATCTCCCACCATGAGTAGTCTACTCTTTCAAATAACTTTTTATCTCGTTTTTCTCCTTATGCCAGTTTAGTATATTGACATATACACCCTTTTAGCTTTATAAACTGAAATAGATCGATTTCCTATATGCTCTTATCTTATATACTATGATTGGAAATCTGACAACTTTGAATGATCCGTGGTTCAATTCATTTGGCTTTGATTTTTACGAGTTCTTGTTCAAATTAACCTAACTTGTCATGTGAACATGTTTATTATTTTCTAAAGGCTTCTCCAACGCCGCAAAGTAACTAATGAGAAAAAATTGTAGTAACTGTTCGTATAAAATAAATAATACGCCTTTTTGTTATACGATACAAAGGAGGTCAAAATGGGGACAAGTACTTCCTCTCTTTCCCAATTTTTACATATATAATTTTATCACAACTCTAAATTATAGGAAATTGAAATTAAATAATCCAAGTTATTGGGTATTGGCGGATAATAATCCGAGTTTCAATATTGGCCTACAATAATCCCAATTATTTGGGTCTTGGAATTCATTGGGTCGCTCTTAATTTTTCACTAACTCCGTAAGTTGTGTGCTGACGTGGCACATGCCACGTCAGCAAGTATGATGCCACATCACCTGCCATGTCAGCAAAAATGATGCCACATCACCTGCAACGTCAGCAAGTACTAGCGGAGTTAGTGAAAACTTAACGGCGGCTCAATGAATTCCAAGACCCAAATAATTGGGATTATTGTAGGTCAATATTGGAACTCAGATTATTATCCGCCAATACCCAATAACTTGGATTATTTAATTCCAATTTTCCTAAATTATATTATACACTCAACTTTGGAGATTTCTTATTCATCGTACCTTCATATTGGGTGTGGTACGGTTCGTTGGAAAACCCTCAAAAATAAAACACAAACCCAGTAAATAACAACTATATTTAACTTACTTACTTATAGTTATTTACGTCTAGAGTTGATGAAAATTCATTTCATAACTTAGTGGAATGACATCTTTTACTATTTTCTTTCAATTTTTTTTAATAAAAACGTCACAATGGCTATTTAATTGATTTTCTACTAATTCATATAATTAAACAATTTACTTTTATACATATAATTAAGTGTGTATATTATGTATATGAAGAACAAACAAAATAATTTGTTAATATATATGTTTTTCTTTCTTTTAAATGTGTGTAGATAAAATAATCTACACATAACTTGCACATGACAGGGTATATATATATATTGACAGGGTATATATATAAATGTGTTAAACCGAAAAAAATAAACTTTTTTTTCATTCCCTATTTTTAAAAATTTTGTGTTTCACATAGATCTCTCTCATATATTGACACTTCAGATAACTCAAAAACACGATACACGGACGCCACCACCCCACGCCACCCATTATTGGGTAAAAATTAATATTGTTGAAGGATGGATAGAGAATTATAGTGTAACAACTATGATGTCGCGTTTAAGGTGTTCTAGCTAATTTAATCACTTATATCAACAATTTCTGGTATTTATTTTATTTACATGAACTTTTTACCAATCATTAAACACATTTTAATCAAAGCATCGTTTATGAAAAAAGGCAAAGTTTTTAAGGGGTGAGACCGGGTCGTTTTTTTCGCTCTGTAGTGTAAATTTATACTCGTTCGGTCCGAGAAAATTTTATATACTTAGTCCGGCCCCATTTCGATCCAAGCTTCACTCTGTTTATTATCAGTTTACATTCATGGATGTGTTGTGTACTAGAATCGACTTTTAGCTAGACCAGTCATGATAGTTTCTTGGAAAGAACAAAATATGATTCTTCGAACAAATGCAGAAAGAGCTTGTATTTAAGGTAAGTGATGACACAAATATATGAATGTATAGCTATTTTTTTTTTTAAATATATGAATGTATAGAATTGAAAGATAATAAATAAAGTTGGAATGAATGGATATATATGTGTTGTGTACTGGAATCGACTTTTAGCTAGAAAAGTAATGATAATTTCTTAGAAAGAACAAAACTTAACACTTACATCTATATGATTCTTTGAACAAATGCAAATGCAGAAAGACCTTGTATTTAAAGTAAATAATGACCTTGTATACATGAATGTATAACTTTTTTTTTTCTTTTTTTTTTTTTTTGTATGTATGAATGTATAGCTAGGAATATATTGAAGAAAGATAATAAATAAAGTTGTAATGAATGAATGAATGTATATATGTATGCAGGCCAGGTGAGTTGATATATAGTGGTCGTTTTGCATGGTAACTGGCCTACAAGTCTCACATTTCTATCATCAAAGTGGTATAGCAACCTACTTATTATTTCATAAAATAATGATAATCATTTCCGTAAAAGCCTGGAATAAATATAAGTGGAGAATCTTTGCTACAAGAAACAACATAGATCCCTTTCACTTTACACTCCATGGTTTTTGACTTTACTTTGTCTCTATCATATATACTTACTTTTATATGTATATATGTATACATTCATGTACATCTATACTCTTATAGTCTTAGGCTACTCGTAATGGATAAGGCCCCATAAGGCCCCGAATGGGCATTATCCGCCATGTGGACGGTGACTGGACAATGGGCTTTATGGTGTAGTGGATAAAGCCCCCATAACGCCCCATAATCATTTGATTTCTCCCCTCGCTCGGCGTTACCTGGCTAACGCCCAAGAATTTTTTTCGTCCATAACGCCCCATAACGCCTAAGCGTAGTGGGGCGGGGCGTTATAAGGGCGTTATAGGGCGTTAAAGGGTCCAATAACACCCCATTACGAATAGCCTTATAGTGTAAAACTCATGATGTTTGTGGTTCTTGGTTGAAATTGGTGATAATTTAAAACGATATTCACTGCTAAAAAACTATGTATTTTTCTATACAGAACTAAGATCTCGTGTATTACACGGGCTGAATCGTTAAAAAAATTTAATTGATAATTCATTTATAGACTTCATATTACTGAAATTACGTATTATATTGAAATAAATAATTAAATACATTTTTTTAATCCTTTTTAATGTTTTTATTATTGAAAGAATATTGACTCTTGAATAAATAATATATAGATGGGGGAGTGAAAATCAATACTTTTTCGTCTTTAAAATAAAACAATTCAATAACTATTAAATGCTTTGAGGTAAAAGGGTTTATGAGAGAAAAGTTTTATTAGGTTAATTGTGATGATGCCGTCCATTTTTCTAATCAATCATTAGGTAGTAGTAGATATCTCTAATATATTTACGTTGAAGATGTTATTTTTCACCACTAATTAAAATTGCTAAATTTCCAAGGATTTTTTTTCTCTTTGACAAAAAGTTAATTAATATCAATAATGAGAACACTAAAAAAAATAAAATAAAAATAAAGATAATAATTAAAAAAGATTTTTGCAACATTTTTCCATGGGAATAAATTAAAGAAAAATATAATATATCTTTTTCAAAATGGGTCGGAAATTCCGACCCATTTTTCTGATGAAATTTAGCCATTTTGGGATTTTATTGGCACTTTGTTGGAAATAGTAGTGTTTTTTTTTCTTTAGAAATAGAAATGCGTAGCAAGTTCCAACGTATTTTTATTTGTGTTAGAAAAGTTTCTTTCTAAAAAAATCAGTTTTTTTAAGAGTGGAGGGGTTCTCCTCTTTGAACCAATTTTATTTTACATCGTCAACCAATAACAAAATGTCACATCATTTGAACTTACTTTAGTTGCACCACTTCTAAAAATCTATCTTTTTTTTATTAAAAAAATTAATGTGTCTAAAGGTTTAAAAAAAAAACTATCCATCTCATAAGGGTTTATGAAACCCATCCTATATCTTGCAAACGGCCTGTCCACCCTCATAGTGAAGTGGTTGTCAACTTGTAAATTTGTTGCATAGAAGTTGAAGTGGTTATAATAAAGAAATTCTAATTAATCAATTATTGTATATAATATTAATAAAAAATGCTAGGATCCGCATAAGTTTAAACAAGTTGCATATATATCTCCATATATAGCAAATGATGTGTAAAGATGATTTTTGTTACCTTCCAATTTCATGAAATTGACTTCCTCCCCCTCCATTCATCCACATGTTTGTTAACCCCCGTTTAATAATAAAAAAACACCACTTCTGATTTAACACACAAAATAATAAACCTATTTACTTGACAAAAATAAGAAAATTCAATTAGAAGACTCAAAATAATTAACAAACTTCATGTAAGAAAAATAGAAGATATGTATAGAAACTAAGGACAGAAATAAATCAAATTGATTTTTGTCGATTAAATTAATATAATTTTGATCGGGTTAACTTATCGCGTTCAAGTAGAGAAATAAACTCGATGAAATGATTTGAACTTAGCACTATAAGAAAGTAATCAATTTAAGAGTAAACAAACCGAGTGGATTCTATTGATTGATGAAATGAAATGGTTATAATTTGAGAACTCAAAGTAGCTACACAAAAAAGAAGGAGATGATAACATAGAATCAGAGAATGGGATGGGAAAAGAACACACGCATTAACAATATATTTCTTAACCCTACCTTCTCACATTCCTTGCTTATATTACCTTTTCTAAATATCCATTCATCTTGATGGGCCTTTTTGGATTGGGTTGCTTTATATATTGGTTTCATGACCTACGGGTTGTAGATTCATAACAAATTATATAACAACTACCATTGTTTTCGATTATAAATTATAAAGAGTGTGTATTTGTTAATATGTATTCCTGGTTTAAGCGCATGAAAATGAACTTATTTAGATCAAGCGCAATGGTGGCCCGTCGCCGACGTGGAGGAGCTCTTTCGAAGGGCGCCAATGTGGTAGCTAGGAGGAAGAGCTGTAGCCATTAGTGGCAAGCCCTTGTTCACAGGCGAAGAAGAAAGGGTGGAGGAGGGGCCCACTATAATTTATTTTTCTTTTTTCTTTTTTCAACCAAAACTCATTTTCTTTTTTCTTTTTTTTTACTTTTTTTAAACCAACGGTTTATTAATAATTTTTTTTTACTTTTTTTTTCTTTTTCCTTCTTTTTCAAATGATAATTGTGACAATTCTTTCTTTAATTCTTTTTGCTTTTATTATTTTCTTTTTTTTTGAAAAAAAAAAACTAACAGTTATAATTTTAAAAATATTATATTTAATTAGTAATTTTAATTTATTTTCATTTATTTAATTAAGTAACGGTTATTTTTTTTATCTTTTCCTAACGGCTAGTTTTTAAGAATCCTATAAGTACAACACACAATCTCAAACAATTTCACACAAAAAATTAATCTTCTTCTCACATACACTCAAACTTACTTGCTAAACCATGGATCCCAACTCACTTCTGTCATCCATTCCTTCCTCGTTGCAAGCTCTATTAGAAGACGATGTTGAAGATATGGCGTTGTAGTTTTTGAGTGGTGGATTTCGAAGAGCAGGCTGGTTCTTCCCGACAGAAAAAGAAACGCAAGAAAATAGACAGATCTCGTATAAAAGGAGATGAACGCGTGTGGGAAGATTACTTTGCTCCATAACCCGTGTATGACGAATGGTTCTTTAGAAGACGATACATGATGAACATCAAATTATTTACTCGCATTATGGAAGGTATTTATGTACCCGGTAAATCTGAAAAGGGGTATTTTACACAAATATATGATACAACAGGTAGAAAAGGGCTTTCACAAAGACAAAAATGCATAAGTGCCATTTATCAATTGGCTTATGGCAGTACACCCGACCAATGTGATGAATACATAAGTACTGGTGAAAGTGCTGCCCTTCAATGTCTACACAAGTTTAGTGAGTCTGTTGTAGAGGTTTATGAAGAAGAATATCTTAGAAGACCAACTCAAGGTGACATTCATCGGCTACTAGAAAAGCATTCAACAGAACACGGGTTTCCCATAATGCTTGGTAGCATTGATTGTATGCACTGGACTGCATGGGAAGGTAAGTACACTCGTGGTGACCATGGTCATCTTTTAACATTATGCTAGAGGCAGTTGCATCTCAAGACCTATGGATTTGGCATGCATTCTTTGGAGTGGCGGGTTTAAACAATGATATTAATGTACTCAACCAGTCTACGCTATTTAACCAACTATTAGATGGAAATGCTCCCGAATGTACCTTTGAAGTAAATGGGAATGTGTACACAAAATGGTACTACCTTGCAGATGGTATCTATCCTGAATGGGCAACACTAGTGAAGAGTTTCTCATCCCCCTCCATAACAATGAGAAAATGAAGTACTACAAAAGACGTCAAGAAGCTGCAAGAAAGGATGTGAAGAGAGCCTTTGGTGTTCTTCAAGCTAGGTGGGGAATACTACGAGGTCCATCAAGAAGTGCTACATTATCGATAATTGGTAATATAATGAAGACATACATTATACTACATAATATGATTATGGAGGATGAAGGCGATGACGTACGTAATTGGTGTCGTAAAGAACAGGAAACAAACCCACCAGCTTACAATAGTGGAGCATCATAACAACTTCAAATATTCAGGGACGTGCGTAGCCAAGAGGCTCACCAAGTAATATGAAACGATATCGTAGAACATATATGGGCCAATAGGCTACACTGGCTATTTATGTTTATTTTATTCTAGTATTGTCTTTTATTTTCAAATTAAATATCAATTTGTGTTTGTTTTATTTTTAATGTAATGCACGTTTTAATTTAATGTGTGTTTTAATTTATTTGTTTATTTATCTAAGTTTAAACAATTAAATTATAAAATAATTATATCATTATATAAATAAAATGAACTAATATTAGATAAATTTATATTCTATAAATAAAAGAATTAATGTATTGAATAAAAGACATGGTGATGTGGAAATAAAGAGAAGTTTGTGGGACGGGCATTGTCAGGCCAAAAATTGTTTGTGGGAAAGGCTGGAGAAAAACTGATGTGGCATGATGACTAGGCATCCCTTAGGAATGGCTGCTGTCACCGTTACGGATAGTCTTATGAATATAACTGATATATATGTTTGAGAAATAGTATATGTATAATGCTTAAATCTACTAAAAACATATTTTGCCTAAAAATAGAGAGAGATCTAAACCATTAATTTTACAAATTAATAGTTGAAATTAAAATGCAATAGAATAAGAGGAAAATTAAAGGGTGAGGGGTATTTTTGATATAACCTTTTTTTTTGTAGTCTTATTAAAGTTGCCTCCACGTTTTTTAAATGTTCATAACTTTTTCATACGACATTATTTTTTTATAAAAATTACACCATAAAAAATGAACAGATATAATTGTGCTAGTTTGCATTAAAACAACTATTTCTATGTTGTTTTGTATTAAACCAACACATTTTATGCTTTTTTTAAATAAAACTGCATATATTATTGTGCTGGTTTGTATTAAAAATTACAGATTTTGTATATGTATTATTTTACGTTAAGACAACATTATTTGTACTGTTTTTATGTTAAGACAACATTATTTGTACTGTCTTGTTTTAAACTAAAATCTCCTTACTCTTATTTCTTACTTGTGCTACATGTCAAAGATTTATTGTTTCTTGTTCTTTTTAGGTAAAGTCAATTTCATATTTGATCTAAACTCTCTCTCCCTCTCTTTCTCTCTCTCTCTCTCTCTATATATATATATATATATATATATTGGAACGGTAGAAGTTCTACAAAAATCATTCGCTAAGGTAGCCAAAAACAACAAATAATTACATCAATAAAGGTGGGTTAACAAGCTTAGGGTTTAGGGTATCGTGCTTTTTATATAGGCATATAATTATACCAAAAAATGAGCATAATGCAACACTCAATAAAAGTGTTGCATCGTCTAAAAAATGTTACATTAATTAACAAAGGTGTTGCATTATCTTAGAAAGCGTTACATTAGATCTAATGCAATAGTTTAAAGTGGTTCATTATATAACTTCGTATTAAATCTAATGCAACACTTTTTTTTAGATAATGCAACGCTTTTGTTAGTGCAATAGTTTTATTAGATATCGTAATATTTTAATTTGTTAAGTGTTTACTTTTATAAGTGTTGCATTAAGCTTATTTTTTTTTTAATAAAAAGCATCAATAAGAAATAGTTATAAATATAATGTTCAAACTCAATATAAATCTTTCCCATATGAAAATCAAGACTACTTCAAAATTTGAATGAATCATCAAGCATTCAAGTTATTTAAAACGACCAGGTTCACTTAACACCGTTGAAGCAAATATACTCTAGGGGCTAAAGGGAGGAGTTTTCAAAACTCATTTGTTGATCTATTTGTGACAACCGTAAAACATTTATCAAATATCTTTAAATACCATTAAGCAATAAGCTGGTTGGTTTTTAAAACTCATTTCTGTTGATCTATTTGTGACACTTGTAAAACATTTATTACATCATTTAACAATATGACTTATGAATCTATTGCATGTTTGATATTCTGTTTGATGAATCAAACGTCGATTCTTTAATTTAAAATAATATATTCATGAAACGTCGGTAGTACTAGTAACGAATTAGATTGGAACCTTTAACTTTTATTAATTATAATCATTCTTTCATCTCATAATTATATCTTGTTTTGCATCTAAACTATATACTAAGAAAATATCTAAAATATCTATTATTTATTATTACATAATAAGCAAAAATCTAATTACACTCACGTTTGAAATTACTATAAAATTGATTTATCAAAAGGAAAGGAAAGATCTGGACACCTAAGGGAAGGTGGGATTCGTCACCTCATGTCGATTTATTGTGAACTTTTAATTATTTCTTTCGGTCACCTTTTGCATGAAGCTTTTTTATCTCTACAGAAATTATTTTAGGTGGGCAATTGAATTGAATAATGACGTCATCCCCTAATCTTCAAGTCATTTCTCACATGTAACGTACACACGTATTATTTAAAATTTTGTAAAAAAAAAATAAATTCTTTGATGTTTGATTATCTATGGATTCATATTAAATATTTTAATAATTTGGATTTAAGATTATATATATAGAATTAAGTGTTGGAATTTACATTAGTAGAAAGTGGGACTATTTTTATGCAAAAATGTGTACGAAGGGCTTTAATTTTCTAACACATTTGGACAAAAGTTGTATGTCCTAAAAATATTCGTGAGAGACATTTTTCCATAAGTTTTATTATACGTTTTCCATGCAGGTTTTACTACGAATTTCTGACGCAATTTTTCTTACAAATTTCACGTGATCAAACAAATTAAATATATACTTTTATATATATATATTTTTTACGTATTCTCATGAAGTTAACTATATCTTTAACTTTTTTTCCAATAACATTTCTGAGAAAAAGTAAAGATATATTTTACTTTTTCAATGTATTTCTGTGGTATTTTTAATTAGTTAATTATTTTGAAATTATGAAAGGTAATTAAATTATGTGTTTTAATTAATTATGAAGCAAAAATAGCTAGACTTATTTTTGTTTAATAACTTTTATTTTGAAACAGTTTTTGTTTAATAACTATCACATCAATTTTTAATTTAACTTCATTGATAATAGTAAAATAGTTACCTTATGATCGATGTGAGAAGAATATTAAACTTTTTACCTTGAAATTAATATCTCATAATAACTAGCTTATCTAAGTGATATTATCTTGATAATCAACCCCTTCTTTTCTGTTGTACGTTTTTGCTCCGGTGTAAAAGTTCTAAATTAATATAAAACCCCAATATATATATATAGGAAACTAATGACACTTTCTATGTAATGAAAAACTAAAATGCTTGATAAATATCATGATATATCGAGAATACATTTAAATGCCAAAATAAGGTACTAAAAACTTGTAATCAAGAAGTGTACAATTATTTATAAGTTATTTATAGAGAAGGTACACTTTGACATCAAACAAAAACAATTAGCATCAATCTGGTCAAATCAAGCTGGGACTCCAATGGTGTGATTAGCCGCAATCGGACTACGAACGAGACCATGCTGATTTGGAACATTTTCAGAGCGTATATACGCATTTAGCTTCACCATGTCGATGGGGTGTTGATCTTTAACTTCTGTGCCTCTCGGTTCATCCACTTCACTCATTTTCCCCTCTTTGAATTCTGCAATCTTGTCGTTGATGACTGGTTTCTTGTTCTTGTATAGGAGGTAAAGTATGATTTGAATGATACCGAAGGTGAATCCAAGCGTATTTGGAATCTATAATCAAGAACGCGTTAGAAAAGTTGTGATAATATGAAATTATTTTGTAAAAACTATTGGTCAGAACTCATACCGCGATATTAAAGTCCCCAAGAAGCAAACCATAAAAGAACCACATGACAGCACTAAGTGTTAGGGCTAGGGACAAAAGAATTGGCATATACTCCACACTTTTTGTCTTGATCACTTGTCTCTGCAAAAACAAATCTAGTTATAAGTTTGAGAAATTAATATTTTTAAAAGTTATTACATATTATTACACTTTATATTTACAATTCATTGTAGTCTAAAAGTTAAATGAATTCCTAAAGTATATCTCAGTTTTTTTCTTCCAAATTTGTTTTTGTGATTAGAGCATTAACTATTGCATAAAGTTGCTACAAACCCTAGATTTATGACTAGTTATATATTGATGTCTTTTGTATCATTTGTACGTACCAAAACACCTAATGGTGCAACAAAAACACACAAGGAAAACACAAGGCAAACCCATCCAACGATCACAACACGCTCTGCGCCTTTCGTAAGGAACTGAGTTAGGAGAACTATGAGTCCGAATCCAACAACTATGAACAGCACAATTAGCTTCAAACTTTCCATCTACACATGAAATAACACTTCCAAATCAAGGGTAATTCCAAAAACTAATAGATAAACCGAATATAATAATCGCACAATTATACGTACCCTTGCTTTCTTTGGCGCATAGAATACGTAAACGCACAGGTAAAATGATTGTATGACGATACCGACGGAATTGATGGTGATCAGGAGCATCACATTGCCCTTTAGCAGCGCGTAGTAGATCCAAAGCATAGCGCTAAACAATCCAATCACATAAGGTATCGATTGGAACCCTTCGGTCGATTTCTTCTTGTACACTTTGTAAAAAGTTGGCCTAAGTATTTTTCAAAGCAAAGTTGTTAAAAACCGAACATAAATATAGATACAGTAATAAAAAAATATATATAATCTAGACTTACAATGGTGAAAGAAACACCATGAAGGATACAACATTGCCTGCAAACCAATAACAAAACAAGCATATTGTTAGCTAGGGTTTAGGGTGGTTACGTGCAAGGAAAGTCAACTTTATATATATGTCCATGCATGCATGAACTTGTATATAGTATTATTCAAGGTACTGATATATCATTCAGTACATCATATACCGGATATCCGAAGAACCGTCATACGATTACCGCCAATTGGCAGCGATCAATTGATCATGTTACAAAGGATGATGGAGAGAGAGAGAGAGAGAGGAAAGATCTCTAGAGAGAGAGGGTACCCATGAGGCCAAATGCAAAAGTGAGATGGGGGAATTGGCCAGCAATCACCATTGTTACAAGCTTTTGGTCTTGAAATCACACACTCAAAAGTGACCAAAAATTGCAGTGAACTGTGGTGGTGGTGGTGGCTGTTTGTTGCTTATGCTAATGGTGTGGTGGTGCATAAGAAATGGTGGAGGGGAAGGTTTATATAGGGAAGATTGAGAGTGATGGGTTGTGGGTCAGCCATTAGTGTATACAATTTATGATATCTTTTGTATTTCAATTATATCATAAAGTTATTGGGAAATTAAATTAGAAAAAGGGATTCAAGTTGTTGTTTACAGGGGTTAAAGAGCTATACTATACATATCACCTTTCCCTTTTCAAAATTTTCTTTATAGGCATTACATACCTCTTTTCCGATTATTTCGTGAAATACACATAAAATACTTTCCCACACACTTAATATTAAAAGAAAGTATTCTGTTTTATTTTCATAGGTAAGCATATATCATTTTTTCAAAAGTATTCTATGTTAGAGATTCTTTGTAACGTCTATTTTCTTTTTTTAACTGAATTTTATTATTACTGACGGGTCACTGGCACCATCCGATCATCTCCATTCTCTGAGTACAAGACTCGAAGACCACCATTAGGAGGAAACCCACTATAGATGAGAAAACTCACTGACCTAACCTGAAACCCCTAACTTTTTTTGTTGTAAATAAGATGTTGGGAATGTTTTGCTAGGCAGAAATTCTCTAAGTCAAAGTTCCGAAGGAAGTTAGTCCGGAACTTCCTTCACACTGAGTAGTTCCTCCGGAACTTCTCCTAGTGTTACTCCGGAACTTTGACTTATACCTTGTTGCAAGTTCCAATGCATAAAGCTGTCAGAAAGCAGTTTTACTTTACACCATGTTATACACTGTTCACCGATAGGTCTGCTCAACTGTTCTCAGAAGCATGCTTGTACTACAACAACTCTGGAGTAGATATCATTTGTTTATTTAGCCTAGGAGCTAAAAGGAAATAAAAGAATATCTTTTATTTCCTCCTTGCACTATATATATTAGTTGTATTTCCTTTGTTTCTTGTTGATCGAACATCTCTCTTGTTCATCTGCTGTAACTCTTTGTAAACATTGTGAAGTATTAATATAGTAGTGTTTGGAATTGATATCTTGTGTTTTATCTATTTTACTTCTTGTTTACTAGTTACTGTTTCGATCAAACCATTTCAAACATTAACACAAACAAGTCTGATTCCGTCTTTCTTGTTTGACACCTTTGGTAACTTGTTTGGTTAGTGATTCTAACCACGATCCCACATAAGACTTGAACCCAAAATCTCTTTATTTTAGTGTCTTTGGGTGCTTCACCTCAATCACTTGGGTTGAGGATCATTGGCCTTTTATAGCATCTAACATCTCATATCACAAATATTTACCGTTTTGCTCACTAGGAGGTTACGGTTTTGCTTTTGGTTATTCGAATGAAAACTTTCCAAGAGGGTCACCTATTCCTCGATTGCTAGGTTTCACTCAAGCACGATTAACTTGGGGGATCAAGATGATCTTGAGGCGACTCTTAGCTTTTCAATTATGGTTTGGTTTAACAAAGTCCATGGTTAGTAACATCAAGCTATGAACCTTCACATCATTGAAGGTGAGCTAACACTTTAAAATACGATGTTCCTAACCTCATGTTTAAGATGATAAGTAACACGGAACTAAGCCATTTATCATGCACTTGCATTCATTTATTTTGTATGTCTATGTACGAAATATATGTTATCATTCATGGCCTGGGTGGTCGAGGTTTAGGTGTTTTATTTTAATTGTTTCAAGCCATGTCATCTTGCTAGATTTGACCATAGTTTAGTGAGGTGACGTGGTGATGCTAACATGCTTAGGCATAACCATACGTCAAGTGTGTTAGCATCATAGCTCATTGGATATGCCTACACTACCTTAGCATGTTATGACTTCTATAGTGTAGTGTGTTAAGGTAGGGTTTGTGACAGGAGGCTTAGGCATGACCATAGGTCAAGCTGTCTTGTCACACGAACTCATTCATGACTTATCATCTAATCTTTTGTACTTAGGCATGACCATACGTCGAGTACCTTTGATTGTTTTGAAGTCTATGTTAAATAACTTATGGCATGACCATACGCCAAAGGAGTTTAGCATTTGGGTTCTTTTTAGCATATGACTTGAAACACTCTGACATGACCACACGTCTACTGTTTTGAGTCCCTCATGCTACATAGTTTTGATATCTAGTGTTAAGGTGTCATGCATGTGACCATCATGTATTTCTTTTCAATATCACCGAGGGACTTAATTTGCCTTAGGGTGCGTCAGTCATTTTTATCAACTAAATATGTGGATTTGTTGATGTCTTCATTTCCTATTTTTGGTAACTTTTTATAGTCACCAACCATATTTGTTAAGAGGCAGCAAGAGTAGTTCAAGCCCGAGTGATAGCTTCCTACACTTGTTGATTTCATATCTTTCCATTATAGTTATTTTGTAATTTTATATTAAAACAAACAAAACCAGCTTAATTTTTTGCTAGGATCTAGTGACGAGTGACTATTGGTAGCTCACGAGTCGTTGGATCGATACTTGGCTACTTGTCGTACTATACTACTATGCGATATGTGCACTTACCGTCGTGTATAGTCAGTTTACTAAGTAATCATTTTATAAATTTAAGACTTAAAAAGTGTGCAAGAAATCACCATCGTTTTATCTATACACATCAAGTAAATTAAATATCTTGGTTTCTATATTGGGAATCACTACTTGCTTCAGCGGGCATATGAGGTCTTCTTGCGGAGGTAAAGAAAAGAGGATCAACATTTAATTTCTTGAATTCACATCTCCAATCTTTATCTGTGTTTTGTACCTGTCGTTGCATTGCAACTCTTAAAGGATTCTAAACAATTATGTTGAAAACGAAGGTTAGCTCATCAATATTAAACAACCAATCAGGACTAGACCCAAACTTGTTAGGAGTTTTCTCATTGAAAATGAATTTATAGTCTCCTAAACAGCCTTGGTTCTTGTGTTGTATACTATGTATGCTTTTGACAAGAATATCCAACATAGTAAATATCATTTGCCTTTTTAACAAACTTAGATAACTAGTCATTGGTTATCAAGATGGTGAAGCACAACCAAATGATCTGAAGAAGTAGATGTTTGACTTTCTCTTCCTCCATAGTTCATATGGTGTCTTGTTCTTGTTTTTAACAATAAGAAGCATGTTTTGTACATAACATGTAGTGTTGACTAGAGGTGAACAAAGAAACGGTATAGGACCGGTTACAAAAAAACCGGAACCGGTTAGAGTCCAAACCGATGGTGGTTTCAAACCGAACCGGCGGTTACACATAGGTTACACTTCTTTGGCTCAAATTGATTACAAACCCGGTTTTTTACCCACCGGTTGCAAAAAAAACTGGTTAAACCGTTATAAAAACTAGTTAACTGGTTACAACCAGTTTGTAACGGTTAGATAATTTTTCGTCAAGAACCTGTTAGAAATCGAACCGGTTTCGCCCCTAACTGATTTTGACCGCTCAACTCTCCTAACCGAAGTCGGTTACTAAAAGACCGCTTTGTGTACCTTTAGTGTTGACTGCTTGTACTCAGAAGGTAATATGAAGCTTTGGGTCAGTAATCATTGACCTTGTAGCCTCAATACGAGTTCTGTTCCACTTCTCTGAAACTCCATTTTACTGAGGAGTTTTAGTTGCACTGAAGTGCCTTTGAATATCTTTATCTTCACAAGATGAATTTAAAACATGATTCTTAAACCCAGTTCCTTGGTCACATCTAATTGTTTTGACCTTGACTTTAAATTGATTTTCAACATCTACAATGAAAGCTTTTAAAATCCCAGGAGCTTCATCCTTAGTTCTAAGAAAGAACACCTAGCTAGTGTTGACTGGTTCTACTCAGAAGGAAAGCGTGAATCTCTGATTCAGCAAGCATTGACCTTGTGGCCTGAATAAGAGTTCTATTGCTCTTCTTAGAAACTCCAATATACTAAGGAGTTTTAGCTACATTGAATTGCCTTTGAATACATACCTTTATCTTCTCAAAATGAGTTTAAAAGCTTATTCTTAAACTAGGTACCTTGATCACATCTAATTGTTTTAACCTTGACATTAAATTGATTTTCAACATGTACAATGAAAGTTTTTACAATCTCAGAGGCTTCATCCTTAGTTCTAAGAAAGAACACCCAGGTATATCTTGTAAAACGATCAGTGATAACATAACAATAAGATTTCTTAACTAAACTTATGCCTTGTTGGACCAAACAAGCGCATATGCAATAATTGCAAGGGTTAATTCACAGAGTTTGCTTTTTTGAGCTTTTGAGAAGACTTGTGTTGCTTACCCTTGAGACAAGAAACATAATGATCAGCATTTGTAAACATTTTGTTAGGTAGGCTCTTTATTAAACCATTTTAACCAGATTATTAATTGTTTGGTAGTTTACATGGCTCATTCTTCTGTGCCAAAAATCAAACTCATCCACTGAGGCCTTATATATGAAACATGACATACTACCAGTTGAAGCAACATGAGCCATATCTAGGATGTAGAGGTTGTCCTCCTAGGGGCTCTTAGCAAAATCATGTCATCAGGAATGATTAGCCCATGTTTGAGCAAAACAGCATTAGTGTCATTAAATAGTATATTTATCTTCTTGTCACACATTTATAAGATACTAAGAAGATTGAAATTTAAAACATCCACATATTTTACCTTGTCAAAACTTACCTTCCCATTATTTATAACACCTTTTGCACTAATGTACCCTTCTGTACTTTCAAATGCTACATAACCACCTTAGTGTGATCTAGATTATTTAATAGGTTCATGTTACCTATCATGTGACTAAAGCATACACTATCTACAACCCAAATTTTTTTTTATTTATACAGACACCATTAGCTTAGTTAGATTACAGGACCCAGGTCATTGTGGTCTTGGTTTTTCCCATATCATCATTATATAAATAAGGGTGGTAGGTATAGGCTTTTGGGTCACAACAGATGGTTCTTGAAAATTAGATTTTGATTTAAAAGAACTATCTTGTTTCTGAGCAACATGGAAATCAGTTTTGATCACATGAGGGTAATAGGAGTTTTGTAGTTTCAAAGACCTTATTTCTTTTTACTTTCTCCAAAACCTTTGATTCTTAGTTTCATCGTAAGGGATCTCAACATATGAGGTATTTGTGGAATTTTTGAACTTTCTGGTTTGGTCTGTAGAAACACGCCTCTCTACGGATCCTTTGAATTTATTCGTAGGAAAATGTGTTTCTATGAAAGGTTTACTTCTTCCACTTTGTACGAATTTAAACTTCCTTGAGTTATCCGTAGAAACCTTGCTTTCTGCGGATATGTGATTATCCGTATAAATTTGTTGTTTCTTTACAACAAAGCTTCCATTATGAGGGTTACCAATCAGAATATGTGATGTTACATTTAAGAGGCGAGATCTTAACATGTGATGTTTTACCGGGTTGATTCTTAACAAAATCAATAGTTTGATTTGAGAAACTTCTTTGTTGACCTTGATCTTGAAAAGAATGGATTGTAAATACATTTCCTAGCAACTTGAGCAAGTTCACCACATAAGATGCATTCCCTAATAGGATTAGGTTTAGCTTTAAGTTTCATGTATGCATGTGCATACCTAGGTGAGTGAGCATTGATCTTTTGAAGGTAAACAGTGATAGTCTTTATGACATGCCCTTTGGGGAGCCACTTTCAACACCTGGAGTCCTTTGACTTTCTTATGGATTTCAACAAAATTTATGATAAACATTTAGTGGTGGATAAATTATAGTTGGTTTTAAAACTTTTGGCTTAGTAACATGCTTAAAAATGCTAGCAACTGGCTTGGATTTAGCACATGTGTTTTCAGAACTATTTTCATTTTCTGAAAGTGACCAAATTAGTTTTAAGAGGTATATCAACATGTTCTTTCTATTGTGGAAGCTCATATGAGATATCAACTTCCTCAATCACAAGATCTTTATCAACAAGGTCAACTATTAGACTTACAACATTGTTAACTTAGAGAGTTGGTAATGGTTTAATCACAGGTGAAAATTTTCCAGGAGACTTCAAAGTTGTGTAACGAAGACCTGATTTTCCATTTTGGGCAGCATTCCAAGGCTTTCAGCTTTTTCAGTTGCCAATTGATATACATCACAAGCCAGTTTTGACTCTCTAAGTCTATTTTGCAGGTGATCAACCTCTACACTTGCCTTCCCAACGTCTTTCTTAACATCATTGAGCTTTGCTAATAGGTCATCTATTTGAGTTTCATAGACAGTGTGCTGATGTTTTAGTGAAGAAATTTCTTTATTTAGGGCAACCACAGTAGTGAAAGTAGGTGAGTTGGCACATGTGCTTGGCTTTGGAGGTTTAGGACCTGCACTTTGATTTTGAGCTAGTTTGTAGCTTCTAGTGCTCCTTCCCCATTGCTTGAGTTAGTGTTACTCTTAGGACGCTTGTAGTCTCTAAAAAAGTGCCCCATCTAATGACTATTGTAACACTTAACTTTGATCTTTGTCAACCCAATTTGTGTTTCCTTTGCACCCTTGTAACTCCTTCCAGTCCTAAAATAAACCTCTTTGCTCTGAGAATACCATAGCTAACTATGTAAATGTGTCCATCTCTTCAAGATTGTTATTACTTATGTGCTCTAAGTCCTTAAACTTGAAACTATTATGACCATGATCAGCAACATAAGCACAAAAGGTATTGGAACCATCAAAGTGGTATTAAAATCATGCTCTCGAGGAGTTTCGGGATAAGTAATTATGGTGGAGAGTTATATGCTCCAGACTCAACTGCAAGTAGAGTAGTAGAGTTCCCATACCTCTTCTCACCATGGTTGTCATTCTTGGCAATTATCTTCATTTCACCTGCACTCAAAATACCATGTAGTTCACCAAGTTGCAGAACCCTTAAGGTCTTTATTTCCTCTGATATTGACTGAGTAAACAGTCCAAATATCAAGTAATGATCTTAGAAACTTCCTGATAATATCATTATTTTTTAGGACAACTTCTACCTTTTGGAGTTCATCAACAATTTGGACAAACCTTAGATATTGAGCAGTTTATCAAATCATTGTTGATTCGCACTCAATCCGTTTAATCAGCCAAACTAATCATCCCTATGAAAATCGATAGATAACAACAATTAAAGGCATTCATAATTTTTTTTCCTTAAATCTTTTTTATCCACACATAAGCGTTTAAAATAAACTTTTTTGAAAGGCCTACGTTTTATTGAAAAACAGATCGAACTAGCAAATGCTAGATTACATAATAGTGTTATAATTTAAATTACACCATGATTTTCGATCTAAACTAATTAACAAGACTATCCTGGTCTTTATAATAATTAGTTTTCATGTTTTGAAAGTAATCTTGTATTCTTAACTTTAAATGGGCTTGTTGTTCTCTAGTCTCTTGCTAGTGTTCGCTTTGCCCCTTTTTCTTAGTGTTTTATAATATTCGCTGTTAAAAAAAAATGGACAATTATTATATTTTTTAAAACTCTATCTCGATATGACATGTTGATGGCATTATACGTGTTGGTATCTTTAAAATCAAGTGCCTAATAGAATGGGTCATTTCGAGCCCCAAAATTAGATGGTTTCATTGGACTATGATACACTCCCACTCTATCACTTGCTCATACTACCCATTTTTAGGGTACATGTCCCTTAGCAAGTGGACCCACATTTGCCACTTTCCTACGTGTCACCCACATCCCATTGGGTTTAAGGGATACAACTCATTTTTTTCCCTATTTCATATTTTTTGCTTTAGTATTATTATGAAACCAATCCACATTGTTCAAATTCAACCAATAACCTTTTGCCATGTCAGCAGCAATAATGTATAGTGGGTCCCATGGAGATACCCTCATGGTTCGTTGATTAAACCTAAAAAGGGTGTACTTTGGTAAGCTTATCTAGCTAGCTAGCTTTGAGAGGTGTGCTATGTGAGAATTATTGTATCATGCATTTCATGGTGTTTTGCTCAAATTAAACATTTAAACCCTTTTTGTTATCATTTTAGGTTTTCTTTTCACGAAGTGTGTTACATATGTATAAAAAGATAAGGGTTTTCAATTAAAGTAAACCAAAAAAAAAAAAAAAAACTTAATTGTTTAAATCAGTTTTTGGTCACGATCATTCATATGTTTATACTGGAATAACTAAACCATTAACGTTGTTGCCAAGACCAAGTGTTAGACATGGTTTTTTTTAAAGCAGTTTTCGTCCGCATAGAAACTTGTTTTCTTTGTTACAAGTTACATTTACTTAATAAAATAATTATTAAGCAGAATCACTTTTATAAACCACTTCAAATTTCATCTCATCTTTAATATGGACAAGATTTTACTCTTTTTTTCTCTGAAGTTTTCCGGCTCTTATAACTTCAAACACCTGACTTTGAGAATCAACATCTCATTTATCTAAGCCTCGTTTTGAATATGGTTTGGTTAGTCGTTAAGTTCTTACAAATGGTAACACAATAAATAAAACTTATATTAACCACAATTACATATAGAATCTTCATACAAAATTGATGAAAACTTATTTTTCAAATTTGATGAAAAAACACATCTTTCGTATTTTATGAATTAGTGTCATTTTAGTGCGTATCATCCTCCTCCTTTATTTTTCCCCTTATTATTTTTAATGTATATTGTACTCTTCTTTTATCCTTCAACCCATTTTTTCAGATTCTTTGAATATAAATAAATACATTAATTGTACAACAACAAATCCACAACATATAACATCATCAAGAAAAACTAAAAAAAAAACATTTATATTATAGACATATATATACTATATTATAATATATTTGAGCTAAATGATATTGTCTTTTTATATTTATTTTAAACACTTTAAACGAACAATAAAAATTATGCGAATGGATACTAAAAATAGCTGAATAAACAATTAATAATGAAATTTCTTTGAATATTCATTTATATTAACAATCAATATACTGTTTAATTAAATTCTCAAACTTATTTTTATTTACTTAGTTTTATAGACTTTTATTAGATTTTTCAATATATATGATATTTAACTTGTTAATTTTTCAAGTGTTTTATTAGTGTCTATGTTAGTATGTTGTGTTTCACTATATCATATGCGAGCATCCGTCTGGTGTGTGTGTGTATAATATTTGTGGGTGCTTTTTGGTAATGATGATTCGTAGATATTTCATCATTCCTTTCCTGAGGATTAGGCTTTGCACTTTTATAAATTCGTTTAGAAGGTTTTTGAAAATATATACAATATCATCAAGCAACCATACCTTACCCTTTCTAATTATGAAAAATTAAAACAAGCTAACTAATTAACGTTAACAAAATAATAATCCATGTATTGTCCTAATCATCACCGGCTAAACTCGTATATTTCTTGTCTTATAGTTCGTTCATGATCGAAGTGAGCATCGTTAGATGTCATTAAAGTCGACTTCGAAGCATGATTTGATGGAAGCAAAGACAAACATTCAAATGATAAGGTGTGATGATAGAAAAACTATGCACTTTATCTTGTTGATTTTGTGCTTTTTATCAAGTTTACGATATGGGGATTCGAATGCAGCCAACCCAACTCATGAAATAAAGTTTATATGATATGGATATGATATATTCACTAGTTGCATCATTGTGGCCTACACAAAAAGATTATATGTTGGATTCTTGTGCCTAATAAATGACACTTGGACCAAATGATATCAAGCTAGCCATTGATCCAATATCAAGACTAGAATGAAAATTTAGAAATTTTGTGACTCCCACATCATGGCTTAATATAATCGTGTTGTATCTCTCGCATTGTTTCATGGCATGAAAACATGTGGATTGGTCATTAACGACAAATACAATAAAGGTTGCAATGACATATCCCCAACCGGAATCGATCGGACGTTGATCGAAATCTTGTCTTTCTATCGAAATCTTGTCTTTCTAAAAGCGTTCAAAGTAGCAATCTTATTTATCCATGTTCTTATAGTTCAAGAAACATTGTTATAACCGGATTCGAGATTGGTGATCTTTAAGTAAACTACAAAACAAAAACGAGAAATGTAAATAAAGTAATTTTGATGCATAGAAAGGATTCTACAATTTTTTTTCTGCCCTTCATAAAACTTAAAGTTGATTTTTAAATACAAGATGATCTAGAACGTGCAAATGAAATAACCAAAATGCATGTGAACGTGCAAATGAAACAACCAAAATGATTTTTAAATACAAGATGATTTTTAAATACAAGGAGGTAATGTAATTACCCTATATAAACAAAATACAACTTATTGTACCTCTCATGATGCATTTTGTACAAGTTATTGTGCACAACTTACCATTAGTTTTATGTCTACGGTACAAGTATTAATAGCATGCCACCAAGAGTTCTTTCTTCTCCTCCACCAACCCATATCTCCTACAGTTACAATATCTTCTACAGTTGAAAGTTGTCCTTAACATATCTTCACACGTCGTCTCCTCAAGTCTTAACCCTACATTTAATAAAAGAAAAATAAACCCCAAAAGCATTCTGCCATTATCACCGATGGAGACGATTTGCTTTGTTTCACAGCTTTTGAAGCGGGGGACTTCAAGCTTCTCATCACCTCCGTTGCTTCTGCATTCTCTGTTTTGTCTTCGGTAGAGGATTATAAGGGCCATCGGTATGTTATTTTATTTGTGGCAAAATCATTGCAGAATACATATATAGTACGCTATCTACTTTTCTTATTTGCTTTCTGAATATCTTGACTTTTACCTTTTTTTTGATCTTGATGGTGGTTGCTATTTGGATATTAATTAATGTTCTGATTTTGTTTTTTGGTGTGAATGTAATGCAATATTTGGGGATAATTTTGGGCGGAAGATGGATTGGATGTTCTTCTCATGTCGGTTATGTCATCTGATCACTATTCCGGTTGCCGTCTATTCTTCGTTCAAGTATCTGGTACGGAGGAAGGAAACATAGCGAGGAGAGAAGACAAATCAATATATCACCCACAAATCATCACCATTCATTTGCTTTTTTCACCCAATTATGGGTTCATACACAGGTACCAATTTTTATGTTCAATTGCTTTGAATTTATGGTTTTCCTACTGATTAATTGTTTTAACAATAAGACTTTCACACAACTGTTTTGAAAGTTATAATCTTTTCTGTAATTTCCGTCTCTTTTGTAATCTTAAATTTCTAGGGATTTTTTTTCTTCGTGTTGGTCGAGCATTGTTATAATTGATTAAGGCTGCCCTCCGGCGAAAGAATGCCGTTGGAAGGGGGGGTTATGCCGATGTCGCGGATGCCGAGGAGCTCGGTATACATGCCGAGCTCGGCATCAATTATGCCGAAGATTGCCGATGTGCGCAATCATGCACACCGCCCACCCTGAGCATGAGTGTGTTGTTACAAAATTAGTTAGGGTTACAGGCTCTAGAAATTAAGAAAAAATAATTCTCTCAGCTTCATAATCATGGTTGTGAGCAGATGGTATTTGCGGTCTCTTACAGGCATTCTGAATGACGACCTCAATGACCATAAAGTTTTTTATAGATGTTGTGAAAGTAATATTATGTATTCACCAATTGTTTGTGTAAATGCTTGCCTAATTTTTTGTTTTTGTATGTTGTGTAGCTTAATTTCTCCGATATGGGCTTCATTTTCTTTCATTTGTGTTGCATAGTGGTTTAATTTTGTCCATTTTTTGTATCTAAGGTACCTATTTGGCATGGATTCTTACGAAGTTGATTTCGTTTGCATTCAAATTTCATTTCAGGTATGGTTTCCTTATTAATCTAAAAAATTATTTCCCATTTCTCATAACTCATAGCTTGCTGAATGGTATATTAGTTACATTTTTTCCTACATATGATTTGGAAGACTTCAATTTCATAGAAATAATCACACTCACTTTATTTATTGATTTCTTAAGGCGTGCAAAACTTCTCATTGAAAGTGCTCCTTTATTGCAGTTAAATTGGATCTTAATATTTCAGGCTTTAACACTACATATATATTCTGTATTTCTTTTACATGTCCATTAAAATAGTGATGGTTTCCACTATGACATCCATGATTGGATAGCTAAGATGCCAGAAAGGTGATTTAATTTCTTTCATGGTATATATACATTTCATTACAATACATTTTTATTTTACCATATCCTAACTACAACGTATAAAGTCTAGACAATGAACATGTGGCTTTATGTTGCACTAAATTGTTACAAACCTGTGGCTTTAATTGTGTGGGATGTAGGTATCTTATTGAGAAATGGCACTTGAAGCTTGGGAGGAGTTTGAGGTATATGGTTCCAGTTTTTAAGTTATTTGTAAATTGAAGAATAATATTTTATAATGGAACTAAAAGTTAGAAGTTATGATATGTGTGTAGGATAAAGGAATATGCATTGGAGTTTTAGTTGCATCATGGTGTTCTCACGAAAACCTATTCTTTCAGGTAGATTTATTCAATCATTTGGATATTCTAAGTTTGCTTAAAAGAAAATAGTAGTAGTTAGCACTTTTAACTTAGTTTTTAAAAACTTACTTGAGAGTCTATCGAAACAAGTACAAGATACATAGAGTATTATCTTAGCCAAGAATTAGAAATAGTATGCAGGTAGGTATTGCTTGCTAATTCAGTTCAACTCACTACGATTTAATATTGTATAACCTTATATTTTCATGTTTGTGAGGCATGTAGAGCACTCAATGATGACATTATTCACACAACTCCTCATATTTATCTAGATATATAATATCCTTGCAGCAACTCTTTCTATTTTTTAAGAATATGTTGGTTACTTTGACTTTTATTAATTAAAATACGTTCCAAAGTGATTTATTAAGTTTGATATTTTGTGTTGACATTTTTTTTCCTTTACCTCATACGGAGTCTTGGATTTCTCATAAGTGAAGATATCTTAAAGAGCTTCCTCATAAAACTATCATACTCAGCTACATTCATAAAACGGGTCATTGAAGATTAAATTTATGTAGGGCATTTTGTCTTATCGATTGGCTAACCGAGTTTCTAAAAGGTCTGGCCCCGCCGCGAAGCGCGGGTGGCCTAACTTGTTAAAAACATATGCAAGGTAACTATAAAGCTACATGGGTATGTAAAGAAGTGTGTCTCGGGTAGGTGACCCAAATCAAATATCATTAATTTTATTTACTTTTTCTTACTTTTTTTTTTGAACGACAATTTTATTAAGAACGGGCGCCTCGCAAGGAGCTAAGCAACTCGAACTCAACAGGGAAACAAAACAATAAGAGGCGCACCTCAAAGAAGACAGAACACCAGATTACATGTAGAAATTAAAGTTACATTATTCCTCTCATTTCACGCTAAATGTCACACCCCCCTCCTCCACACCCTGCCAGGTGCGGGGGAAGGCGTGGGACCGGCTGTCCGTATCATTACCCGAGATTACCAACGTTTCTAACATCATACACATACACATACCACGGACATCCAGTCCACACATACGAAACTGTTAGACCGACTCATGGGCGAGGATGCATTGCACCTCTTATTCGATCTAACAGAATCAATAGCCACCGGATATGGCCTGGAACTGAATAACAAGGATACAGGATACCAAAGGAAACATAGTCATTATCATGTCTTCATTTACATTCATAATTCATAATTCATAATTCATAATTCATAGTTCATACAAAGTCCAAGTTCATAGTAACAACAACCAAGTAGCATTCCAAGTTCATATTATGTTCATTCCTACACTTGCTTATCTGCAACATAAGTCATTCATAACATAGTCAACAACAATGTTGTTGGTGAGTCTTAACTACTATCATATTATGAACAGTTTTCAAACACATGTTGGTTATGAAATTATCAAGTCACACCCAAGGTCAAACTTCATGTACTCTACGGGCACGTCGCAATCAGCCGTAAACCCTCTACGAGTAGAAATTTCATTTCAACATATAAGGACATATTCCCCCTAGTTACCTAATACTAGAGGATCCGGATGAACATGGATAAATCAACTATAATGGCCGTTATAATCCCTTATATGCCTATTGGTTCAATCATAATGACCAGAAAGTATATAATAACCCACACAGGGCATCTCCAAACTAACAGTGCTTCACATGATAAGTTCATAACAGATATAACAAATACATCAAACAGAATTGTGATCTTAAACAGTTAATTCTATGAGAGAAGTCAGAGGACTCACACAAAGAAGTCAGAAACGGTGGCTAGACAGAATATCCGAGAAAATATCCTCTCTTTGATTTCTAGCAACCTATCATCGTTATCATGTTCATATTCGTCATATACGAGGCTAACATGTCCCATATCATTCTCAGGTTGTAATTATCATAGACTACAGTCACTGGATCAGTCTCGTGAAGTTTTGGTTCATCCAAAATGGGCCAAACATTCTGTCATTTTCCTTCATAGGCGTACCGCCTGGAAGTTTACATTTTTGGGTGGTACGCTTCAAATGGTCGACTGATTTCCAGATTTCAAATTCGGGCGTACCGCGCCGACTCATAAGTTTCTGGGCGGTACGCTGGAATCTGAGATTCCGGTTTCTGTTTTACTTTCCTGGGCGTACCGCTCTGCATGCAGAGATTATGGGCGGTACGCCCCCATCTGTGAACAGGGCCCGACTATTTTGTCTTTTAGTGCCATTTTCATGTTTTGAAGTTTTATGACCAGAATTTATGCTTAATCAGTTTCATATCATTCCGAGGGGTCAATTTAGGGTTCATTCATGGTCTAATTCCTTAACCAAGACATATCCCCAATTCCCGAACCTTCCACATATGGTAACTTTCATTGTTTCGACCCCCGATTCGTACACATTTCATTAGGGATAGAACCCTTGTGTTCCTAGGGCCCATTTTCTTATTAGATTTACTGATTAAATCTGTTCTCATGCTACTTTAACTCATAAAGTTTCTATTTATGGAAAAATCATCATGCATGCATAAGAATGTTGTACCTTGTGAAGGATCTCTTGTACAACCGAACTTCCTGAAACTCTTGCTCTCTTGGCACTCCAATCCAACTCTCTAACACAGATTTTGGGCTGCATGTATGATTCATGATCATATTATGAGAGTATGATCATAAAGAATCCTTATATAGCTTTCTTATTCAAAGATCAAGACATTCTCACCTTGACTATGCTTGAATTCGGTTTCTAGACCATTCATTCATCTCCCAAGTATGCTCACACCACTGAGTTGACGAGAATTCAAGCAATGGGTGAGGGTTACATTAATTTCACATAGTCTTGATATAAGAATGGTGATTAGAAAGTTACCTTTGATGAATAATCCTTCCACAAGACTCCTTGGACTGGAAAGAGATGGCAACAGAGCTCTGGGACAGCAATGAAAGAGTTCTGGTCGAAATGAGCAGAAAACTACAAGTGTCTTTGGCTATAAAGGCCAAAAACTTAGTTTTTAACGAACTGAACCGGAGGCGTACCGCCCCAAAATGTACTATCTGGGGCGTACCGCCCGGATTTTGAGGTTCGCTCATACCAGAATCCGACGGGTGCCGCAACCCGACCCGTTTACCAAATGGGTCGCGTACCGCCTAGGATTTCCTAATCCTAGGCGTACCGCCTCAATTTATAACCCAGAAACTTTTATTCATTTCTCATAGGGGAATTCCAACTCGGATAATCGTTTTAGTTCACAAGGGTTACACTAAAGTCCTTCGCCCAAGAAGAGATCCAAAGGAAGGTTTCCCACCATCCATATTAGTGTTTCACTATTTATCATAGCTTTTATTTTTATGAGTGTTTTTTGTAGATGAAAAAGAAAAATAATGAAAAATAATAACAAAAACTTGAGGCGCCCATTCACTATCTAAAATCATGTATTGTATTATTATTATTACTAGGATAGAACCCGTATGTTATACGGGTTGAATCAATAAATATATATATATATATATAATTGATAATATTATGCATATTCTTCTTATTACCAGAATGAACTATTACATTATATTAAATAAAAAGCTAAAGTTATAAGTCATAATATGGTATTGTTGATTTTACTCTCTTTATCAAAAAAATATGTTTAGGACATGTCTCTATTTGTATGTTTGGAAAATGTGAGATAAACGTGATCATGTTTAAAAAACAATCAAAACCACAATAACGACTAACATGAATTATAAATTGACAAACTTGACACTTTAGGTCTAAATAGAAAGTTAGATGAGTATAAAGTTTTATCAAAATTATAATGAACACATTTTAGTTGTTGAGTATAAAATCTAAATTATAATCAAAGATTATAATGTTATCAATAAAAAAAATGTTATGTTGATATACATTAGAAAACTTACAATTGTATTAGTCGTGATGTCTAAAATTTTTGAATTGGATGAACATGGCTCATTTGATATGGTAGGAAAACACTATTTAATATTGGATATTATGAACATGATTTTTGTCGCTTATGAATTTTTCTATAAATAGTTTCACCCACAACGCAACGCTGATTAAGTTTGTAAAATAGTATTAGGTATTAATTAATTAAAATATTAAATATGATTTGCTCAATTATATTTGAAAACACATTAAATAAGTGTTTGTTGGTATTTTATAAGTTTCTAAATATTTTTTTTAAATGAAAATAATAGTTTAAAAATTATTTTTAAATAAAAATAAGATGTAAATTAATATATAATTGTCATAATTCCATATATATAAATAGATAAGAATATATCATGATTACAAAATAAGATATAATAATAATTCTAATAAAGATAATTTATTAGAGAGTAGATTTGGGAGGGAAAAATTTTGTGAGAATGAATATAGTATTGACACGTGTCAAAAATTGTAATTGTTTATTAGAGTAGAAGATTATTATTATTATACTATATAAATAAATTAAATACATGATTTTATATGGTCTAATGAGCTCCGTTGGTGATGTATAGATCGGTTAGTGATTTGCTTCTTTCGATAAAAAATTGGGCATCGAGTCTGGGTCATTACACTACTCTCTAGTGTATTTGAAAACCTCGGAATGTTAGAACTTTTCAAAAACAAGTGTTGTATGTTCATAATGTTGTGGGGGGAATCAAATCCGAAGTTTACATGTGGTTCAAATATGAGCTAGAATATGAGTTTAGAATGGAATAAATGGTGTAATTTTAGTTTTTAGTTCTCTTGTTTGGGCTCTAATTCCTTGGTGTTGGGTTTTGTACAGGAATTTTAAAACATAACGTGGAACCGTATGCACAAACCAATTCGGATCCGATCTCCAGATCACCCACAAGAAGAAGTCCTGTTGCAAACAGATTACACAAAAAATAATAATAATAATAAGAAACAAATGAAAGACACCATGAGTTAATGACTTACCCTTCAAGTGTAGATTAAATCTTGTTTATTGACTTACCCTTCAAGTGTAGATTAAATCTTGTTTAAACGGCTAACCAAATGAAAGACACCATGAGTTAATGATTTGGTCACTAGTATCTAAATACCCAATGCACAACCCGACAATAACCAATTGGTAAGAATCGAATAGGATGGATCGACCCCGATTGGGATCGGGTTGCGAGAAGCAAACCAAAATGAAGGTTTGCGTCCCTATTTCTAATGGAGGATTAATATATTTCCATCTAACCCACCCGTGAGATCCAAGTGTAGGGGGCGAGTATAATTGAGATTTCACCAATAAACTTCCTCAATCTTCATCCCTAAACCAAACCTTTACATATTCACCAGTTCTAGTCATCATTAACCCTCCAATATCCCCTTTTTCGTCGCCATCACTCTCCGCCATCACCTTCACTGTCGCTGTCATGAAAAGTCATTTTCGTTTCCTATCACTCTGCACTATCACCCCTCCTAAAACACATGAAGTTGGAAATGTCATGAGAGATTCCCAATTTACAATGTTATGAGGTATTTTCCAACATTATTAGTGATAACTTAGATATGCTTCCTGATTTACGATGTCACGAGATATTTTCTAACATTTTGATCGGTCCTTCAGATTGGTTGTACTATGGGGATATATGTCTGATTTGATTTGATGTGATAATTAAGGAGGATAATGATTTAAATTGGTTGTATTATGAGAATATGCCAGATTCGTTTGATCTGTAGAAACCGGGGTCGGTGAGCCAAGCCAAACCCCGATGGCACAGCGGAAGCGGATCGGAGACTTTGTGAGCTTCGTCTTTGTAGAACAAATATAAACACCCGGAAGAACATTACGGACCGGATCTTCTACTTGGGTGTTTGAGATGTGATGATGATGATGAGGATAAAATAGAAGTAGTGATAAACAAGATGAAGATAAGTGAAATCATATATGGAGTCGAATGATTACATGTTTACCTATCCCACACATGCTATAGGTTCATGAACAAGAGTTCATGAACCCACACAACTTCAAAGTATCATGTCTAAGCTCTCTCACTCATACATTCACTCATACTTAGTCTTTCACATAAGAAAGACTATATATACTAACCTAACAATGGCAAACTAGTAAATAACCAACAACTAGTAACTAGTGACAAATACATAATGTTACAATAAATAATAAAGTCACTTTGCCATGTCTTCGGTTAATGAGAGTCTCGAGTCATGAACTTCACCGCATGTTGTGCAAACGGTCAAACAGTAAGTGGTACGTTGAGTTTCATCTAACCAAATCTCGAACTCGTCGAACTCGGAAATTCCCAACAATCTCCCCCTATTTGGTTGATGAACAAACGGATAAACAACTCAACTCTTGTGACAATCGGTTCTCTTGTATTCTTGCAACTTGACTTCAAGAAAATCTTCATACGGTTTCAAGTCTTTCATTTAACCATTCTCCTTTGTGAAGCTCCCCCTAAGATAAAGAATTGTTCTTCTTCTAGCCCCAAAGCAATAAAAAGGCCCGTTAGGTGTTTACCACAAATAACATGCACACTATGTTTAAGGATGCCAGCATCATCCTAAGTGTAGTTAAAGGTAAACAAGATAAAGGATCAAGGATAAATTTGAGATTCAATTCCATAATTCAACCGTCTTGTGAATACCAAACCGATGCTTCACTTCAAAGATAGTACCACTTCAAATAAATTACTTCAACAAGTCACAAGCTCTAACTTTGCCTTTGTTTTTACCATAACAACGATGGCTCAAGGACTCTTCGAGAATTAGAACTTAATCCAATAATCGCCAACAAATTCTTCAATGTAGAAAAACTTTCAAACTAGCATATTTTCTTCAATTTAGAACCGGCTTCTAAACACGTCTGCTTATAACGAAGCAAGTATCAAAAAGAAAATTAAGTTTGATTCTACAAGTGTACCTTGGTTGTACACCAATTTGTTGCGATGGAATTAACGGTTCACACCCCGTTGACTTGTAGTAATTTCCATCAATGAAACAGTTGCTCACTGTAAATATTCTGCTCAAATCTGTCCACAATTATGAACTGGCCCAAGCTGTGTTTGAGAAATAACAGCCCAAAGGAATTTCAAGATAGGCAGGCCCAACCGAAATTTAAAGACATCAGCCCAAATAGAATCCTTTTGTATAATAAAGCAGCAGCCCATCAGAATATTTAGTCAGGCCCAAATCGTATCTATAGCAGCCCAGTACGTCTTCTCTTAACCTGCCAAAAGAGAACAAACTCATCTTGTGCCCTAACCATATCATACGTAGAACCAGCAGCAGCCATCGATGTTGAAAAAAAATTCCGGCGAGCAGATCGGCGACCAAGGAGGTTCCTCCGAAAGTTTTTCCAGTTCCTCCGGAACTTTTTCGATTCCTCCGGAACTTGCTTACTCGGAGCGGAGTTTCCTCGGAGCAAACAATTTACTCCGGAACTATTTGATTGCAGGAGGAGGTTCCTTCGGAACAAATTCGGGTTACTCCGGAACAATTCCTATTCCTCCGGAAGTCCAGGTTGCAGGAAACTATGGTTCCTTCGGAGGTTTTGAGTTCCTCCGGAACTTCCAGAGCACGGAACGGAGAGTTTTCTCGAAGTAAAGATGAGTTCCCTCGGAACAAAGGGTTACTCCGGAACTTTCGATTTGCTCCGGAACTTCGAGGTTCTCTCGGAACTCATGATTTCCCACGGAAGTTCACCACGTTGGTTCGGAGCAACCAGTGGCTAGGGTTCAGCCGGAACTCGAGAAGTTAGCCGGATGTTTTTCCGGTTAAGACTTCTTCCCGTCGTGGGTGTTTGGCAAAACCGTGAATTCTCTCTCGGAAATTCACGACGTAAAGAGAGAGACGGTTGTGAGTACATGATGGTGACAAGAGACTGAATTTGCAGATAAAGTTAAGCAACAAGGAAGTCAATCTGCATGTTTCTTGTCTGTTCCATATATATATATATATATATATATATATATATATATATATATATATATATATATATATATATTTTTTTTCATGTACGACAAAAGTGATGGAACACAATCATATAACTCAATTAAATTAACTCACAACTTTTATCTTGAATGAATTTGTGAATCACCGATCTCATCCATCGTCGACATCTTCAAGTCGAAACCCGCAAACCCGTCTCGAACTAGCGATCAACAATTGATAACACATAAAGACGTCGAACCACATCTTTATTTAGAACCAAATCATGCCGACCCATAAGCACTTTAAACCTCGCAAATGCTTGACGGAAACCCGAATCTCGAACTTGCTAACAAAAACCCGGATGTCAACATGAGATAAACCCCATTTTCTCTCAAATAAGAACCGTAAAAACCGATGTAACGAGCTGCAGTCTCGTGGCTTTTAATCCTTCATCACTTGTTAAGAAATCTTAACATAAACACTTAACAATAATCAATGAAAAATCTGCTAAATTGACTACAGGAGGTTGAGTGTTTGGTGATGAGAGAGAAAAGTACAAAAGGTGGTTGACAAAAAGTGAACAAAAGGAGTTGTTACTTTACACAAAGTCAGTAAAGTGATATGGGCTACAACTCTTTTCACTATTCACCTTTTTGGGTTTTAATTTGTTTTCCAAATAATTTAATCCAACAAAATCAAATTATCATCTTCAAACTTGAAGATCACAGGGAAAACATATGAACAATTGGGTGAGTTTGAAGAAACTCAAGAACTCATCTTCTATATTTGTGTGACAATTTCAACACAAAACCCAAAGTTCAAAAGATAAAAACATCTCTATTTGTTACATCGACAAGCAAACTAACACAAAGTTGAAGAAACCAACCGAATCGTTGCGTTTTCTTCGACCATGGCTCTGATGCCAATTGTAGAAACCGGGGTCGGTGAGCCAAGCCAAACCCCGATGGCACAGCGGAAGCGGATCGGAGACATTGTGAGCTTCGTCTTTGTAGAACAAATATAAACACCCGGAAGAACATTACGGACCGGATCTTCTACTTGGGTGTTTGAGATGTGATGATGATGATGAGGATAAAATAGAAGTAGTGATAAACAAGATGAAGATAAGTGAAATCATATATGGAGTCGAATGATTACATGTTTACCTATCCCACACATGCTATAGGTTCATGAACAAGAGTTCATGAACCCACACAACTTCAAAGTATCATGTCTAAGCTCTCTCACTCATACATTCACTCATACTTAGTCTTTCACATAAGAAAGACTATATATACTAACCTAACAATGGCAAACTAGTAAATAACCAACAACTAGTAACTAGTGACAAATACATAATGTTACAATAAATAATAAAGTCACTTTGCCATGTCTTCGGTTAATGAGAGTCTCGAGTCATGAACTTCACCGCATGTTGTGCAAACGGTCAAACGGTAAGTGGTACGTTGAGTTTCATCTAACCAAATCTCGAACTCGTCGAACTCGGAAATTCCCAACATGATCAGTTGATTACGGAGAAGTATGTAGATGGTTATATTGTTGAGCATATCGAGGTTTTGTTATTGATGGAGTTGAATCCAGCGTTGAGGAGGAGCATGTAGATGGTATGTCTAGCTAACTAGGTTTTTATGTGGTTGTATATGATAAACCTAGATAATTATAGTTGTATGTTAATCTAGCTAACTAGATTTTTTGGTGGTTTTCAATGATAAACCTAGAGAATTATGGTTGTATGTTGAATTTTGAAGTTTTCAGCATAACCTGTAACATATGATAATCTAACTAACAATCATTACATTGTAAATTCTAGCTAACAGACATAGCCTAGACAATTGTTACATCATTAAAAAGTCTATCTTCATTACTTCCAACAACAATTCTCATGGAACATGTTGGAGTCTGTTCCGTGCTCGTCTTCATATGGGTCATGCTTCAGCTTGAATGGATGAATTTGGGTTTCATATTTAAATGCATTGATGTGTGTGTGGGTGTATATAAAATGATGGTACTTTTTGCACACGAGTAAGTCTTAAATTTATAAAATGAGTACTTATAAAACTGACAACACATGAAGGCAAGTGCACCTATCGCATAGTAGTATAGTTCGATAAGTAGCCAAGTATCGATCGAAAGACTCGGAAGCAACCAATAATCAATTATCTAGTCAATTAATTAAGTTAATTTTGGTTTTAATAACTAATTAACTAGCTAAAATAAGACAATGTGAAGATAGAAAGCTATCACTCGGGTTTGGATTACTCTTAATGACTCTCAATAAGTATGGTTGGTTTAACAAGTTGTTAAAAATAAGAAAAGAAGACAACAACAAATTATATGGTTAATTGAATAAAGTGGACGGACACCCGCTAAGGCAATTCAAATCCCTTAGTGATATTAGAAAGCAATACATGATGGTCACATACATGCCACCGCAACACCAGAATAAAGATATCAATCTATGTAGTAAAAGAGATTAAATGCACCAGACGTATGACCATGTCATAGTGCATCAAACCGGTATGCTAAAAAACCCAAATGCTAAACTCCCTAGACATATGGTCATGCAATACATTATTTAACATAAACGTAAAAATAATCAAATATACTTGACGTATGGTCATGCCTAATACATATCATCTTAGACATTAGTTTAAGAACATCTTAGTATAATGTGTTAGCTCACCTCCAATGATAAGAAGGTTCATAGCTTAATGTTACTCACAATGGACTTTGTTAAACCAAACCACAATGAAAAGGCTAAGAGTCACCTCTAGATCATCCCCACCCAAGTAATTAAAGAACTTAGCAATCATGGCTGTAAGAGAATGAACATATGTGAAAAAGAAGCAAGACATCACAACAGAACAATAAACTAGTCAAGAATTACACAAAATGTTCAATGATTCTTACACACTTGGATTATATGGAATCTTCTCAAGAAGAAATTAACTACTAGAAACTATCTACAAAAAGCAAGAGAAAATTACAAAGAAAAGTTGGATGTGTGGTATATGGAAGAGTTCTTGCAAATGAGAAATGAGTGGTTATTCATAGGGAAAATAGCCAGGCGAATACGATCTTGTTTTGGAAAGGCACAATCGTGTTCAACCTAAGACGATCGTGTTTTGGAAAAGCACGATCATGTTCATGTGTTGATTGCGAAAGCATGTCTGATCGTACACTGAAACTCTGATTGGTTGACATCGTCCATGATCGTGCTCATCGAAGAAGACAAAATATGTCATTTTCCATTTCAGGTCTAGGCGCATAGACTTTTCACATGATCATGTTTCTCACCGGCACGATCGTGTTCCGAGAAACACGGTCGTGTTCTTCACTAGCACGATCGTGTTCTGCCAAACACGATTGTGTTTCAGGAAAGCACAATCGTGCTTTTTCTTTTTGGTCAAATTTCTTTAACTTTTTTGCAAGTTTGACTTTCCGAAGCTTTAAGACCTGTCAATCCAAATATAAAGCAATTAAATATATATCTAAGACTTTTCAGAACCAACAAGTCAAAATCGAGGGATATTTGGCGTATAAAAGATGTGTAATTTAGAGCACATCATGTGTCTTTCAAAAAATTCATGTTGTAATGATGTAATCTTCATATCCAACGTACTCTTCATCCTCGTCATATCTGGTGTACTCATCATCCTCTTGATAAGTCGTCATTCGAGTGTATGCAGGTTCTAGCGATGGAGGGTTTGTAGGTACAAGCGGTTGAGGGTTTGCAGATTGGACAAGTGGTGGGTTTTGTGGTTCTAAACCGGTGGAGGGTTTGCAGGTTGGACAACAAGTGACTTTTGTTGTTCGACAATCGGTGGCAGTTTTGTTACTGAGAAAATCGTGTGTGGGCTAGCCATCTAATTGTAGTTTGAAATCTGAAATACTGACCTTAACACAACATAAATGTGTTACCAAAAAACTATTTGAAATCGACTGTTAAAAAATAGCCGTTAGAAAATATGAATGTTATAAAGTATAGTTGTTTGGGAAAAAAAATATACATGTATGCAGGGACGTAAAGTGTTAACCATAAAGGTGATGGTCGGTGATGGTATGCATGGATGTGGCCAGTGATGGTATATATATTGTATGCAGGGACGTAATGTGTTAAACTTATTAATTGGTACGAGCAGTGACGTAATATATAAACTTTCTGGGGTAGAAAAGTCATTTAAATAATATCCTAACAGAAGAGTTAACGCTGTGTTAGAAATAAGAACATAACATTATAATTTCCTTTAGTTCAGACATATAAAGTGCAAAAATAAAACTGTAGGTACCTAACATGACTTGTAGACAAACCCTGAAAAAAAAAAAAAAAAACTTAAACTGTAGTTTAACATCCTTTTAAAGGTATCTTTGATGTCATAAATGAAGTGATCGCGAATTTTATGCTGAAATCTAAAAGATAAAAGAGAAATATGTCTTAATAGTTTAAAACTGATGATATTTTCTATGCATTAATATATTTTTTTTCGTAAGATAGTAATCTTTAAGTGTTAAGAATAATAAATTTTGGGTTGAACAGTACGTAGTGTTTTTGTGTGAACCAAAGAAAACTTGTATCTTGTTTTGTTTCATGTGTTTATGTTAATTTTTATGTTTGTTTCGATTCATATATATTTCTATTGCCGTCAACCTGTTAATAGGCGAACGACTCATTTAACTCCCTTTATTGGCCAGCTTACATACTTAATTTAGTGATTAAGGTTGTTGTACGAATTTTCAAAAGGATTCTCTTCGAAGTCATATGCATATATTAACTTTGTAAGTACTCCTATTTATATAGGTTTTTCTTTTTAATATAAAACACTACACTTTAGGACCTAAAGTTCAAAAAATTTTGGTCATTGGCTCATTGCCTACCTTTTGTAAGTTGTAATTAAAGGTCTCTTGGTCTTAGGTAATTGATTAGTATGGATTCTAAAACATTGGGATGAATTTGATGCATAAAGAAAGGCCGAAAGAGATTTTGGAATGCATAAAATAGAGGAAATTAGTACATATATGGCAGTTTCTCGGGTGCTTCTCGTAGGACTCTCAGACTATGGTCAGTGGTTAATAATTGCCGGCTTAAAAGTGATATTACATTACAAATATGTTTATACTTATACTAGTTTTTGATACCCGTGCGACGCACGGGCAGTTTTTTAAAAAATGAACCCAACAATTTAAATATTATAATAAATGTAATCTGATAATTGGAATTAAAGAAAAATACAAAATTAAAAAACTTATTTCGGCATAGTAGCTTTGAATGCCAAATAATGAAGCCCATAACAACATTTGAAGGGCAAATTATCTAGCTAGAAAAGCTATAGATCTTAAGTGGGACTTACAACTTCATATCAAAAGGTTATGTTCTTTGCATAAGGGCATGTGGTATACTCCCATGTTGTGTTGTGTTAAACTTTGTCACGTCAGCGATGACTGGACTTTAACACCACATAACATATATGGGGTATACTCCATGTTATGTTGTGTTGTGTGGTGGGTATATTTTAATTAAATATATTGTGAGGTGTCAACATATTAGTGGTATATGCATTGTAGAGGCAAGGATAACACGCGTTATATCTTTGGCGCAAAACCCTTGGCGCCTCAACTTGGCTGAACTTGGCGGAGATGGGGGGTGGTCATGGCGCCGTGGTATTTTGCCATGTAGATGTTGGCGCCGCTAAAGAAGCACCATACCGTGTGCCCTAAATAATGAATTGCATATAATGAATAGCATAGTACCTAAGCTTCCATTCATGTTAGAGTGCATAGTTTCAGGGCAGAAGTTTTTTTTACTTGCATTACATACACCAAAAGAAAAGGGTACTTCCATGAAAACTAAACAAATTAATAAAAAGAGTCAAAAGGCCTCTAGCAAATCATTCGAGGTGCATGCACAAACACTTCCAGCTAAAATTCAGTATAGATTTTAGCAACCCTTTTCTGTAAATGGAAATTATAGAGATCATAAATCATTAGAACATATCGAGTCTAAAAGTCACTTGGCACATAAATGTCTATTATATCAATATCTACTAACCTTGGGATATAATAGAGATAAAAGGCATGGAGTTCAACTTTTTGAGGCAAAAGAGTATCAACCTCGAACTATTGATTTTCCAACGAAGCAGAGAGAGAATCATTAAAATTAATCCCAAAAAATGGCATTAAACCTCTACCATAATTAAACAAAACCTACAATGGATTGAAATTTGAAAGAGGTATAACTCAAATAATTATCAATTAGAGGAAGAATAATAAGAACCAAAATAGAATTAACATGTGATTTAAAAGAGAGTGAACCAGCTGAACATGAAATTCAATGCTTTGTGGAAATAGAATGACTAAAATATACCATAATATATATCTTCTAGTCATAATGGGGTTTCTTGAACTTCTTGCGTGCTTTTAGACGATCAAGTTAACAAATCTGCTTAGAAAGCGAATGAACATGTAGCAGTTAGACAATGGCTTGAGGTTGTAAACTGCTTTCAATACAAATAAATTCGATAAAGATTTTAATTGATTTCATAAATTCTCAAATAAGGTCGTAAGTTTCCAACGAACCCGTTTTGACCCGTTACCTAACCCGCCTGTTGCCCCCCTTGTAAATATGAAATTGTTATCTTTTTTATTCGTCCAAGTGTTGGAGGTGATTTGGTAACTTCTTGTTTTTTTTTTCCAGTGATTCACTGATTTTTCAACAATGCCTTGAACATTCACATAAAAAGGTAAATTCTTACCGTTGCTTGTATCAAAATAGACTAATATGAGCCACATGTGTATCCCTTTCAAAAAACTATTCACACACCTAACATTATCAACACAGTCTACAATACAATCATCAACATAAGGTAACAAAAATGAAACTTGTTATATAGGATTCAAAGGTTAGGAACTAACTAAAAGGTTCCAAATGTGAATCACATCAAGATGTAGTGTGTAACATCAGACAATCAGGCGTAGTTGAGCATCTAAGATGAGATGGTGTATAGATTGCTTATGCAACCTGGAGTTGCATCAATCAAATACTCACTTATTTAGTTATTTAGATATTTAGTGAAGTGTGACTATTTAAATACTTATTTAGTATAAATCGTGTTTATTTTGGAGAGCCCACAACTCAAATGCTATAGTTTGACGAATCTTACACTATTGCAGCATTATTATTAGTATTCAAGAGTCTACTGATTCTTGTAAAGAAAATGCAGAATCAACATGTGAAAAGGGAAAAAATCAACCAGGAGACTTTTGTACAAATCCTTAAATTAAGGTTAAAACATTTTGATAGATGATACTTATTCTAGTTGATTTTGTACTCAACCAGGAGACTTTTTCATTGGTAACTTGAGCTTGAGTAATCCTATTTGAGAGTGAACCAATCATGAATGCTACTTTCATAACTATTGGAAAATCTATAGGTTATAGAAGTAAAATGACATACCTACAAAGTTAAAGTAATAACTGACCTAAAGCTCAGCCTTAAGCTGTTAACGCTCGTAACCAGGCGTGATAGTCATCACATAAAGAACCTGTTTAAAGATTAATTTGAAATCAGAAACTTGATCGAAAATGAAGACTAAACGTAGCATCACCAAGCTAATAACACACACAACCTGTTGGGATGCCATTAAAACAAAACCTACATGTGTCGAACACTTTTTATATAGTTAAATTCAACCTGTTCATGCTCAAATATCTTTATTTTTAGACATTTCCACCAGCATACCTATAAATACAAATCACTGGTTTTTAAAAAGTTTAAGCTTTTTAACACAATACAATAACCAAATTAGTAATGGAGTGAAAGTGTGTTGCTATCTATTGCCATGTGGGCATTTAAGTACCAAAGACTTTTCATCTTTATAGCTACATTTTATAAAGTAACTCTATACCCATGGAATGAGCAATCAGTTTCATTTTGCACCCATAAATTCATTAATTCCAAACATACATGACATAAAACTAAAAGTTCGGTAACTGATGACAATTTAAATGGAATTTGATCTTATTTACCTGTTGCAGTTCACTAAAAAATAGTTTAGCACTTTGTGTTGCTTCTTGCCTTGATCCAACGTATAACAATTAAGAACGTGACTGATGTCCCACAACTCGCGAGGCTCTGCGACGCACCTGATCTTTATCTCAATTGCATGAAACTCGTCTCCACCAAATTCAAAATCGCCGAACAAACAGAGGGCAGGAAGTTCCTTCAAAACAATTACCCTTTTTTTTAGAACTCGAGATCCTTCAATTCATCGACGAAGCCGAATCTGTACATCCAATCTAAAAATCAAACCTCTAATTTTGCAACTTTTGTTCACGAATAATGCTCATCAGAAACCATAATCAAGTAAAAAAAATATAGAACCGAACATGGTTTAACTTCAATCTAGAATAGCGGCGATTAACTTTGTATGGAACAAAAGAAATCAACCTGAGAGGAAAGCAATGGATGTGATTATTGAGGGATTAATGGAGCGGCGATGATCGATTCGATGTATATGAAAAAAGAGTAGCGGAAAGTCTAGGGTTTGAATATGATCCGTTAGTTTTACAAAATGGGTCAGGCAAACCCTGAATCCCCCAAAATTGATGATTCCACAGGGAAGATGAATCGCCTGTGTTTGTCACTTCGACTTCGATTCTTAATTTTACAATAAATCGCTTGAGAGATCAATGACGGTTCCGAGATTGAGAAATCGATGAATAGTTCCTGAGAGTAATCAAAATCACGATGGGATTCCGATTGATAGCTACTAATCAAAATCGATGAGCGTTGCGATAGTGTTGAATACCGAAGAACAAATCGATGATGAAGGATGATAAAGCAGATTAGGGTTTGGATGGAAGATCGTTGACAGCGATTTGTGAAGAGCAGCGTGGAATTTTTTGGGGGATAAAATCGGGAGGCGAACGAAGAAAGATGAGGCGTGATTTAGGGTTTTTAGTTGTGGGGATAAGCTGGAACCATTTGAGCGGGAAAAACAATCCAAGGACTGTTGTGGTGATGTCATATGGCATCCAATCTTTTCATATATATATTATATAGATTTTCAGAAGCCATGTAGTGATTAATGGTTACGAGTCATTTTTATAATGATTAAGAATTATATAGAGAGTTCTTTTTCTTTTTCTTTCTAAACTAGTGTAACTATAAAACTTACTTAGTTATTTCATGTAGTGAGACTCTTGCTACGGGTGGATAGGGACAGGTTGATTGTCCCGTTCTCCAAACAAGACGTTAAAGATGCGGTGTGGATGTGTGGGAGTGAGAAGGCGTCGGGTCCGGATGTATTTAACTTCCGATTTTTTAAACATTTTGGAGTCTTTTTGAAGATGATTTCTATAACATTCTTTGTCGGTTCCATTTTAATGGCGAGATTAGTAAAGGGTGCGGTTTCTCGTTATTTCATCTCATCCTGAAAAAAGAGGGATCCTTAATCTTTGGAGGATTTAAACCGATTAGTTTGGTAGGGTGTGTTAATAAATTCATTTAGAAAGTTTTGGTGAACCGTTTGAAGGTAGTGATTGGTAACGTTGTTTCCGATAACCAATTGGCATTCATTGCTAATAGAAATATTGTCGATGGGTCATTAATAGTGAATGAAATAATTTCGTGGAGCAAAAGAGTGGGGAGAAAATTGTTGCTCTTTAAAATTGATTTCGATAAAGCTTATGACTCGATCGATTGGGAATTTTTGTGTTTTATATTGGATCAAATGCTTTTCCCGCCTAATGAGTGTGCTTGGATTGGAGGGATCCTTATGGCTTCGAGGGCCTCGGTTCTTCTGAATGAGTCCACTTTCTCCTTTTTTTTGTTTGTCATCGTAATGGAGGCTTTTTCGTGAATGATGAAGAGGGCGGTTAGTTTGGGAATTTCCCATGAGGTTCCATCCCGAATGGTGCCCCGATGATTTCTAGGTTTGCTTTTTGACGAGTGAAGGTTGAAGGAATGTTTTGGTTTGGAAAATTTGGACATACTACGGGTATATATGGTGTGTTGGGGGGTGGGGTCGTTTGGGGAGAGGCACTGGTCGGAGAGAACTGGCCGGAGGGTGTAGGGTTGTTCGGAGCTATGTGTTTGTAAGTGACAGGGGAGGTGTGGGTTGGAAGCATTTGGGCTGTCCTAGAGAATGATGTGCCAGGTGAGGAATTAGTGGAATGGCTAATTGGGCCGAGCTAGTGGGAGGGGGGGGGGTGGGGGTCTTGCGGAGCAGAAGCAGTCGCTAGGCTGGCCCACATCGATGGATGTGGGTCTGAGTCTAGAAAGTTGTAAGTGGGCCGAGGAGAGTTTATTTTGGCGAATGGGGAAAATGTTTCAACAACGTTAACACGACATGCCATGAGATGATGAGACGACCGGTAGAAATATAGTAACACTTGTCAATTGGGTAGCCGAGAATGACACAAGCCAATGAATGGTGTTGTAATTTATGTACGGTGGTAGAGGGTATGAGTGAATAGCAAAGGCATCAGAAGATGCGGAGATGAGAATACGAACGATTTTTATGATAGAGAAGATATGTGGGGGTGTGAAAAGATTTAGTTTTTGCAGGAAGAATGTTTTATAGGTATGTTGCGTGATTTAACACATGGTACCAAAAAGTAGACGGAACATAATAATGACTAAAGATGATTTCGGATAAGGCTATTGATGGAGCGGATTTCCATTTGGGTTTTCCATTTTGAGATGATATGTATGCACACGAGAACTGAAATTGCATCATGTTTTTAGAGCAAAAATATAATCGTGAAACAATTTGTTGTTATATTTTACACCGTTATCGCACTGGAAATATTTGATGGTTCGTTGAAATTGAGTTTTGATTATGGTATGAAAGTAAGAAACAATGAAAACCGAAGACTTATTGGACAAGGGATATGTCCACAAGTGGTTGGTGTAGTCGTCAAGAAAGAGAACATAGTATTTGTGATCCCCGGAGCTTGAGATTGGGAAGATCTAAAGGTCACTGTGAACAATGTCTAATGGGGATAAGGTTGTAGAAACATAATCATAAAACTACATTTGCAAACGTTTGCCAAGCATACAAGATTGACATAAAGATTTATTAGAAAAAGTCATTACATCAATAGTCTTATTGTTATGCAAAAAACGTAATAACCAGAAGAGCCAGAATGGCCTAAACGGGAATGCCAAATGGCGTGAGAAAACGTAGCAAAAGTAGACGAAGACTGACTATAGGCGAGTCGAGGGAGAAGAGGATAGAGATATCCAGTGCTGTTACATCGGAGAACATGCTTTTACGTCCGGTAGTCCTTCACAAGAAAACCAAAAGCGTCAACCTCAATAGAAATGTTGTTATCTCTAGTTAGGCACCTAACATAAAGAAGAATTTTTATTAGGTTTGGAGAAATAAGTATATTATTAAGTTTAAATTAAAGGAGGAAATGGTGAGTTTACAAGAGTTTAATCAGTGTCGTGGATAACGTATGGTGGCACCATTGTTCACAACGATGTTATTTAATATATTATTATTGATATAAGAGTGTAGTTTACCTGCGTTATGAGACATGTGGTTGATAGCACCCGTATCAAGGCACCAAATGTTGTCTGGTGGAAGAGTCATTGTGTGCATGCCCTGTTCCAAATAAGTGTGAGTTTTGTAAGTATCATAACCCGATGTAGCATAGTATACCTATAGGGTGGTCCAAGAACCCTGTGTGCACTAGAAATGGAAGGTCCTCCATGACCATATGAGAGTTGCGGGTTTGGTGTTGTGGGGTATGGGCAGGGAGGCAAGTTGGGGCAGAGTCACCAAGAGTAACCACGAGGTGGCGACTGAGATGTATATCCTAGAGGAGCGTAGGCCACTGAGCCTTAACCACGTGCTCGATAGGTCCACCCATGACCGCGACCACGATAAAAGTTACCACGGCCCGACTACGGGCGGGCTCAGAAGTTCCACGGCTACTACATGTGTTGTCTGGGAGATACCTCCTGCCCCTAATATGTTTTTACTCCGGTTGTGGTTGAGGGGCGGGTTCAGAGGGGTGTTTAGTTTTCGAATTGGATTCGAAAAATTCTAAATTCTATTTGATTCGATTCGAAAATCATTGGTTTGAAATTCGGTTCGAAATTTCAAATTCGAATCCGCTTCGATTCGATGTCTGATGTCGAATTTCGAATCGAATTAGAATTTGAATCTCAAATTCGAATTCGATTCGAAACTCGATGTAGACATATTCATATATTCATACACACACACACACACACATATATATATATATATATATATATATATATATATATACTCTGCACATTTATTTTTTGTATATAAACAAAGATAAATAATATACAAATATATTAAATTAGTTTTCACAGACAACTCCTTATTTACACATATTTAAAATCTTTAATAATTAGCTATTTATAACATTCTTATTTAAAAACACGTATTATCTATTTCACGCCTAGAAATTTGGCATTATGTGAATTCAGCCAATCATCATCATTTTCCAGATGAATTAATGATATTATGTTCAGTAACTATTTTGTTGTCTAGATGTATAATAAATTTTTAAAACTTATGTTTTTTGGTGATAAGTTATTTTTCACGATAATTACTGAACAAAATTGCTTTAGATATGGATGTTTTGAACGTTAAACTAAATTTTGTCTAATTTGAGCGTTTCCAATTTGAATATTAAACTATGTTTTTTTTAAATTATTTTTACTAAAATAACTTTGAATTTCTTTGAATCTGATTCGGTTTCGATTCAAATAATCCCATTCAAATTCAATTTGATTCGATTCGGATTTAGTTTTCCAATTAGAGTCAAATTCTAATCCAGGTTTCAAAAATTGAAATTCGAATAATTCAATTCGTTAATTTAAGCATTCGAATTTCGATTCGTTGAACACCTCTAACTAGTCGGCCTGTGAAGCCACATTCATTGCCGATAAATTTGATGATGATTGGTGAGCTTTACGTGTCTCCTCTTAATTAATTTGTACCCTACTCCATAAAAGTCATGAAGTGGGGATGTTTGTTGAATGAGCATAGCCACCCCCATAGAACAATTCATTGGGACCGGATATCATCTGTAACACCATGTGTTGATTTGTAACGGGGGCATTGTCATTAAACAGTTGATCAGATAATTCTTTCAAGGGTTAAAAATAGGAGAAGTCCGAGTAAGAATCCAGTTTGGTGTTGAGAAACTGGTGTTTGAACTGAAGGGGCCGGGAATTCTCATTGTCTTGAAAAATGTTTATGAGGGCTTTCCTTGCAGAGTTGAATCAGGTTACAACACTGTTGAAAGAAGTTCGAGAGAAATAGTGCCATATTTCCATTGTAGCACTGTAGCGTCGACGCACTTTCACAATTCCATATTAACAGATGGGGCTTTGTCAGAGGAGGATGCCGCTGGGGGATGGGCGATTTATCGTGCTCCGAGTGCTCGTAACAATTAAACGCATGAAACTAGATCTTGAAGAGTTCCACCCATGATGTGTATTCTCCAGCGTTGGTTTCAAGAATGAGGGGAATGAAATATATATTTAATGCTTGCCACAGCGAGAGAGGGGTGTGGGGTGGCCATGCACAGATTATGGGCGGAAAACGGGCAAGAATAGCGGTGGAAGGTGGCGGAATAGAGAAGGCCGTCATCGGCTCAAGTAGGGTTAGGTGGAGTCGAAATTTTTTATTAGAGAGAAAGGATCGAAATTAACACCGGTGATACTATGTTAGGATTGAATTGTTTGCCTTCATTATTCAATCACAATCAACATATTATTATAGACTCTCCACATATTTACGACTCACATCCTTATACGATAAGATATTTTACAATATAAGATATAATATATTCTAATACTAACGGTCGGATCTTCAATAAAACCGAGAGTTGTACAATCGGATATTTACATAATAAGATATAAGCAACTTCCATTGTGGTGTAGTGGTAGGAAGCCTATGTTCTCTATTTGAGACACAGGTTCGATTCTTGCGGGCAACACTTTGGAAGGGGCATTGGCGATGAGAGGAGACTTGAGGCTGAAATGTCACAAGTTCGATCCCTGAGCTCCCAGGTTTTACCACCCGGCCGCTCGCGGAGGTGGATTTTTCCTGGAATGAGCTCAACTGCTGTAAATAATCCCCGAGTTTTCCGGGGCATTCGTTGGCCGTTCAAAAAAAAAAAAACATAATAAGATATAATCTATTCTAATACTAACGGTTGGATCTTCAATAAAACCGAGAGTTGATACCCTGGTTCGACTTTGCCTGTCTCATAGGCAACCATACTTCTGGTCCGGTTTACTAATTATATCAATACAATATACTAACGCAGAAATAATAAGGTTTAACAAAAAGGTTAAAAAACTAGTAAGTTTTCCAAATAACTTTGACGACTTTTAGATTTTTAAAGAGCTAAATTCTTAGCTTTATTATCGACTTCAATATTTAATATAATTAACTCATTGAGTCATTGATGATACTATATAATGCATATAGACCAAAATGGCATTTTTGTAAATACAGGCGTCTTAAAATTAAGACGCGTATAACTCACCAAGCACATGGTACAACTTGCAAAGCATGGTCAATCTTTTCTTTAAAAACATCCGAGAATTAGTCACTTTTCCTGTTTCTCTTTATTGCCTTTAATCGGATATACGCAGCAAATCGACCGGTGTGCCTCCCCTTTTCCTTCCAGTTCCGGTAATCAATTCAAGACACAAATCTGCTTGTCATCGGCGACCGGAATCAGCAATGGTCTCAGAACACTAAAACCGGTAACTTTGCATATCCTTTCGTCGCAGGCATATAGTCAACATCCCTTCTTTGTGTAAGATTGTAATCGCCGGCGATAGCTTAGGACAGCCAGATATCAGAGATCAGAGAATCTCCCTTTTTAGGAGTGTTTTTCACATCTCTTTCCAACGCAAACAGTGAATTCAGCCACCCCTTTCTTCGATTTTTTGGGTAAAAGTCCATCTTTGATTCAATTCAGAGTAAAATACAGACACCCCCTTCTTCAATTCATTGGGTTAACGGCAGAAACAACATGAAAGAGGTAAGCCCTTCTTGGCGGTCAATTCAAAGTTCAATTGAAAATTTTAGTAAAGAGCCCTTTATAAATACAGCTTCTACATCTCTATTCAAATCGCAATTCGAATTCAAAGCACTGTGACGTTGAGGTACGAATTCAGATTCTTTGTATTGTTTTCAATTCAAATTTTCAATTGAAATTGTTTAAGAACCTAATTTTGTGTATATATTCATGTTATAGCTTAAATATCTTCAGCCGCAGCCTCTAGGATCTTCAGTTGTTCATTTCAATCTACTAAGGTCAGCTTATTGACAAAAACAGTTCCTTAAAACATGTTGCTTTTATGTAATTTAGCAGTGATAACATGTTGCTTTCATTTTTCTTTCATGTTGCTTTTTGATTTATGTTCTTTCCATAACAAAAACAATTCCTTAAAACAGTCTTAAAAAGTCCCTTAAAACAGTTGTATCAATAGTAGTATGCATAAGTTTGTATGCTTGCTCATTTCAATATTTTATCATTATTGAGCATTCTCATCTTGTGGGTCACTTGATCACTCTTTGGTTAAACTTATGTGTAGGACTGCTACTGTTTTTTTTGTCTTGCTATAACCAAACCAGTTTTAAGAACCCCCGACCCATTAGAGGGCTGTAAAGAGTAAGTTGCCTTCATCAAACTGTTGTATTTTGGTTCCTAATAACTTGGTTGGAGTAGTTAATTAATAATGGTTCTTATGGTTCATATGGTTCTTATGGTTCATAGTTTTGAAAATGCTTTGGTTATCCCTCATTGTTGGCTTAGATTTTAGTGTTTTGGTTTTTTTACCAACTTCTAATGAAACTGGTTGTTAAAAGTGGCATGACTTATTATGGTTTATATATGGTCAAATGGGAGCAGTTGAACTTAACATCAGAATCTATTTCATAGAACTTGGTTTACTTTTTAATTCATTTCTGTTTATGTGTTTGTATCCTTAAAATAAGTTTGAACAGGTTTTCCAATTCATATGGTTCTTATGGTTCATATTACCTCCTAATTGTTTTTTCAGCCAAACCCATACCAATAAAGTACCCATTTTGACCTGTTAATCATCCCCTACACAGACCCTATTTCATGATTCAAGTATTTTTCTTTTTTGGTTCTTTGTGGACCTTTGGACAATGGTAACCTGGGTTGGTTTAATATGGGAGAATAATAACTTTCTAAGGCCGAAAGTTGTCTTGGTTTAAGGAGATCAAATGAATATTCTTGGGGTTAATAAGTCCACATTGGTTGTCCAAAATGCAATCTCATGTTAGCTTAAAAGGAACCTGTTACTAATATATAAAGAATCAATGCATCTTAACTCAGTTTCATCCTTTGGTTATCCCTCATTTTTTTTTAGCTTTAAGTACTCTAAATGCAATATGTGTGTATATTGTTGATTTTAGAAGCTAATTGTGATTATATATTGTTGTTGTAGCTTAAATATCTCCAGTCTCAAGGTTTTGAAAGATCAATTGTTTTCATCTCTGCCAAGGTTAGTACTTTCTTTCACTGTTAACATTTTTATATCAGTTGACCACAAAATCAAATGGGTTATGTGGTACTCAATTTGACCCAATTCTTCAAACACAACAGTTTGGTCATAAACAACTTTTAAAACTCCCTATGCAATTAAAAGTCAAACAGCTTTTATTAGTAAGTGTTGATACAATCATACATTTTCTTTAATCACGTAACTAATTGTGTTTAGAATTCTTTATTGAGTGCAATTGGCATGAGCCTACACAATCTCAAAGAGCAGCAAATATTACAAATATTATATAGCCTCATGTTATCTAAAATTCTGATGTGAAAACTTACACAGAATACAGCAAAACAGCCAAGAAACTAAAACTGTATATGAACCTAACACCATGACCCGTTTAGCGTCCTTAATGATAATGATTTATAGGCAGATCTGCATCTATATACTCTTTGGATGGTCACTGAAGCAATGTCTCTAAACATGAAGATATAATTTTATTACACTTTCAAGTATGCTTCCTCTTTAATTCAATTTTACTACAATAAAGTAAACGGTTTTAAGAAAAGTGTTGTTTAAAAAAAATTAAAAAATGAGGATGTTTACGAAGTTGTATTAGAGATTTATCAACCCAAGAGCATGACCCATTTACCATCCTTAAGCATACTGATTTATACACAGAAGTGCATCTA
>JBCNJP010000012.1:4401961-4422316 GCA_039602395.1 Deinandra increscens subsp. villosa | reverse complement strand
TTTGTAAACACTGTGAAGTATAAATATAGTAGTGCTTGGAATTAATATCTTGTGTTTATATACTTTACTTCTTGTTTACTAGTTACTGTTTCGATCAAACCATTTCAAACTTTAACACAAACAAGTCTGATTCCGCCTTTCTTGTTTGACACCTTTGGTAACTTGTCTGGTTGGTTGATCCTAACCACGATCCTAAAGACTTTCTTATGGATTTCAACAAAATTTATGATAAACATTTAGTGGTGGATAAATTATAGTTGGTTTTAAAACTTTTGGCTTAGTAACATGCTTAAAAATGCTAGCAACTGGCTTGGATTTAACACATGTGTTTTCAGAACTATTTTCATTTTCCGAAAGTGACCAAATTATTTTTAAGAGGTATATCAACATGTTCTTTCTATTGTAGAAGCTCATATGAGATATCAACTTCCTCAATCACAAGATCTTTATCAACAAGGTCAACTATTAGACTTACAAAATTGTTAACTTAGAGAGTTGGTAATGGTTTAATCACAGGTGAAAATTTTCCAGGAGACTTTAAAGTTGTGTAACGAAGACCTGATTTTCCATTTTGGGCAGCATTCCAAGGCTTTCAGCTTTTTCAGTTGCCAATTGATATACATCACAAGCCAGTTTTGACTCTCTAAGTCTATTTTGCAGGTGATCAACCTCTACACTTGCCTTCCCAACGTCTTTCTTAACATCATTGAGCCTTGCTAATAGGTCATCTATTTGAGTTTCATAGACAGTGTGTTGATGTTTTAGTGAAGAAATTTCTTTATTCAGGGCAACCACAGTAGTGAAAGTAGGTGAGTTGGCACATGTGCTTGGCTTTGGAGGCTTAGGACCTGCACTTTGATTTTGAGCTAGTTTGTAGCTTCTAGTGCTCCTTCCCCATTGCTTGAGTTAGTGTTACTCTTAGGACTCTTGTAGTCTCTAAAAAAGTGCCCCATCTAATGACTATTGTAACACTTAACTTTGATCTTTGTCAACCCAATTTGTGTTTCCTTTGCACCCTTGTAACTCCTTCCAGTCCTAAAATAAACCTCTTTGCTCTGAGAATACCATAGATAACTATGTAAATGTGTCCATCTCTTCAAGATTGTTATTACTTATGTGCTCTAAGTCCTTAAACTTGAAACTATTATGACCATGATCAGCAACATAAGCACAAAAGGTATTGGAACCATCAAAGTGGTATTAAAATCATGCTCTCGAGGAGTTTCGGGATAAGTAATTATGGTGGAGAGTTATATGCTCCAGACTCAACTGCGAGTAGAGTAGTAGAGTTCCCATACCTCTTCTCACCATGGTTGTCATTCTTGGCAATTATCTTCATTTCACCTGCACTCAAAATACCATGTAGTTCACCAATTTGCAGAACCCTTAAGGTCTTTATTTCCTCTGATATTGACTGTGTAAACAGTCCAAATATCAAGTAATGATCTTAGAAACTTCCTGATAATATCATTATTTTTTAGGACAACTTCTACCTTTTGGAGTTCATCAACAATTTGGACAAACCTTAGATATTGAGCAGTTTATCATATCATTGTTGATTCGCACTCAATCCGTTTAATCAGCCAAACTAATCATCCCTATGAAAATCGATAGATAACAACAGTTAAAGGCATTCATAATTTTTTTTCCTTAAATTTTTTTTATCCACACATAAGCGTTTAAAATAAACTTTTTTGAAAGGCCTACGTTTTATTGAAAAACAGATCGAACTAGCAAATGCTAGATTACATAATAGTGTTATAATTTAAATTACACTATGATTTTCGATCTAAACTAATTAACAAGACTATCCTGGTCTTTATAATAATTAGTTTTCATGTTTTGAAAGTAATCTTGTATTCATAACTTTAATTGGGCTTGCTGTTCTCTAGTCTCTTGCTAGTGTTCGCTTTGCCCCTTTTCCTTAGTGTTTTATAATATTCGCTGTTAACAAAATGGACAATTATTATATTTTTTAAAACTCTATCTCGATATGACATGATGGCATTATACGTGTTGGTATCTTTAAAATCAAGTGCCTAATAGAATGGGTCATTTCGAGCCCCAAAATTAGATGGTTTCATTGGACTATGATACACTCCCACTCTATCACTTGCTCATACTACCCATTTTTAGGGTACATGTCCCTTAGCAAGTGGACCCACATTTGCCACTTTCCTACGTGTCACCCACATCCCATTGGGTTTAAGGGATACAACTCATTTTTTTCCCTATTTCATATTTTTTGCTTTAGTATTATTATGAAACCAATCCACATTGTTCAAATTCAACCAATAACCTTTTGCCATGTCAGTAGCAATAATGTATAGTGGGTCCCATGGAGATACCCTCATGGTTCGTTGATTAAACCTAAAAAGGGTGTACTTTGGTAAGCTTATCTAGCTAGCTAGCTTTGAGAGGTGTGCTATGTGAGAATTATTGTATCATGCATTTCATGGTGTTTTGCTCAAATTAAACCCTTTTTGTTATCATTTTAGGTTTTCTTTTCACGAATTGTGTTACATATGTACAAAAAGATAAGGGTTTCAATTAAAGTAAACCAGAAAAAAAAAAAAAACTTAATTGTTTATATCAGTTTTTGGTCACGGTCATTCATATGTTAATACTGAAATAACTAAACCATTATCGTTGTTGCCAAGACCAAGTGTTAGACACGGATTTCTTAAAGCAGTCTTTATTCGCACAGAAACTTGGATTTACTTAAAAAAAATTTACTTAACAAAACAATTATTAAGCAGAATCACTTTTATAAACCACTTCAAATTTCATCTCATCTTTAACATGGACAAGATTTTACTCTTTTTTTCTTTGAAGTTTTCCAGCTCTTATAACTTCAAACACCTGACTTTGAGAATCAACATCTCATTTATCTAAGCCTCATTTTGAATGTGATTTGGTTAGTCGTGAAGTTCTTACAAATGGTAACGCAGTAAATAAAACTTATATTAACCACAATTACATATAGAATCTTCATACAAAATTTTGATGAAAACTTATTTTTCAAATTTGATGAAAAAACACATCTTTCGTATTTTATGAATTAGTGTCATTTTAGTGCGTATTATCCTCCTCCTTTATTTTTCCCCTTATTATTTTTAATGTATATTGTACTCTTCTTTTATCCTTCAACCCATTTTTTCAGATTCTTTGAATATAAATAAATACATTAATTGTACAACAACAAATCCACAACATATAACTTCATCAAGAAAAACTAAAAAAAATACATTTATATTATAGACATATATATACTATATTATAATATATTTGAGCTGAATGATATTGACTTATTATATTTATTTTAAACACTTTAAACGAACAATAACAATTATGCGAATGAATACTAAAAATAGCTGAATAAACAATTAAGAATGAAATTTCTTTGAATATTCATTTATATAAACAATCAGTATACTGTTTAATTAAATTCTAAAACTTATTTTTATTTACTTAGTTTTATAGACTTTTATTAGTTTTTTCAATATATATGATATTTAACCTGTTAATTTTTCAAGTGTTTTATTAGTGTCTATGTTAGTTTGTTGTGTTTCACTATATCATATGCGAGCATCCGTCTGGTGTGTGTGTATAATTTTTGTGGGTGCTTTTTGGTAATGATGATTCGTAGATATTTCATCATTCCTTTCCTGAGGATTAGGCTTTGCACTTTTATAAATTCGTTTAGAAGGTTTTTGAAAATATATACAATATCATCAAGCAACCATACCTTACCCTTTCTAATTATGAAAAATTAAAACAAGCTAATTAATTAACGTTAACAAAATAATAATCCATGTATTGTCCTAATCATCACCGGCTAAACTCGTATATTTCTTGTCTTATAGTTCGTTCATGATCGAAGTGAGCATCGTTAGATGTCATTAAAGTCGACCTCGAAGCATGATTTGATGGAAGCAAAGACAAACATTCAAATGATAAGGTGTGACGATAGAAAAACTATGCACTTTATCTTGTTGATTTTGTGCTTTTTATCAAGTTTACGATATGGGGATTCGAATGCAGCCAACCCAACCCATGAAATAAAGTTTATATGATATGGATATGATATATTCACTAGTTGCATCATTGTGGCCTACACAAAAAGATTATATGTTGGATTGTTGTGCCTAATAAATGACACTTGGACCAAATGATATCAAGCTAGCCATTGATCCAATATCAAGACTAGAATGAAAATTTAGAAATTTTGTGACTCCCACATCATGGCTTAATATAATCGTGTTGTATCTCTCGCATTGTTTCATGGCATGAAAACATGTGGATTGGTCATTAACGACAAATACAATAAAGGTTGCAATGACATATCCCCAACCGGAATCGATCGGACGTTGATCGAAATCTTGTCTTTCTATCGAAATCTTGTCTTTCTAAAAGCGTTCAAAGTAGCAATCTTATTTATCCATGTTCTTATAGTTCAAGAAACATTGTTATAACCGGATTCGAGATTGGTGATCTTTAAGTAAACTACAAAACAAAAACGAGAAATGTAAATAAAGTAATTTTGATGCATAGAAAGGATTCTACAATTTTTTTTTCTGCCCTTCATAAAACTTAAAGTTGATTTTTAAATACAAGATGATCTAGAACGTGCAAATGAAATAACCAAAATGCATGTGAACGTGCAAATGAAATAACCAAAATGATTTTTAAATACAAGATGATTTTAAATACAAGATGATTTTAAATACAAGGAGGTAATGTAATTAAAAACATATGCAAGGTAACTATAAAGCTACATGGGTATGTAAAGAAGTGTGTCTCGGGTAGGTGACCCATATCAAATATCATTAATTTTATTTACTTTTTCTTACTTTTTTTTTGAACGACAATTTTATTAAGAACGGGCGCCTCGCAAGGAGCTAAGTAGCTCGAACCCAACAGGGAAGCAAAACAACAAGAGGCGCACCTCAAAGAAGACAGAACACCAGATTACATGTAGAAATTAAAGTTACATTATTCCTCCCATTTCACGCTAAAGTCCTTCGCCCGAGAAGAGATCCAAAGGAAGGTTTCCCACCATCCATATTAGTGTTTCACTATTTATCATAGCTTTTATTTTTATGAGTGTTTTTTGTAGATGAAAAAGAAAAAATAATGAAAAATAATAACAAAAACTTTGAGGCGCCTATTCACTATCTAAAATCATGTATTGTATTATTATTATTATTATACTATATATATAAATTAAATACATGATTTTATATGGTCTAATGAGCTCCGTTGGTGATGTATAGATCGGTTAGTGATTTGCTTCTTTCGATAAAAAATTGGGCATCGAGTCTGGGTCATTACACTACTCTCTAGTGTATTTGAAAAACTCGGAATGTTAGAACTTTTCAAAAACAAGTGTTGTATGTTCATAATGTTGTGGGGGGAATCAAATCCGAAGTTTACATGTGGTTCAAATATGAGCTAGAATATGAGTTTAGAATGGAATAAATGGTGTAATTTTAGTTTTTAGTTCTCTTGTTTGGGCTCTAATTCCTTGGTGTTAGGTTTTGTACAGGAATTTTAAAACATAACGTGGAACCGTATGCACGAACCAATCGGATCCGATCTCCAAATCGCCCACCAAAAGAAGTCCTGTTGCAAACAGATTACACAAAAAAATAATAATAATAATAAGAAACACAATCTTAGGGTGTTTATTGACTTACCCTTCAAGTGTAGATTAAATCTTGTTTAAACGGCTAACCAAATGAAAGACACCATGAGTTAATGATTTGGTCACTAGGTACAAACAATCTCAAGACTAGTATCTAAATACCCAATGCACAACCCGACAATAACCAATTGGTAAGAATCGAATAGGATGGACGTACCCCGATTGGGATCGGGTTGCGAGAAGCAAACCAAAATGAAGGTTTGCGTCCCTATTTCTAATGGAGGATTAATATATTTCCATCTAACCCACCCGTGAGATCCATGTGTAGGGGGGCGGGTATAAATGAGATTTCACCAATAAACTTCCTCAATATTCATCCCTAACCCAAACCTTTACATATTCACCAGTTCTGGTCATCATTAACCCTCCAACATCCCCTTTTTCGTCGCCATCACTCTCCGCCATCACCTTCACTGTCACTGTCATGAAAAGTCATTTTCGTTTCCTATCACTCTGCACTATCACCCCTCCTAAAACACATGAAGTTGGAAATGTCATGAGAGATTCCCAATTTACAATGTTATGAGGTATTTTCCAACATTATTAGTGATAACTTAGATATGCTTCATGATTTACGATGTCACGAGATATTTTCTAACATTTTGATCGGTCCTTCAGATTGGTTGTACTATGGGGATATATGTCTGATTTGATTTGAGGTGATAATTAAGGAGGATAATGATTTAAATTGGTTGTATTATGAGAATATGCCAGATTCGTTTGATCAGTTGATTACGGAGAAGTATGTAGATGGTTATTTTGTTGAGCATATCGAGGTTTTGTTATTGATGGAGTTGAATCCAGCGTTGAGGAGGAGCATGTAGATGGTATGTCTAGCTAACTAGGTTTTTATGTGGTTGTATATGATAAACCTAGATAATTATAGTTGTATGTTAATCTAGCTAACTAGATTTTTTGGTGGTTTTCAATGATAAACCTAGAGAATTATGGTTGTATGTTGAATTTTGAAGTTTTCAGCATAACCTGTAACATATGATAATCTAACTAACAATCATTACATTGTAAATTCTAGCTAACAGACATAGCCTAGACAATTGTTACATCATTAAAAAGTCTATCTTCATTACTTCCAACAACAATTCTCATGGAACATGTTGGAGTCTGTTCCGTGCTCGTCTTCATATGGATCATGCTTCAGCTTGAATGGATGAATTTGGGTTTCATATTTAAATGCATTGATGTGTGTGTGGGTGTATATAAAATGATGGTACTTTTTGCACACGAGTAAGTCTTAAATTTATAAAATGAGTACTTATAAAACTGACAACACATGAAGGCAAGTGCACCTATCGCATAGTAGTATAGTTCGATAAGTAGCCAAGTATCGATCGAAAGACTCGGAAGCAACCAATAATCAATTATCTAGTCAATTAATTAAGTTAATTTTGGTTTTAATAACTAATTAACTAGCTAAAATAAGACAATGTGAAGATAGAAAGCTATCACTCGGGTTTGGATTACTCTTAATGACTCTCAATAAGTATGGTTGGTTTAACAAGTTGTTAAAAATAAGAAAAGAAGACAACAACAAATTATATGGTTAATTGAATAAAGTGGACGGACACCCGCTAAGGCAAATCAAATCCCTTAGTGATATTAGAAAGCAATACATGATGGTCACATACATGCCACCGCAACACCAGAATAAAGATATCAATCTATGTAGTAAAAGAGATTAAATACACCAGACGTATGGCCATGTCATAGTGCATCAAACCGGTATGCTAAAAAACCCAAATGCTAAACTCCCTAGACATATGGTCATGCAATACATTATTTAACATAAACGTAAAAATAATCAAATATACTGGACGTATGGTCATGCCTAATACATATCATCTTAGACATTAGTTTAAGAACATCTTAGTATAATGTGTTAGTTCACCTCCAATGATAAGAAGGTTCATAGCTTAATGTTACTCACAATGGACTTTGTTAAACCAAACCACAATGAAAAGGCTAAGAGTCACCTCTAGATCATCCCCACCCAAGTAATTAAAGAACTTAGCAATCATGGCTGTAAGAGAATGAACATATGTGAAAAAGAAGCAAGACATCACAACAGAACAATAAACTAGTCAAGAATTACACAAAATGTTCAATGATTCTTACACACTTGGATTATATGGAATCTTCTCAAGAAGAAATTAACTACTAGAAACTATCTACAAAAAGCAAGAGAAAATTACAAAGAAAAGTTGGATGTGTGGTATATGGAAGAGTTCTTGCAAATGAGAAATGAGTGGTTATTCATAGGGAAAATAGCCAGGCGAATACGATCTTGTTTTGGAAAGGCACAATCGTGTTCATCCTAAGACGATCTTGTTTTGGAAAAGCACGATCATGTTCATGTGTTGATTGCGAAAGTATGTCTGATCGTACACTGAAACTCTGATTGGTTGACATCGTCCATGATCGTGCTCATCGAAGAAGACAAAATATGTCATTTTCCATTTCAGGTCTAGGCGCATAGACTTTTCACATGATCATGTTTCTCACCGGCACGATCGTGTTCCGAGAAACACGGTCGTGTTCTTCACTAGCACGATCGTGTTCTGCCAAACACGATTGTGTTTCAGGAAAGCACAATCGTGCTTTTTCTTTTGGTCAAATTTCTTTAACTTTTTTGCAAGTTTGACCTTCCGAAGCTTTAAGACCTGTCAATCCAAATATAAAGCAATTAAATATATATCTAAGACCTTTCAGAACCAACAAGTCAAAATCGAGGGATATTTGGCGTATAAAAGATGTGTAATTTAGAGCACATCATGTGTCTTTCAAAAAATTCATGTTGTAATGATGTAATCTTCATATCCAACGTACTCTTCATCCTCGTCATATCTGGTGTACTCATCATCCTCTTGATAAGTCGTCATTCGAGTGTATGCAGGTTCTAGCGATGGAGGGTTTGTAGGTACAAGCGGTTGAGGGTTTGCAGATTGGACAAGTGGTGGGTTTTGTGGTTCTAAACCGGTGGAGGGTTTGCAGGTTGGACAACAAGTGACTTTTGTTGTTCGACAATCGGTGGCAGTTTTGTTACTGAGAAAATCGTGTGTGGGCTAGCCATCTAATTGTAGTTTGAAATCTGAAATACTGACCTTAACACAACATAAATGTGTTACCAAAAAACTATTTGAAATCGACTGTTAAAAAATAGCCGTTAGAAAATATGAATGTTATAAAGTATAGTTGTTTGGGAAAAAAAATATACATGTATGCAGGGACGTAAAGTGTTAACCATAAAGGTGATGGTCGGTGATGGTATGCATGGATGTGGCCAGTGATGGTATATATATTGTATGCAGGGACGTAATGTGTTAAACTTATTAATTGGTACGAGCAGTGACGTAATATATAAACTTTCTGGGGTAGAAAAGTCATTTAAATAATATCCTAACAGAAGAGTTAACGCTGTGTTAGAAATAAGAACATAACATTATAATTTCCTTTAGTTCAGACATATAAAGTGCAAAAATAAAACTGTAGGACCTAACATGACTTGTAGACAAACCCTAAAAAAAAAACTTAAACTGTAGTTTAACATCCTGTTAAAGGTATCTTTGATGTCATAAATGAAGTGATCGCGAATTTTATGCTGAAATCTAAAAGATAAAAGAGAAATATGTCTTAATAGTTTAAAACTGATGATATTTTCTATGCATTAATATTTTTTTTTTCGTAAGATAGTAATCTTTAAGTGATAAGAATAATAAATTTTGGGTTGAACAGTAGTGTTTTTGTGTGAACCAAAGAAAACTTGTATCTTGTTTTGTTTCATGTGTTTATGTTAATTTTTATGTTTGTTTCGATTCATAGATATTTGTATTGGCGTCAACCTGTTAATAGGCGAACGACTCATTTAACTCCCTTACATACTTAATTTAGTGATTAAGGATGTTGTACGAATTTTCAAAAGGATTCTCTTCGAAGTCATATGCATATATTAACTTTGTAAGTACTTCTATTTATATAGGTTTTCTTTTTAATATAAAACACTACACTTTAGGACCTAAAGTTCAAAAAATTTTGGTCATTGGCTCATTGCCTACCTTTTGTAAGTTGTAATTAAAGGTCTCTTGGTCTTAGGTAATTGATTAGTATGGATTCTAAAACATTGGGATGAATTTGATGCATAAAGAAAGGCCGAAAGAGCTTTTGGAATGCATAAAATAGAGGAAATTAGTTCATATATGGCAGTTTCTCGGGTGCTTCTCGTAGGACTCTCAGACTATGGTCAGTGGTTAATAAATGCCGGCTTAAAAGTGATATTACGTAGGCTTCATACGGTTACAAATATGTTTATACTTATATTTTCAGAAGCCATGTAGTGATTAATGGTTACGAGTCATTTTTATAATGATTAACTAAGAATTATATAGAGAGTTCTTTTTTTCTTTCTTTCTAAACTAGTGTAACTATAAAACTTATTTAGTTATTTCATGTAGTGAGACTCTTGCTACGGGTGGATAGGGACGGGTTGATTGTCCCGTTCTCCAAACAAGACAGTTAAAGATGCGGTGTGGATGTGTGGGAGTGAGAAGGCGTCGGGTCCGGATGTATTTAACTTCCGATTTTTTAAACATTTTGGAGTCTTTTTGAAGATGATTTCTATAACATTCTTTGTCGGTTCCATTTTAATGGCGAGATTTGTAAAGGGTGCGGTTTCTCGTTATTTCATCTCATCCTGAAAAAAGAGGGATCCTCAATCTTTGAAGGATTTAGACCGATTAGTTGGGTAGGGTGTGTTAATAAATTCATTTAGAAAGTTTTGGTGAACCGTTTGAAGGTAGTGATTGGTAACGTTGTTTCCGATAACCAATTAGCATTCATTGCTAATTAATAGAAATATTGTCGATGGGTCGTTAATAGTGAATGAAATAATTTTGTGGAGCAAAAGAGTGGGGAGAAAATTGTTGTTCTTTAAAATTGATTTCGAGAAAGCTTATGACTTGATCGATTGGGAATTTTTGTGTTCTATATTGGATCAAATGCTTTTCCCGCCTAACGAGTGTGCTTGGATTGGAGGGATCCTTATGGCTTCGAGGGCCTCGGTTCTTGTGAATGAGTCCACTTTCTCCTTTTTTTATTTGTCATCGCAATGGAGGCTTTTTCGTGAATGATGGAGAGGGCGGCTAGTTTGGGAATTTCCCATGAGGTTCCATCCCAAATGGTGGCCAGATGATTTCTAGGTTTGCTTTTTGACGAGTGAAGGTTGAAGGAATGTTTTGGTTTGGAAAATTTGGACATACTACGGGTATATATGATGTGTTGGGGGGTGGGGTCGTTTGGGGAGAGGCACTGGTCGGAGAGAACTGGCCGGAGGGTGTAGGGTTGTTCGGAGCTAAGTGTTTGTAAGTGACAGGGGAGGTGTGGGTTGGAGGCGTTTGGGCCGTCCTAGAGAATGATGTGCCAGATGCGGAATTAGTGGAATGGCTAATTGGGCCGAGCTGGTGGGAGGGGGGGGGGTCTTGCGGATCAGAAGTAGTCGCGGGGCTAGGCCCACATCGATGGATGTGGGTCTGAGTCTAGAAAGTTGTAAGTGGGCCAAGGAGAGTTTATTTTGGCGAATGGGGAAAATGTTTCAACAACGTTAACACGACATGCCATGAGATGATGAGATGACCGGTAGAAATATAGTAGCACTTGTCAATTGGGTAGCCGAGAATGACACAAGCCAATGAATGGTGTTGTAATTTATGTCCTGTGGGGTGTGAAAAGATTTAGTTTTTGCAGGAAGAATGTTTTATAGGTATGTTGCGTGATTTAACACATGGTACCAAAAAGTGTAGCAAAAGTAGACGAAGATGATTTCGGATAAGGCTATTGATGGAGCGGATTTCCATTTGGGGTTTCCATTTTGAGATGATGTGTATGCACACGAGAACTGAAATTGCATCATGTTTTTAGAGAAAAAATCGTGAAACAATTTGTTGTTATATTTTACACCGTTATCGCACTGGAAAGATTTGATGGTTCGTTGAAATTGAGTTTTGATTATGGTATGAAAGTAAGAAACAATGATAAAACCGAAGACTTATTGGACAAGGGATATGTCCACAAGTGGTTGGTGTAGTCGTCAAGAAAGAGAACATAGTATTTGTGATCCCCGGAGCTTGAGATTGGAAAGATCCAAAGGTCACTGTGAACAATGTCTAATGGGGATAAGGTTGTAGAAACATAATCATAAAACTACATTTGTAGATGTTTACCAAGCATACAAGATTGACATAAAGATTTATTAGAAAAAGTCATTACATCAATGTTTTGGTCAAAAACTGCCTAAGCAATTAGTTGATCAAACTTTGTAAGTGAGGTAGAGTGTTTGATGTAAATAAAGATAGAAATGTAAATTTGAAGATTGACACGAGGATGTAACGAGGGAAAATCCAGGAATCCTTGAGTATCCTCAAGGAGCCTAGCAAAAAACCTCGGGGGCCGGTTCAAAGTACCTGCCTCCTAAAACTTTTATATGATGAAAGTATTTGGTACAAAGTAAATGAGCTCGAAATCTAAGTGTTACAGAGAGTTTTGATAGCGAGTATCGTGTGTTGTGTGTCCTTGAATGAATGACCTAGAGCTCGTTTAAATAGTCAAAAATGCATTAACTAACTAGGCTAAAAACTAGGGATTGAGTCTTCAAGTCTTTGTGAACGTTGGAGTCAGTTACAACACGTCCCATAAAGCCTTGACCGAGTCTTTAGCCATCATTTACACGTCCCTTAATACCTGCAATCAATTAAGACACGTGGACAATTGTAACGGTTAATCGATAACTGTAGTTCAGGATCCTTTGAGCTTCTGGCGAGCATCCTGAAATAATATAACCAACTGTCCTATATTTTAGGGATTCTCCCAACTAAGCCAATATGAACGTTGTGGACCACTTAGTCCACGTTTTATATCATTTTTCCGAGTCTTTAGGCTTGTCTACACGTTTCTTTGACCCTGCAATTAATAAGACACATGGGAAAAACAAACGGGTTAGTTGATAACTGTAATTCAGGATGCTCGAACCTGCCAGGATCCTGAACTTGCGTAAGGATATTGAACCATTTGAGCTTCCGGCCAGGATCCCGGATTATCAGCCCTAACAATTGCCCCTGAATTTTAACAGTTGTCGACCAAGAAGACGGCTGTAAAAATTCAAACTCAACGTCATCTCTTGAAATAATTACGAAGGTGACTCGTTAGCTCCTGATTTGATAGCAACACAACTTCTCATGTGATTTCCCCATAAATAACTCCAAGTTGTTGTCTTCCCCATACATCAGTCGGAACCCTGTCGATTGCTCTTTTTGTATTTCCTGCATATATATGACTTAGTAGTATTTTGATCATCATGGTGTGTTATGTATATTTTTGGTTATTTTGAAAAATGTTTGAATGAGGATCCTACAGGATGTTTAGTTTAAAAATTCCAAAGCCCATAAAACTTTGTCAATGTTAACAAACCATGATGTTAGCCAATACTTGGTTAGTAATAAAAATATGCAATATGCGCAGTACCAATGTCACCTGTTCAAAAGTAATTCAACTGTCGAGATAACCAGGATCCATGAGGATCCTTAGGAATCCTTAAGATATACTTGATGAAATTCCGATGAATCTGAGAATAAGTCTTGAGTACTTAGGAACAAGTCAAACAGGGGTCAAGCCCAACCTTGTCTTCTGAGGTACGAAATGTTTTATAAGTCTTGGGTCTAAGCCAACTGGGGTCAAGCCCAAAAACTTGAGAGACACGAAAGTGCCTAAACCTTAGTTAATGTGAGAACATTAAAAACCTTTGTTATTCTGAGGACAAGCTCAAAAATACTTGGGACTAAGCCAACTGGGGTCAAGCCCAAAAACTTGAGAGACACAAGTGTGTCTAAGCCTTAATTAATGCGAGAGCATCAACAACCTTTGCTAACCTGAGGACAAGCTCATAGATACTTGGGACTAAGCCAACTGGGGTCAAGCCCATAACTTAGGAGACACGAAGGTGTCTAAACCTTAGTTGACACGAAAATGCCAAAAACCTTAGGATCTTTGCGAGATGACACGTCTGCCACTCATATTGAAGTGCACTCCATGGCCAACAGTGATGAAATTATCAGCCACCCTAGGATGAACTGGTCGCACCACCTCGAACCATAGGCCACCATCGTGCGCTCCTGGCGAGGGTCTTGCGCTCCTGGCGATTCCCATTAGTGAACGAGAAGGTGAAAACCTCCTAAACCTTTGATTGCATTCAGAATGCATTTGACTTAGAAGAGGTGATCAGCCTCTAACTTATGACAGGATGCTCCGAACAGCTGCAAAACACTTCAAGGCTCGGTGAGGGGTGGGTGTTAGTTTGGCTAACACCCCTCCGATGCTTAAGTCAGTAATTACTTCACAAAAATAATAATATGAAATTAAAATAATGGTTAAAGTCATACCTGAGGTCTTTGAAGTTTAGACAAGGATTCCTTGATATGCTCAAAGGATCTAGAAAGCACTTACATAAAATATAACTTCAAGTGAATTGCATTCCAAGCTCTTGGGAGCAGCTCACCTTCCATAGTAGCCAACCTATATGCTCCCTTTCCAGCTTCTGAATCTATTAAATAGGGACCTTCCCATTTGGGCGCAAGTTTCCCATGTGCTGGATTGGTCGTATTTTGAAAAGCTTTTCTGAGTACCAGATCTCCTACTTGAAATCTTCTGATCCTGAGATTCCTGTTGTAAGACTTGGCTATCCTTTGCTGGTATGCTGCCATCCGGAATTTTGCGAGGTCTCTGACTTCATCTATCGTTTCAAGATCTTCAAGGAGCTCTTGCTTATTGGCTTCAAAATCCCGGCAGCTTGTTCTGGCAGTTGGCATCACCATTTCAGTGGGTATTACAGCTTCTGAGCCAAACACTAAGGAAAATGGTGTTCGACCAGTAGCATTTTTGGAGGTCGTTCTGTCGGCCCACAATACGAAAGGTAGTTCTTCAGCCCATTTCCCTTTTTTATCTCCTAGCTTCTTCTTAAGGTTATTGATGATAATCTTATTGCTCGATTCTGCCTGGCCATTAGCTTGTGGATGTATGGGAGTTGAAGTTACCATCTTGATGCCCCATGCCTCACAAAAACTAGTTGTTCTTTTGCCAATAAACTGAGATCCATTGTCACACACTATTTCCGATGGGATTCCAAACCTTGTCAAGATATTCCTTTTGATGAAAGAAATCACTTCCTTTTCTCGAACTTGGACAAAGGCTTCGGCTTCGATCCACTTAGAAAAGTAGTCCGTCATGGCTAGCATGAAGACTTTTCCTCCAGGTGCTACAGGCAGCTTACCAACTATATCCATGCCCCATTTCATGAACGGCCACGGAGACGATATTGAATGAAGCGGCTCAGCAGGCTGATGGAGGATATTGCCGTGCCGCTGGCATGCATCACACTTCTGAACAAAGGCCATTGCATCCTTTTTCATAGTAGGCCAGTAGTATCCTGTCCTCAATACCTTGGAAAAGAGTGATCTGCCCCCAGTGTGATTGCCACAATCACCTTCATGAATATCCTGAAGTACCGCATGTGCTTCAGGCTGCTCGAGGCATCTCAAGTATGGTCCTGCAAGAGATTTCTTGTATAAGATACCATTTATTATTGAATATGGAATTACCTTTGTTCGGAAGAGTCTGGAGTTCTCGTTTTTTGGGATTTCTCCTTCTTGGATAAATCTCCTGATAGGGTAAGTCCAGGATTCTTGAGGATCCTGGGAGTCTGTCATTTCTTGATCTTTATCTGTTGTAACATCATTAACTTCTTGTTCTTCAATTGCTGGTGTCAGGATGTGAGTTATGGGAATCTTGACACCTTCTGGGATCCTTAAAGATGATGCTAAATTTGCCAAAGCATCAGCTTCTGCGTTTTCTTCTCTGGGTATCTGTGATATGCTGCAATTTTCAAAAGATAATGCTAATTGTTTTACAAGGTCCAGATATTTGGTTAGCCTTTCGCCTTTCACTGCATAGGATCCATTAAATTGGTTAGTTAATAACAAGGAGTCAATAAAAACTTGAATGTGTTGGATATCCATATCTTTAGCGAGTTGTAATCCTGCAATTAAAGCTTCGTATTCAGCTTCATTGTTGGTGGCTTTGAATTCACAATGGATAGATAGAGGGATAATGTCCCCCTGTGGCGATTTCAGTAGCACACCAAGTCCTGTTCCTCTAACGTTAGATGCTCCATCTGTATATAGTATCCAGCTGCCTGAAGCTTCTTCGAGCTGCTTGACCTCAAGTTCAACTTCTGGCAGTATGTCGCTGCTGAAATCAGCCACAAAATCTGCAAGGGCTTGTGACTTGATTGCTGTTCTTGGCTCATATATGATATCATAGGCACTTAATTTAACTGCCCATTTCGCCATTCTACCTGACATTTCTGGTTTTCTCAAGACACACTTAACAGGATAGTTAGTTTTCACGTAAATAACATGAGTTTCAAAGTAATGTCTTAATTTTTGTGAAGCCATGACAAGAGCTAAAATCAATTTTTCTAAATAAGAATACCTGGTTTCGGCGTCTAATAATGTTTTGCTTACATAGTATACCGGATGCTGTTGTCCCTCATGATCTTTCACAAGCACAGCACTTACTGAGCTGCCTGAGACTGCTAAATAGAGGGATAGTGGTTCGCCCTTGACTGGTTGCATTAGAAGTGGAGCGGATGATAAATATTCTTTCAAGGAGCTCAGAGCTGCTTCGTGTTTCTCACCCCATTCGAACTTTTTATTCTTCTTCAATATGTCATAGAATTCTTTGCTCTTTTCAGACGATCTCGATATGAACCTGTTGAGCGCTGCCACTCTGCCAGTTAGTCTCTGAACTTCTTTGACATTTGTTGGAGACTTCAGGTTTATGATTGCTTGGATTTGCTCAGGGCTGGCCTCAATTCCCCTTTCAGTAACCATAAAGCCTAAAAACTTGCCGGCTCTTACTCCGAAATGGCACTTGGAAGGATTCAATTTCATGTTGAATTGGTCCAGGATATCAAAAGCAGCTTCAAGATCTCTAGGGTGGTCCTTCGCTTTTTTCGATTTCACCACCATATCATCGATGTATACTTCCATGGTGTCCCCCAGCTTGTCTTTAAACATCATGTTGACTAGCCTTTGGTATGTGGCACCTGCATTTCGTAAACCAAAAGGCATTGCAATATAACAATAAATACCTGTAGGGGTCATGAAGGCTGTGTATTCCTGATCTGATGGTTCCATTTGAATTTGTTGAAAGCCCGAAGATGCGTCCATAAAAGTTAGCATCTCATGCCCAGCAGTTGCGTCCACCATAGAATCAATATGTGGTAGAGGGAATGGGTCTTTAGGGCAGACCTTGTTTAGGTCTGTGTAATCTACACATACCCTCCACTTACCATTCTTCTTTTGGACTACCACCACATTAGCCAACCAGCGAGGATACTTAACTTCTCTGATCATTTTTTATTTGAGCAGCCTGTCAACTTCCTCTTGGATTATGATGTTTCTCTCAGGAGCGAACTTTCTTCTCTTCTGATGTATTGGCCTGAAAGATTCATCTATACCAAGTTTATGAGTAATAATATCTTTGGATATACCTGTCATGTCTTCATGTTTCCATGCAAAGGTTGTGACTCTGGACTTTAAGAGGCTCACGAGCTGCTCCTCAGTATCCTCAGGAATATTTGTTCCTACCAGCACTTTGGTTTCAGGATCTTCAGGATTGAGTTGAACTTCTTTGGTCTCCAATTCCTTCGTCATCTGAATTCTTCGTGTTGGTTTCTTTAATTGCTATGCTGGCTTTGACTTGATAGTGTTCTTCATAGCAGAAGTGTAACAGTCTTTGGCTTCTTGTTGATCACTTAGTATTCTTACAACTCCCCAAGGTGTGGGAAGTTTCACACATTGATGATAGGTAGATGGAACTGCTTTCATGTCATGGATCCATGGCCTTCCCAAGATTACGTTGCAACAAGGAAGGGAGTCAATAACGCAGAATTTCTGCATGGAGTTGACCCCTTCAATGTAAACAGGAAGTCTGATGTCTCCAACCGTATGCTTGGTTTCTCCGCTAAATCCTACTAACACTGAGGATCTTGGAATTATCTCTTCTTCGGGAATGCTCATCTTCTTAAGCACGTCCAATTGGATAATGTTGACCGAACTGCCATTGTCTATCAGGATCCTGCGAACATAATGGTTAGCAATACACAATGTAATTACCAGACTGTCATGATGAGGGTCCTGGATGTCTTGCTTATCAGTTTCGTCAAAAGAAATGACTTTGTCTTCAGTCAATATTGCATTCTTCTTTGGTCGACTGCCTTGGTCCATTTTAGCCTCCTTGGCATGTCTTTTTGCTGATGAGAAAGAGGCTCCACATATGTCAGATCCTCCGGAGATGAAGTTGATCACTTTGGCATCTGCTGGTGGTGATTGCGCTCTTTTGGGCAGCTCAGCAGCTTCTTGAGTTTTACTCTTCTTTCTGCCGAACAATTCCTTGAGATGCCCCTTGCTAAGCAGGTAACTGATTTCTTTCCGAAGTGCTATGCAATCATCTGTTAAGTGCCCAAAGTCTTCGTGGTAGGCACACCATTTAGACTTATCTTTCCATGATCCTTGTTTATCCGATTTTCTTGGCCACCTGGCTTTATCACCTAGATCCTGCAAGGCACATAACAAACCACTTGTGTCAACCGAAAAACAGTAATCAGATACCTTTGGGAAGTCTTCCTCGTCGTCATCATCTTCAACTGCATTAACCCTGGGATTATCATTCCTGTAATAGGGTTTGGTTCGTTGTTGCTTTCCGGGAGAATCTGTTCTCCTGCCTAATGATTCATCGCCTCTTTTCTGGACCTTCTTGTCATCTTCTAATCTGATGAATCTCAACGCCCTTGTTCTGACTTCATCGAGGTTCCTGCCTAAGCAATTAGTTGATCAAACTTTGTAAGTGAGGTAGAGTGTTTAATGTAAATAAAGATAGAAATGTAAATTTGAAGATTGACACGAGGATGTAACGAGGGAAAATCCAGGAATCCTTGAGTATCCTCAAGGAGCCTAGCAAAAAACCTCGGGGGCCGGTTCAAAGTACCTGCCTCCTAAAACTTTTATATGATGAAAGTATTTGGTACAAAGTAAATGAGCTCGAAATCTAAGTGTTACAGAGAGTTTTGATAGCGAGTATCGTGTGTTGTGTGTCCTGAATGAATGACCTAGAGCTCGTTTAAATAGTCAAAAATGCATTAACTAACTAGGCTAAAAACTAGGGATTGAGTCTTCAAGTCTTTGTGAACGTTGGAGTCAGTTACAACACGTCCCATAAAGCCTTGACCGAGTCTTTAGCCATCATTTACACGTCCCTTAATACCTGCAATCAATTAAGACACGTGGACAATTGTAACGGTTAATCGATAACTGTAGTTCAGGATCCTTTGAGCTTCTGGCGAGCATCCTGAAATAATATAACCAACTGTCCTATATTTTAGGGATTCTCCCAACTAAGCCAATATGAACGTTGTGGACCACTTAGTCCACGTTTTATATCATTTTTCCGAGTCTTTAGGCTTGTCTACACGTTTTTTTGACCCTGCAATTAATAAGACACATGGGAAAAACAAACGGGTTAGTTAATAACTGTAATTCAGGATGCTCGAACCTGCCAGGACCCTGAACTTGCGTAAGGATATTGAACCATTTGAGCTTCCGGCCAGGATTCCGGATTATCAGCCCTAACAATCAATAGTCTTATTGTTATGCAAAAAACGTAATAAACAAAAGAGCCAGAATGGCCTAAACGGGAATGCCAAATGGCTTGAGAAAACGTAGCAAAAGTAGACGAAGACCGACTAGAGGCGAGTTGAGGGAGAAGAGGATAGAGATATCCAGTGCTGTTACATCGGAGAACAAGCTTTTACGTCCGGTAGTCCTTCACAAGAAAACCAAAAGCGTCAACCTCAATGGAAATGTTGTTATCTCTAGTTAGGCACCTGACATAAAGAAGATTTTTTTATTAGGTTTGGAGAAATAAGTATATTATTAAGTTTAAATTAAAGGAGGAAATGGTGAGTTTACAAGAGTTTAATCAGTGTCGTGGATAACGTATGGTGGCACCATTGTTCACAACGATGTTATTTAATATATTATTATTGATATAAGAGTGTAGTTTACCTGCGTTATGAGACATGTGGTTGATAGCACCCGTATCAAGGCACCAAATGTTGTCTGGTGGAAGAGTCATTGTGTGCATGCCCTGTTCCAAATAAGTGTGAGTTTTTGTAAGTATCATAACCCGATGTAGCATAGTATACCTATAGGGTGGTCCAAGAACCCTGTGTGCACTAGAAAGGGAAGGTCCTCCACGACCATATGAGAGTTGCGGGTTTGGTGTTGTGGGGTATGGGCAGGGAGGCAAGTTGGGGCAGAGTCACCAAGAGTAACTAGGGGTTTGCGGCTGAGATGTATAGCTTAGAGGAGCATAGGCCACTGAGCCTTAACCACGTGCTCGATAGGTCCACCCATGACCGCGACCACGATAAAAATTACCACGGCCCGACTACGGGCGGGCTCAGAAGTTCCACGGCTACTACATGTGTTGTCTGGGGGATTCTTCCTGCCCCTAATAGGTTTTTACTC